>CM047886.1:15638094-16227263 GCA_026212405.1 Petrea volubilis
TCGGCAGGTGAACAGTAAATATGTTCAGCGTATTTAGATAAAAGTTGTCTTACCCAATGACTAGTGTCGTCGTACTATTTATAATAAAAAAATAGGTGGGCCGGGCCAGAGTTAGGTTTGCCCCATCCCGTTGCTGGTAACGGGCACTCGTCAGGACGCGCTGCGGGCGCGTGGGGTGCGTTCCTTGTTCGAGGAGTGTTACTCCGGAGGAGAGATATTGTGGACACGAACATGTCGTTTCATCGAGGGGGTGTGGCGAGCTCTGGGGGCCGAACAAGCCGTCAAGAAAAAGACTGGGCCTGATCGGGATAGGCCTGACATGCGGCGATAGGGGGATTGGCGTCATGTGCTGACCAGGATCCAACGTGTAAGATGAGGAGGCGCGTACGTGGCCAGGGTGGATTTGGCCTCATCATGTATTGTCTATTTTTCATTGAGTTTTTGGATCATTAGGCAACGTGTGAAATTAAATAGTTCATAATAATATATATATAATATTTATATATATATACGAATGGGGCATAGTTCGAAGCAAAAGGTGTTTTTTTCACCTTCAAATAACATTAAGTAAAAATAAATGTCATCAACTAATAATAATTGTCTATTATTATTATTATTATTATATATATATATGTATTTTAATAACAATAAATTTTGATTTATAACCAGAATCGCATTTAAGTTGTCAAAATTGATAATGACTACACATTTATCGTTAACTTAAAAGTAACAGAATTCTTATTAGAGATGGTTTTAATATATTTTTAATTATTATTAATTGTTATTATACAGATGTCATTATTTACAAATAATGATAATTAAAATATTAATTATCATCATTATCAATGATAATGTGACAAAAATGCTATTTTTGTATTCAAAAGATATTACCATGATGGATGTCGAGGTCACCAAAATCACATCATGTTCCTATTGAAAACAAGATAAATTGTGGATAAAGCGAGAAGGATCATCTTACATGAATCGTTTTCAAAAATTCTAAGGTAACCAAGTTGTCGAGCAAGGAAAAATGAAAGAAGAGTTGTTGATGGGGTTAAACTAAAAATTGTTTAAATTTAAAAAACTCGAGAATTTAACGAAATTAAGTGAATTTCATTAATTCGCTTAAATCGATTATAGTTTTTGGTAACGCTCCATTGACTAATCATTCCTTAATTTCAGGATAAACAGACAACGCACTAAGAATAATTTTAAACTAGCTATATTATTCATCATTTGTTTGACATAACTTTTCAGTATCTATAAATAGACTCCACACCCGCCACTACCATTCATTCCCTACGAAATTTTTCCGACATTCTGCATCTTACTCCCAATACTTTCAAAGCATCCCTTTTAAGCTTACGATTTATTTATATCAACTATGTCGAAGGAGGAGAAAGGGAGTGGATTATTACAAGATATTGCTGGTGGGCAAACCCCAACAAGAAGAAAGAAGCAGAGGCTAAATTCAAACTTTAAGCCTTTTTCTTGATTTCTGTTTCTGTTTTTTAGCAGAATATATACTACTTTTAAAAAAAAAATAATATTTTTTGGTATTTGATGATTTTGAAGTTTCATGCCTTGAAAGAAATTATTATTATTATTTTTTGATCTTAGCCACCTAGTTTCGATTCGTTGGCCGACTAATTTGAATCGAGTACTGCAAAGGCCCATTATGGGGGTGATCCTCCCAACCAGTTGCTTCATTTATAATATCAAAATTCGACTCTGAATGTTATTTAAGGGACTTAGCTCCTCTACCCCTGGACCAACTAGTCGTTGGTATATTGAAAGAAATTATGATATTTAATAACCGTGGTATGTGATTTTCATGGGATTTGGTATAGATTTAGCTTCCTGGGCAGCCATATTTCATGGCCCAACCGAATAGTTGGTCCAATAAAGTCCAGTAGATATATGTAGGCCCAATTTATTTCAACGGATTAGTAACTGTCATTTACGAGAATTTTCCGCTTGAGGTGAGCTAAAGTTTTTAAAAACCGCCCGCACCACATTAGTTATATCACTTTTTGAAAAAAAATCATGGTGCAACGATTAAGTCTTTGAAATTTCATGCCACAAAATTGGTTAATCGATTCTAATTTCTCATAAAACCACGCCAAACAAACCACTCACATATTTAATTTATATAACTAAAATTTATTCTTTATTCAATTAAACTCCTCAATGTATAAAATAAATTCACTAATCATTTTTAATTTTTTTTCAAATTTCGTTAGTTATTGATTTAATCATTCAACAGTTCAAATATATCTAACCATCAATATTAAGTTATGAATTGACTAAAACTTTAGTATGTTTAGTAAAATGTTACGAATTTGCATAGTTAAATCACTATTATTTTTTGAGTTTTGTTTGAGTATGCAAAGTCGCATTATATCAATTAGTTTTTCAGTTTCTATACCTTTAACTTTATACTTTTATTTATGAAAAAGTTTATTTACACGTGTTGATTTTAATATAAATTTAAATATTTACTAGTATTAAAAGATTGTATTTTCTTACTTTTGTGTAATGACATCTTTTTCTTGTTTAGAACGATTAATCGCTT
Organism: Petrea volubilis; assembly: GCA_026212405.1. Lineage (NCBI taxonomy): Eukaryota > Viridiplantae > Streptophyta > Magnoliopsida > Lamiales > Verbenaceae > Petrea > Petrea volubilis. The sequence goes on from CM047886.1 coordinate 15,640,670, forward strand.
TAAACGGCACTTTTAGTTTTATTTTGAAAAATTATAATTTAAATATATTTTTAAAAAGAATCGCATATAGCAACTCAATTATAAATATATATATAAAAAAAAAATCGAAATCCAACTGTGATTACCCCTATTTTCCGCAGCTCGTTTTACAGATGGGGTTCGCTTGCACTCAAATGACAAAACTCTTCTTGCATTTATACAAATTTTCGGGCGGTCTCTAATTTTTGGAACCACAAAACATATAGTGCATAATTTATGGATTTCTTTAACACATTAGTCGTGCACCTTTCTTATGGGCTTGAGTTCCATTTAATAGAGATATTTGGATGTTGACTAATAGTTTTTTTTTTTTTTTTTATTTAATAGTTTAATTATATATGATATAATTATAAATATTTAATTTGATCTGATATATTAATATTAAGTAATTGTTTACAAATTCAGCCGCGGTCCCATTAATTTCTGAGGAATCATGTCTAGATCTACATTTAAAAGGGTATTTACACACACACACACACACACACACACACAATATATATATATATATATATATTATCTAAATTAGTAATAATAACACACATACAGTGTTTTTAAAACCCGGATTGGGCTGGCCAATTTGACAGGGAATCGGAGGCTTGTCCGGTCTGGTTGACTCCGAAAAACCAGCCCTTAATTGACCCTATGTGGACCAGTCTGAATTGGTTAATAATCGGTGTCAGTTCTATCAATCCGAACCTACGGGTCTACTTAAACATAAAAAAAACTTACCTCTTTTTTTAGGGTTATTTGTCGGCCAGTACTTAACAACAGTGTTCTCTTTAACTTCTTTTCTTTTTATCCTAAGTCTTTTGTCTTCTCCAAAAAAAAAAAAAAACAACAACAAATTCACCCTTTTTTTCATTTTTAATCAATAGCAAAGAAAAATAGCAAATTCAAGATCGAAAACCTTAGTAAGTTCTCCCATTATTTTTTTAAATTTCTCGTGTCAATAGACATATAATAGAAGCCCTTATGATCTTCAAAAAAGTTTGTGCAATTAAACATTTCCAAAAAATTCTATGTCCAATCTAATTTTCAGAACATGGCACACATATTTTGAAAGATGAGACCTATATTTACATCAAGCTGATTATGATTTTTGGTCAATATTTGAATGATCGGATTAAATGGAAGGTGGAATGAACTTTTTCCAAGCAAAGGTAGAAACCACACAATTATCTTTTTAACATTTATCACTCAAATATATTTCTATAAACTATACAAAATCTAAATCAATTAAGTGATGCATGACTAAACTTACCAAAAGAGAAAAAGAAAGGGGTAACACCATGACTCTACAAATATCATTGTCACCTTCGTCAATTATTCCACGTCCCATCTACTTTAGTAAAAGTTCCAAAAGCTACAAAATAATACATTACAATGTGAAATGTCGATTTTGATTCTGAGGACTGGAGAGCGCGTGGAAGTTGAAATTACAATTTGCGGGTTGTTTTAAAATATCCCTTTCCGTAGGGAAGGGCAGAGGTTAGTCATTTGATGAATTAATTATAAATATTATTAAATTTAAGATAAGTAAAAACAAATAAAGTAAAATATATTTATGATTGAAAAGTTTTTCAATATACTAGAGTTGAAAAATTATTTAATAATATGATGTGAGAAAGAAGAGAATAAGAGTTGAGAGAGATTGTGAAAGTTAAAAAAAAAAAAAAAAAAAAAGGGAACGGCTCGTGGAGGGGATGGGAGAGAGGGAAACAAGAGACCGAACATAAAAACAAAAAGTGGCAAATTAGAAAAAATAACCAAAGTAACTATTAAAGGGGTCTCTTTTTTATTTTTTTAATTTTTTTCCCCCAGAAGGTAGCATATTATAAACAAAACTTATTATCGTCAACAAACATAAAGGAATAATATGATCAGGATTATCATCGTCCCCTTCTTTTGAATAAGAAGTAAATTTAGCTAAATGTGTTCAGTTTGATTTCCTTGACGAGGAACAAACTTGAACTTGCAAGTAGTCATTCCAATCAAGGTGTTGTGGATGTCTCTAAATAAGAATAGTATGAACAGTATATATAATTGTGTTATTTGAGACAAGAAAAAAAAAACATTTCTTTAAATAATTAGCAGCTAAAATCTATGACCCGGATATTTTCTTGTGGCCATTAGGATTATAGCTCAACAGTGGGGGTTCGAACCTGTGACATCATGAGGTATAGGGTTAAAACCCTTTTATCCTCTCTTCTTTTCCTTTAGATGAGTGTGTGTTGTGTTTTGTGTGGTACGCTGGTTAATATCAATAGGGTATTCCGGTGTGTGTGTGTCTGTGTGGCATTTTAATTAATATTATAAAGTATTCGAGTTGATTGTATAATTTTTTGTTTTCTGTGGTAATTTATCTGCTAAGGTTGTGAGTCAGAATTTAGTGCGTTGGGCTCGCTTAAAAGCCTATACAGCAAAAGGCCCAATCCTTAAAAGTCTTTATTGGATTGGGGCTTTAGATACGGCGTGATGAAACTAAAATACGTATATAGCTACTAGATATAAGATATATTATACTTGCTGCGTCCTAAACTCCTAATTAATTTATTAGTTTTATTTTTGTTTCAGACATTTGAAAGTAACATTCAATTCTTTCAAATTAAAATTTTATTCTATTACACTATCGTATGAATGAAACTAACAATGGCGATAACACACACAGTAATTAATCATATACATTGCTTTTTATGAATAGTAGTGCAAATTTGACAGCATCTTATAACGACTAATAATTAGTTGAGGTGGGTTACCTACAAAAATCTGTACATGGGAAAATTACATTTTAAGGATGTATATTATACTGATTTAAAATTTAGGACACTGATTTATTCTATTTCACTGTTAGAACATAATTTGACAATTTTTGACATATTGAGGATTTTTTTTGCCTCAAAATGTGCAATGTCGTCGGAAATTTGAAGAAATTAATTGGAACGTGACATCTCTAGTGGACACAATTGAAAATATTTAATATGTCAGTACTTATGTGGTGTTTATGTGCCTTTTAAAAATGAAATTGCATGCCGGATAGGATGAATTGGGGGGTGAAAATGTAACTTGCCGACTATTTAAATAAAAAAAAAACAAAAAAATAAAAAAGAAACCCTCACCCCCCATTCCCAAAGAAAACGAACAGTGAATAATGAAGAAGAAATACAGTCACAAAAAATTACTCCATCAGAATGGGATCGAGTCCTTAAATTGAATATATGGATGAGTCGTTCATGGGATGATAAACAAAATATGAATAAAAAAAAATTGATCGGAGATGGTTAAATTAACCACCACAACAATGTTAGATATAACACATTTTTTGCCCTGGCATACACTATATATAGTAAACAATCTAACAATAAAACGGGTTACAATGCTAAAATAGATGATGATAAAAGTATAGATTTCTCACCAAACTCGGACTTAAGAAAGATTGCCAGGTTTCCGCACTAAAATGTTAAAAAAAAGAAAAGAAAAGAAAAATAGTTTTATGATTTTATTGTAACTAATATTTTCACTTAAAAGCCACTGGGCTCGGAGCCGAATGGTGGGGTTCGAAAGTGTATCAATGAGGTCTTGTGTTCGAACCCTCTTGTCATCTACCCTTTCCCTTTGAGTGAGTGTGTGCGTGTGTGTGGGGATGTTTTGCGATTGATATCTATAGGGTGTCTTGAGATGATTGTATCAAAAAAAAATATTTTCACTTAAAGCTTTGCGAAGCCCCTTAAAACAATTGAAAAAAGCTCTTCACAATCAACGACAAATTAGAGACAAAAATTCTCAATTTATATGTATATGATTTTATGACAAATTTTTTTTTTTAATTTTCAAATTATCGTTGTAGGAGAACCCGTCACTAATTGTTATTGATGACAACTTAGAGATGTAATTTTAATCACTATTAAGCTTGTGGAAATCACTCAACCCGCTTAATACCAAACCAGGTTTGCAATTAATAACTAAGGAAAAATATTAACATTATCAATTTAAGCCGCTTATTTTCACTCGATTGATTAATAAATGCTTGTCATGAGTATTAAGAGTTGGGGTCGAAGGAATCCTCTGTAGCTTCCAATTTGTAAGTTCATCCAAGTAGCCCTTAGTTAGTTGATAAATTAAATTATAAATATTTATTAAATTTAAGATAAATAAAAACAAAACCAAATAAAATAAGATATATTATATGATTGAAAAATAATCAATATAAAAAATTTAAAATTATGTAATAATATAATATGAGAAAGAAGAAGAGATTAAGAGACGGAGAGAGATTGAAAAGTTCAAAAAATAAACAAAAAAGGAATAGCTCGTGGAGGAGGTAGCAGAGAGAGAAACGAAGAGAGAGAGAGAGAGAGCATAAAAAACAATGAGTGATAGATTAGAAAAAGAGACCAAAGCAACTGTTAAAAAGGGTTTCTCTCTTATTTCTCCCCCCCATATAGAGAGAGAGAGAGAGAGAGAGAGAGAGAGCATAAAAAACAAAGAGTGATAGATTAGAAAAAAGAGACCAAAGCAATTGTTAAAAAGGTTTCTCTCTTATTTCTCACCCCCACGCCCCCACCCCCCACGCGAAAGGTAGCATATTATAAATAAAATTATCAGTCAACAGACATAAAAGGAATAATATGATCAGGAATATCATGGCCCCCTTCTCATGAATAAGAATTAAATTTAGCTAAATGTGTGCAGTTCGATTCCTTGGCGACGAACAAAGTTGAATCTGCGAATAGTCTAATAACAATAGTATAGACATTATATATAAATAATATAATGGTGTTATTTGAAATGAGAATTCTTTAGAATTAGGTTGCTTTTGGGCTTCGCATAAAATTAGCCTATACAACAGAAGGCCTAATTCTTAAATGTCTTTATTGGATTGGGGCCTTAGATATGGCGCAATGAAACTCAAATATGCACTCGCTCCATCTAATAATTGTTGTCGTTTTAAGAATATTTTTTTTATTCTGTAATATGTGTTCTTCTCACATCTCGAGAATAAATATATTAGTTTTTTTAGTAATATATTGTCAAACCCTAATCTTTTGTAAATTCTTAAAAAATCTCACAACTCATTAATTATGAGGGTATTTTAGTTAAATTAACCTATAATCAAAATTATAATTTTAGAACAATATGTTGCACGTTTTGCGATTTTGGAATACTAACTTTTCAATTTTAATTTTAGGATTGAATTTAAATATTTAGACATATTTAAGACAAACGGTGTCGTCTTATGACTGGGAAACGCATGTGATTGTCACATGCGATATTAATTCATGCTGGGAAGCTTAGATGGAACATTTTTTAATAATTTGACAGCTGAGTCATCTTGGAGGAAAACAACACCATTTTCCTCCAAAACCATCTTCGTATTTGAATGAGAATCAATTTTTACAGAGAGAGAAAGAGAGTAACGTTTGAAACTTGGAGAATAATCTAATCTACGTTAATCGCGTTGCTTGCTTCCTTTCGACGACATGGTGGTCCGCACATTTGCGGTTTGCAAGAAATTGGCGATCTTGCAAACCTCGCGGACCGATGACTCAAATAGAAAATTCCAAGTAAGGTACATCTCATTCACCACCGGCGATCAATTTCTTTGCCTAATTTGTTCAATTTTCGGTGAGATTGTTGATTACGAGGCAATTTGTTCTAAATATATCAAAAGTATTTAAATTCATTTCTTAAAATTGAAATTGAAAAGTTAGCATTCCAAAGTTTTAGAATGTACAACACACTATCCTAAAATTATAATTTTGCCTAAGACTATCTACTCACTTCCTCAATCTTTGTATAATAATCTTAAATGACAACTATTGTGTGATGGATGAAGTACATATTTACTAAATATAAGTTATATTATATTTGATGCAACTTAAATATAGCTTTGTGAAGCTCCTACAAACAATTGAACAAAGCTATTGATAATCAACGACAAATTAATTAGAGAAAAAATATTTTCAAGGAAAAATTACACTGACCACCCCTGAGGTTTGGCTAATTTATGAAAAACTCCCTACCTTTTCAAAAATTACCAAAAACCCCCTAAGGTTTCAAAAATATTACAAACTTATTCGAATTTCTGAAAATACCCCTTCCCCTTTTTGGGTGATTTACATTGACCACCCTGAGATTAGGCTAATTTACGAGAAACCCCCTGTGCTTTCAAAAATTACCAAAAACCCCCTGAGGTTATATTAATATTACAACTAGCACCTACTTAGGTTGACTTATCAATAATATTAATTCTTTTTTTTTCCCTCTGTAATATTTCTATCATAAAATTTTAATTTAATAGATTTGGAAAAAAAAATATGATTACTTATTCAAATAAATATTCCGAATTTAATGTTATGAATTTATACTAAATATACGTAATATGTGCTAAATTTATATTTGAGAAAAATATAATTATATGCATCCTATATATCCATTATGTGAAATGAGAAATATAAACATTGATTGAAATAAAAAATTAAAATTAAATAATGCACTTGAAAACTTTATTTAGCTTGAGAACTCTAACTCATTTCTCTTAAAATTTACTCCGTATTAGCGATAATATAACATACTTGATGTGTTGGTAGATACCTTTAATGCATTAAATTCAGAATATTTATTTGAATAAATAATCACATTTTTTTTTCAAATCTATTAAATGAAAATTTTATGATAACAATATTACAGAGGAGAAAAAAAAGATTTAATATTGTTAGTAAGTCAACCTAAATAGGTGTTAGTTGTAATATTAGTATAACTTCGGGGGGGTTTTGGTAATTTTTGAAACCATAGGGGGTTTCTCGTAAATTAACCAAATCTCAGGGTGGTCAGTGTAAATCACCCAAAAAAAGGGAAGGGGTATTTTCGGAATTTCGAATAAGTTTGTAATATTTTTGAAACCTTAGGGGATTTTTGGTAATTTTTGAAAAAGTAGGGGGTTTTTCGTAAATTAGCCAAACCTCAGGGGTGGTCAGTGTAATTCGCCCTATTTTCAATCTATATGTATACAGTTTTATGACAATATTTTTTATTATTGTCAAATTATCATTACAGGGGGAGTCCGTCACTGATTGTGTATGATCAGTGATGACAACTTAAATGCTACTTTTATCACTATCAACCAACCTTGTGTAATTCACTCAACTCGCTTAATGCCAAACCAGGATTACGATTAATATATAACTAGGGAAAAATATTAACCTCATCAATTTAAGAAGCTGAAATGATTAGATTGAGTCCTTTTAACTTGATTGGTTAATCATCAAAACATGCTTCTCGTGAGTGCTGAGAGTTGAGGAAGGACTACTCTCTATCTCCCAATTCGTAAATTTGGATGAGTGTCATTTATTGTTATGTTCTTCGATAGTTGGGTGGATATCATGTAATCAGAACGTAAAAATGCTAGCCACATAAAAATGGTTAGATACAACGCATCGGGCACTGTAAATCGAGGATAATTGGAAAAGGTCTAATTCTACGAGTGTTTGTAAACACACACACACACACACACACACACAAATGATTTTATGCTTTTGGTTGAAAAAAAAAACTATTAAGAAGTGTTTTATTTCATGATTTTTGCTTTTGAAGTGCTTAGAAATAACTAAAAAAAACACAAAATTTTACAAAATACCCCACCCTTACTTTTGCTTCTGATGATCCTCAAAAAGATGAAACTTTTACAAATACTCCCGACTTATTTTTGATTTTGGTAAATATTTTACAAAATCTGAAAGTACCTTTATTTTTACCTTTGCTTCTGCTGATTCTCAACAAGAAGTTGAGGTTTTACAAACACCCCAACGACTTGAGCCCTTTCCATGTTTTTGTTTTTGTTTTTGTATATCCAATAAGGGATTTAGTACCCTTACTATAAAATGAACCATTCCTAATTATTTGATAAATAATCAACAACTACATAAAATTAGATTAAACCCAAACATCCAGCTGATCATGAAAATGAGAATATATATTAATTATCCACAATTCAGTATTAATCTTCATACATCCAAACAATTACTTTTCACTTTTTTTTTCCCTAAAGAAGGGAAAAAAAAAAGAAAGAATTTTTATATGAACAACCCTAAAAATTGTTAAAACTTAACATCTAAATTCAACCAATTAAGTACATCCACAATTTTATTCAGCATTCTTCTTCTTTCTGCTTCCACTCCAACCCCATAAATCTACAAGGCGAAAACCTAATTTTATACTCCGAAATCGTCTCCAGTTTCGGCGACCAAACCTGATCTTTCGTCCCCACAAGCTGATCATAATGCTTCTTCAACTCCGGTGTGCTGCACAAGAAACCACCACTCCCGTCACTAAAGTCGTCACTGCTATCAGTAATATTCTTAGCACAAGTCCCCGGCCTGCTGATCAATCTTACAATAAACTCCGGCACGACCTTGATCACAACCCTACCATCGGACCCCCTCACGTACTCGAACGGGCACTCCTTGAAGCTGACCGGGGCAGCGGCCCCATTTTTGTTCGGGCTGCCGGACCCCAAGGCCGCTAGAGACGAGGCCGAGAGGGGTCTGTTGTGGGCGAAGCAGTCGAGGGGGAGGAGGAAGTAGGTTTGGCCCTTGATGAGCTCATCGTCGATGGCGAGGGAGGGCACCAGATGGCCGATGAAGAACGATTCGGCGTGGCAGACCATGTGGTCCGGGAACTCGAACATGATCTCGCCGGCAAGGTGTTTGCCCGTCAGGATCCTGGTGGCGCCGCCGTAGGATATGAGCTTCACCGCCTTGGACGAGGGCGAATATTCGGGCCGGAAGCAGGAAATGGCTATCGCATTGCCCATTAGTGATCGGTTTTCTTTTTGTTGATGAAGAGATTAGACTAGGGTGTTGTATATATACATATATATATGTATTAATGGGATGGAGGGTGAGGATTGACTTTGATGAAGTCTTGTAAATGTACGTATATATGTGCATGTATATGCGGTGGGGTGGGGGTGGGGGGCGGTGGTCACTGGTCAGTAACGTCGGCTTGAAAGGATCCGTTTGTGATTTTAAAAGTGACATTTTCGGAAAATCTAATTACTGCGTGACTTTGTCTGTACGAGTTGCCCACGGTACATGCAACTGTACAGTATGATTATGTTAATTATCATCCAATACTTCGTTTAAAAGTGGCAAATATCACATATCATACTTTGTTTAATTGTATCATGTTTAAAGGGGTTTAGCCGTTTAGACAGTTTGTTTAATTTTAACAATCACTTTTATTGATTTAATAAACAGTCTACGAGCCACCTTACATATGAAAAGAGGTGGATATGCATGAGTTTAAATGGATCTATTGTAGGATTTTCAATTATAATAGTAAATAATGGTTAATAATTCTTTATCTTGTTAAATCTTCGTTATCTTGAAAAGTAAACATAACTTAATGATTTTGGTCTTTTATATATTAGGTTTCATCACCAGCAACTACACGAAATCTTTTTTCAGTTTTTTTTTAGTGATAAAATAAAAAAATTTGGAACTTTTTTATTAAGTGACAATAGATATAAGATATTCAATTTTTTTGTTGTTGTAATATATCGGTTTTACAAACTTTATGGATATGAGGATTAATTTTAAGTTATTATTGAGTTACTAATGAAAAATTCATTGCATGTATATATGATCCATTGTTGAATATTATGGTCCATTTGGATGAGTTTAAAAAAAAAAAAAAAAGTAATTAAAAGTGCTTTATAGTAGAGTTTTTTTTGGGCTAATTATTTTTCATTTGGATATAGTGATTAAATGTATTTTAAAATGTATTTTTATTTGAAATTAGTTCGAGTAGCTTTTAAAAAAAGTCACTTTAATTTTTTTGGCCTCTTCTTTTCTGACTACTGCTCTTTTTAAAAAATCCGTCCAAGTGCAGTGTTTTTTTTTTGCTCGGAAGTGCTTATTTTTAAAACATAAGTGTTTTTCCTCTAAAAAAAGTCCATTCAAATGGGCTCTTAACATTACACACACACACACACATACATATAAAGTGCATACTACTAAAACAACGGTACAACTAAAGAGCAATGGTCTTTAGTTTAAATTTAAGAGCCTTATAATTAATTTGTACAAGCATAACGGACACACTCGATACTTGTGCAAAATAAATGTGAAATATAATTTAATCAAATAGTAAAATTTTAATAATATAAAATTATTTTTCTGTTAAATTGTATATGCAAATACACATCTTTTATGTCTCTTATTATTTATACTATAATATATTTATTAAATTTATGAAATGTTAAAAGAATCATTTTAATGTAAAATTATTTCATTGCTAAAAAAATAAAAATATAAAGCAGAATAATTTTTTTTAAAAAAAGGACGTGAAAGAGAAAATGAGAGAAATGTGACAATAGAAAATAGAAAAAAAAGAATACATTGTTCTTTTTTTTTTTTGAGTATATATCATCATATTATGTCAATTTTGGAGTACAAATCAAACCATTACATCATATCTCAAACTAAATTATTTACAAACCAAACTATAGTCAAACTATTACAGTAAACTACTACTAAAGTAGAATAATAAACTATCATTAAAGTAGGAAAAAAGATCACACATTCATTGATGGGGAATAAAACCCAAGACCTTTAGAATTTTAGTACCTCAACTTCACTAGTTGAGCTAGGTCTCATTAGCAAAAAGAATACATTGTTGGAGAGAAAAGAAATGATAGAGGAGAGATAAATAGTTGAAGGGCATTTTAGAAATACCATAATTGCGTACACCAAAAAAGAGTGTAAACCCCTTACACTTAATATATAGTATAGATAAGTAAAGAGCGACGATCATAAAATGACAACACGTCTGTTCATATTCTATTTGTGTATAATACATGTTGTGTTGTAAAAACTGCATTTGGTATAATGTGTTATGTAGTTGGATGGATGATATGTGTCCGTCTAGTTATAGTTGGTTATATTCTTAATTCGCCATTTGGTTATATTCTTAAGTCGCTCACTAAAATTAGAACATTGCTTTAAAATATATAACGTTGATCAACCAATCACTCGATATAGTATATCAATTACAATATACAATATATCGTAAAATATATAGAAGCATTGAGTGATTAAATCTTAATTTTCAAGTGATTATTAATTAATTGATTAAAATATATTACTCTAGGGGTGAAAAAAAGAAATGGAAAAACTCAACGGTGACCATTTATAATTTAAAGAAGCTGAAAAGATCTTGGTGCAAGTTGGAAACTTGCACAAGACATGATGTGGATTTGCATTTTATTCAAAGCTTCAAGCTGACCATCTTGTTGTCTTTTTCGTATATTAGTTGCGAGCCGTACACTCATTGACAATTAATTACGTTCGCTGATTTAAAAATCTAAACCAAGCAAAACATGATGGAAAGATTAAATTTCCAAAAATTGTTACAATCTTAAGGATGTTTTAGATGTCCTATTCATTTTTTTTTAATACAACGTTACTCGAAAGAAATTGTTAACACATGAATTGTGCTCTCTCTCTCTCTCTCTCTCTCTACACACACACATATACATATATATATACATACACATCTATCTATCTATATATACGTATATCTTGATACGATCATACAAGTGGCTAAGTCCAAATTTATATAATTAAAGACATATGGGGAGCCTAGAGCGTGTCGCTGTCAATTGCGAGGCCTAAGTTTATATAGGATAGTATTTCATATACTTTCAATAAGTTACTTAAAGATTTTACCCGAAAATAACAAAAAGACCCTTCATATATTATGAAATTTCAGTTTAATTTATCCTCAAAATAAAGTTTATGACCTGTTTTAATTGAATAGATAATATTTACATTTTTATGTAATTAATTCTCTAAGTTGAATACTATTTACGACATTAATGATTGTCCATGGATGTATTATTGGATTTCCAGGCGAGGAAGAGCAAAATTATGACTTTTGAGTCTAGATTGAAAGAAAATTGAGATCACATATATGTAAATAGAATAATTAAAATGCCAAATTTTCACTTTTGGACATAAACATAGGCATGATTAATTATTGTACATCTCAGTCAACTATTATATATTCTTGAATTGATACTCAACTATTTAGTAATCCTTTTTTTTTTTTTATCAATATATTATTGCGAAATATTGAGCAGTGATCGTAAAATATTTATCACAATGAAATAACGAATTATCCATTTTACTTGCAATATATATATTAAAATTCTTGCACAATTATAAATTAAAGTGGAGGTCCTTAATCAAAAGGTCAAATGTTTGAATTTTTTAATCAAACGAATATGTGATAGAATTAATTATAAATTTTTAACCTAATCAGACTTCCCATACACATTTTTTTATAAAAAATTACAATTAACCAAGTACATCAATGGTCTATACAATTAATAAATTGCATGAATTCTCCAACTGAAAAATAAACTATTACAATTAATCATAATTAAATAACAAAAAAACACGACGTATTGTATAATAAAAATAAACTAGTATTAAACAACAAATAATGCTCGTATTTATGAGGAACCGAATCATAACCTTTTAAAGCTATAGAACCTCCACCTTACCATCGAGAAAAATGTCTTATTGGCCAAACATCTTATACTTTTCATATTAGAATTAATGATACTTATTATCTTTGTGGAATGTACGCAAGATTGAAAATTTGATTAATTTTCATAAATTCAAAGTATTGCAGAGTTGACGATTCATAGGAATTTGTTTGTTTCCAATTGGCAAGCTAAGATGTAAACATAAAAGGGAAGAACAAGAAGATTTTCTTACCTGAAAACCAGACGAGAAAGTAATCTCGTAATTAATGTAAAAGTCAATATAGAAAATTTAATTGCAACTTATATTTAATAATAATAATTGAATTAAAGAAATGGGCAAAACTAGAGTTTGACATCAGAAACAGTTGCTTTCGTGAGCCAAGGCAATTAATTTCTAAACCTAACCCATCTGACTCACTACCTAATAGTACACGAGGCGGGACCAGGTCAGCGACAAAATTGATTGTTAATTATGTGAAAAAACGTGACATAAAACTTTTCACAGAATTAATAATATTAATGAATATTATTATAATGGCTTCACAACGTTTGAACTTTGAGCAATTAAGCAAAAGTAAACTTCATTAATTATATTACAGAACTCTTGAACAAGGGATCGAGGCAGAACCGAGAGGGAGGGAGGGGTGGGGACCTCTGCCCATCTCAAGTTTATATTGAACAAAAATTTATAAATATATTTTAAAATTTTAAATTTTGTACCTTTTTTTGAATTATATAAATATTTTTAGTATTTTAATTTATAAAAATTTGGTCTAGCATCTCAAGTAAAAATTTATAATGTATTGATTTATCATTAATCAAAGGGAATGTATTTTTATAGTGATACAAATGAAAAAAAAAATAGTTGCATCGCCCGTTGAAGCTACAAGTAAGTATACATATATATATATATTGGTTACCTATATATATATTGACTCATGTGGGATCAGAAGAGAAAGTCTTAGTTTTAGTATACCAAACGTTTGTTATTTTTTAATTTTAGTGTTATGTTGCATTTAATATGTTTCCATTTATATTGATTTTAGGGTGAATTACAAGTACCTCCCCTGAGGTATATTTTATTTATAAAAATACCCCAATTTAAAAAAAACTACAATTACCCCCTGAATTAGGGGGGAGGGGGCTTGATGTTATATCTGACGGAGCTAATGAAATATCATTTTTGCCCCTGCCTTCAATTTTTTCTTTTTTATTAAAACAAGATAATAAATAGTCTTAATTTTAAAAAGATGAATATGCCCCTCCTTCTTGTCCTGAGACTCTTAATGTGAGTATTTCGACAAAACTCAGATTAAACAAGAAAACCTTTTCATCTCCCTAAACCCTTCTCAGATTTCATCTCCTAAAATTCCAGTGACAAATTTTTTGGCCGATCGGGTGGAGAAACGGTCATTCTTCGAAATGAGAGGAACGAATCAAGTGTTTTTCAAGTGGGTGGTGAAGGGTGAGGTGCAATTTCATGGGAACAAGCCACATGCATAAAATCAGTGTTTTTTTTTTTGCCATTTTTCGTTCGAAATAGGTACAATATGTGTTATTTTTGCTTGTTTTTGTGTGAAATAACAACGGGCTTTGATTTTTGTAGTGCTGTGTTCTTCATAAAATAATATTTTTTCATTTTCTTTTGCTCATTTTTTGTTGGGTGTTCGATTATCGAAATGAAAGATATTTTGTACGGTTTTGGTTGTTTTGGTGTTCTTAATTTGGAGTAATAGAAAATTTTAAAAAAAAGTCTAGGGTTTTTTCGGCTTACAGTGGAGGGGACGAAATTCTTGGTCATTTTTTAGAGTTTTTGTTTTATTGTTATTACCTAGTTTTGGTGTTGATTTTTTTTCTTCTTGTTTTTGCTCGTTTTTTGTTTGTTGGAACTAAAGACTGGTTTTGGTGTTGTATGAAATTGAACTGGTTTTGCTTGTTTTGGTGTTCTTAATCTAGTGTACTTGTTTTTGTCATTTAATTGAGATTTTTGTGTTGGTTAAGTGGATTTATTATTATATTTTGGTCCTATTTAATTGTTTGTTTGTGTTCATGTTGTAGGTATGGATGATGAGAAATACTTTGTTGTGGTAAACTGTTTGGGGGAATCACAAAAAATTAAGGATGTTGAAAGAGATAGGTATGAGATATAGATTTGAGGAATGATATAGTTGATATTTTTGGCTTTCTTAAGGATGTTAGTTTTACTATTTATTGTGCTTTACCTAATAGTGATCAGAGGATGGTTATTAGTGATGATAATGGTGTTTTGTCTATGTTTGATCAATTTGAGTCCAGTTGCAGAATTGATATACATATTGAAGTTGATAATATATATGTTGATGATGTAGTAGGTGACATAGATATTGATGATTTGGATGTTGGTGATGTGCATGTTAGTCTTGATGAATTTGTGGGTGATGTAAATTTTGATGATTATATTCTTGATGATGGTGTTATTGATGAAGATAGTGATGATTCTTTGTTTGCACCAAGTAGTGAAGATGGTGATAATGATAGTATCCACTTGTCTGATGAAAATTGTGATGGTTTATATGATTATGAGTCTGATGATCATTGTGAAACACACAATGACTCAGACAGTGATTTTGACAATGATCCCTTAAAGGGTGCTACGAATAGGGATGATTAGAGTTCTCCTTACCATGATGAATCTGATGGTGAGGTAGAACCTAAAAAGCCTAAACATTTGATGATGTTTAAAAGTTTAGAAAGGCTGTGAGGAACTATAGCATTCAACAAGGATTTAACATGACTAGAAGAAAGAATGAAAAAATAAGAGTCACTGTTGAATGTGAGGGAAAAGGTTGTCCTTCGAGGGTACATGCATCTGTTAATGCAGATGGTGTAACTTTTGAGATTAACACCATTAATCCTGTTCATGCATGTATTAGGACATATTGTACAAAACAGGCCAGCAGTAGTTGGATTGCTTCAAAACTTGTCAAAATTTTGAAGGCTAACCCATGTATAAAGGTGGATGGTATTAAAGATGAAATGAAAAATATGGTATCAAACCATCATGTATGCAGATTTATAGGGCTAAGAAGACGGCATTATAAGAAATTAAGGGAATTCATAGTAAGTCTCATGGGATAATGCCTAAGTATGCTAAGATGGTGTTGGCTTGTATTGAGGGTAGTGTAGCTACATTGCAATGTAATTATGGGAGTATTTCTGTTGTGCCTAGTTTCAAAAGATTTTTTCTTGGTTTATCTGCATTAATGGGTAGGTTTTTAAAGGGTTGTGTCCCATTCATGGGATTGGATGGACACCATTTGAAAGGCCATTATGGGTTTGGGGGGGGGGGGGGTCTTCTAGCTGCGGTTTCTTTAAATGCAAATAATGGATTATTTCCATTAGCATTTGCAGTAGCTGAAAGTGAACGTAAAGAATCTTGGTTTTGTTTTTTGAGAATTCGTCTGTAATGCTTGGTGGTTTCACACTTGAAGTACCTTGGACTTTCACGAGTGATAGACAAAAGATATGTATTTTATTTGCTTTCCATTTCATTAATTAGTCAAATATTGTTTGCTTTTCATTTCATTTATTCATTACTTTGCTTTTACTGTTATGCAGGGACTAGTTGAAACCCTTTCCGAATTTGTGCCACATGCAAGAAATAGGAGATGTGCAAGGCATATATATGCCAACTTTAGATTGTAGTTTTCTGGTGCAGCCCTCAAAAGTTATTTCTGGATGGCATCTAGGTCCTACAATCCTAGGGGCTTCAACTTTGCAATGAAAAAGATTAAGGGAATGAGAGAGGGAACTTATAATTGGCTAATGCAAATACCTGTTGAGATGCGGTCAAGACAGGTATTTGACTACTCCATCAAGAATGATCATGTGACAAACCACCTTTCAGATTCATTCAACAATTGGGTTGGTGAACTTAGATCCAAACCGATTCTTATACTGATGAATGGACTTAGAGCTAAGCTTTTGAGCAGGTTGTATAAAAGGAAGGATAAAGGGAGGAAGTGGAGCAATAATATTGTGCCTAAAGTGGTGAAAAAATTGAGTGACCTTAGAAAGGAAGCAAGGCAATGTAAAATGTTGGTGGTTGGTACTGAGAAGTATGAAGTTAAAGATTCGAATATCCATTATGTAATGGACTTGGAGAAGAGGACTTGCCAATGTAGGGTGTAGGAAGCTACAGGCATACCATGTAAACATGCTATGTTGTGTATCACTTATAAGAGGGATGATTTGCAAAAATACATTGATTCCTCATTTTCAAGAGCAAGTTACATGAGATCATACTAGTTTATGATCCAACCAATCCCTAATCCCGCATTTTGGCCAAATGACTTGGAGGCATTTCTAACCGAGTTGGACCCACCATTGAAGAGAAAGAAGCCTGGAAGGCCAAAAAAGAACAGAAGAAGAGACGCAGGTGAGGAACCTGCTGTTAAGAGATCAAACATAATGAGGTGCAAGAATTGTGGAGGGATAGGCCATAATGTCAGGACTTGCAAAAATCCTCAGGTTATTTATTTATTTTTTACCTTGTTCTTACATCTTGTGTGTGTTGCTACAAAAATCAAACACTCATCATTTTTTTTGGCATGAGCTTAGGTGATTGGTGCTGCAGCATCTGGAAGTGGCCATACCAAGTCCAAGAAGAAGATACAGGAAGCGAACACTTCCAAAGGTTCAATTTCAACTACTTTTCTTTTGGTAAATGATGATTTAATTATTCTTAAGTTAACTACTTAATAGCTTCCAAAACATGGACAAACACTAATAATGATAATGGAACCTATGTGGCGGCTGCAACAAGAGCAAGTTTGTTTGAAGTTGTGCCAACCCAGTCTTCACAAGCCCATACCAAGCCTCCAAGTATAACTCTTATATAGTTGTATCATATTATTTGACCCAATTTTTACAGTTGACTAATAATTTGTTGCACTTGTACACAATGGTTTCAAAACCCCAAAGTGATAAGAATATTCTTAACAAAAAGTATGGAGGAATACATAGGAGTAGTCGTAGAACATTTTGGGTGGCAAGGGTAAAATTCTTGGTCATGATAAACGCAAGGAAGGGACAGCTTGACAACCGATCATTGTAGCATCACATACCCAGTCTAAGAAAATACGAAGCAAGAAAATGCACGATCGGCCTACAACGTCAGCCCCTCTACATACTGCACAGAGTTGATACACTGATAGTGTGTTATTTTTGGACAATGATGTTGTTGTTTTTGCACATAAAGGCTATTGATGTTATTGTTTTTGCACAAAGTTAGCCTTTTTTTTTTTTTAATGAAAATTGATGTCAATGTTAGTTGAAAAACTTGCCTATTTTTGCTGGTAGTTTGATGCAAGTATTGGGTATCCATGTTGGTAATTTGAGGTATGTATTAGGGAACCAACTTGGTTATTTTTTGGAACAAGTGATGGGGGTATAAACAATGAACATCAGCAGCCTTGATGATGGACAATTATTTCAATTTATGTTGTTGTTGTAGTTGTATTTTGCACTTCAATTTTTTTGAACTTCACTTAAATTCCATTACAATCATATAAATACATCTAAAAGAAAATTTTTACAATGTGGAAAATAAGTAATAAAGCTCACAGTCCCATGTTTAAAACTACCAAAGACTATTACTATCAACTTTGTTGTTTGCAACAATATTCAAAGAATTAGTTTCATTACGATCACGTGCAACGTTGCCCACAACATCATCTTCAATAGGCTCACACCAATGAGGGAAACCATGAGAAGAACATGAATAAAACAATCTCCCTCGATTACTATCGGTATCCGCAACCAAAATTATAGTCCTCAAGCCACATTTGGGATGAAGACACCTATCTTTCTTGTACTTCAACACCCTCGATCGATTAATATGAGAGCTACTTGAACTTGCCATCACGAACCAACATAAAATATTGCCCTTGCATGTGAAATATATATACAACTCCCTCTAACAGTCATGAAACGGCTATAAACTGCTAGTTTCACATACCAACAAAAATATTACTATTAGCACTCTGACATTTTTCACCTATTACCATGCACAATCCAAGGTATTACTAAAATTACAAAAAACCCCCTAGGGACAAAATAGTCATTCCAACTAAGAAGGAAATCCAATTCCCGCCTTTACAAGGGTAATTTTGAAAACTTCAATTTTATGACTAACGGCAACCGTTAGTTAACTAACGGCAGGTGCAATTTGTTGGACGAACTTTAAATTCAGAGAGGTAATTGTAATTCGCCCTTAAATATATTATAAATAAAAACAACAACAACAACAACAACAACAACAACAACAATAATAATAATAATAATAATAATAATAATAATAATTTTTAAGAAAGAAGTATACACTACACGAAAAAATGGTATGTAACTGGATATGTTAGTGGGTAAGTAAGCGGATGAGCGAAATAAGGGTATTTTTAATTAATTGTTGTTATTATTATTTTAAAAGACCAAGCCATTCAATTTTTTTAATTAAGAAATTCAAAAATCTGAGATATCAAAATTAACCAAATTGTAGTCAAAGACGACTATCAAAATCATTTTTTGGCTTATTAGATGATTTTGGTCAAAGACCGCTGTACTATATATAAACTTTTTATAATGTACATATAGCATTAAACTATATAAATAACAATAAATAAATAAAATATGTTTATTAGGAAGTAAAGAGAAATAAAAAAATAAAATTCGAATATATCGACAATTTAATATCAAAAAAATTAAAGATAAATGATACGACAATGAAAAAAAAAAGATTGGATAATAAAACTTTCATACAACGTTAAATTATATACAAAGAAATGATAGATATAAAAAAATGAAATAATATATTGTTGATAATATATTTAAATGGTGATGACATTGCCGCGATCAAGAAGTTTTATGCTCGTTAAATATCCTATATATACTGGTAGTAGATGTTCCTATTATGAAATGTACTCAAATAATGTGCATGCAGGCTTCATTATTTATAAAAATAATTTTTGTTTTAATTTTGAAAAATAACAGATAGCTTAAGTAAATAGAAATAAAAACAAAGTTAAGAAATTATTGTGATAATACATAAATATTAAAAATGGAAAAACTATTCTAATTCATTGAATTTAAGAAATTTACTAAGTATAAATTCTAAGTGAAGCTTAACTATTTTGAATAGAAATGAATAAATATTTTTTAATCATAACTTAAATATTTTTTTTAGTAAATTAATTTGTTTTTAGAAAAGAAATATAGAACTGAAGGTCATTAACGGAGACATCATTATTCATATATCTAAAAGAGTCTAAAATTTACTTTTAATTGAAGAGTAAATAACTTGGTTTTTAGTTAAAATATGTTTCAAATGAAATTTGGATTATAAATTGGAATAGAAGATAGATATATACTTGTCCAGAAAATTACATTTACCACCCCCAAAAGATACAAATATTACAACCACTCCTCATAGGATTTAAAGTATTTGGAAGGGCATGCAATGGAATTAATAAGGTGCGGAATGTTGGTTAGCGGTAATTTCAAATTTTCATAAAAAAAATTGCTGAAGTTAGCAAATTTTGATTGGGAATCAGCTAACCAAGGAGGTATATGGAATTAAAAAGGTATAGAATGTAGGGTAATGACACTTTATTTTTATTTTAATGCTTGAACGACCTATGCAGTTGTAGAAAAATCGCAACAGTGTTATACCAAGTTTAAGTCACTAGCTAATTGTACTGGATGAGTAGAACAAAAAGTAGAGGGGTGAGTCCAAGTGACTCAATGAGGAGTACAATCAAATAATCAAACAGACAATATTGCAGGTAATTATCAGTGCAGATCAAAATGTTTAATAAAGCGAAAAAAAATTTAAGAAAAACTTAGTTGTAGCAATGTGAGACATATTTAACAATCCCAAAAAAATTTTAATTCCAAAACGAAGAGTAATGCAACCAGACATCTTTTTCCAAAAAATTATTACCAATAGGTTTTTAAACATAATAGTTCAATTGCTAAGATAACATATCATTTCTTAGGGTTTGGTCCAATTAAATATCAAACTAGTACTAATAGAAAAATAGATAACTAGATCCTAAATGATTCCCAATCTTATTACACTATAAAACACAATAAAACATTTTAAACCATGGCTTATTCCACTACCTCTAGGAGTTTCTAAATTCAAACAATACAATACATATGTGACCAATGGCTTGCCCCACAATCACTTCATGAACTACCCTATGACTAACAGATCTTCCCCGTGGACTACCCACCGGTGCCAGTTCCTCGAACACAAATGGTAAAATATTTCGCAAAATAAGACAAGAAATTGACAAGCATTTTCAGAAAAGAAGTGTAATCGCTTGGTTCATATAAAGGCATCTATGAAAAGATTTATTTTGAAAGCATACAAAATCAATATCAAAATAGAAGGGTAATATTGTGTAACGACCTCAATTCCAAATATAAATTATTACCAAATCAACAAAAAATTCCAAGTAAACCTCAAATACAACAATAAATTCCAAATATAAAATTCAGCAGCGGACAACCAAGTACGCTAATGCGGGGCTTGGCACCTTCAGATCATTACCTGTAATCTTTTGAAATCAAGCTAAAGTATCATTTGCATGTGTTCTCCCCTAGGCGAGCATCGATCCTTTTTGCTGAGTATAAAATATAAGCAAAATTTTAGTAAGATCAACAAGTGCTCGAGTTCGAAGACTAAAATATGATCGAAATACAACAAGTGGATTATCAAGACATATACACACTACAATCAAATGTATGAAAGTAGTATGCAAGTAGTAAACAATATAGGATGCAATTGATGTTTGCTAATGCTACCAACCTTATCTCACCAAAACAATGACAAGCCTTATCAGTTTGGATAAGGAGCAACCCTGCCAAACAAGAGACATGCCTGAGAACATGCCGATCCTACTATCCCATCTTACCATGATGACTCCAATGCCATGCATTTATTGAAAAAAGACACTTGAGAAGCACAAACAATTCGACAAGCTCAATATTGCCCGAATGGTTTTTGCCATACTCAACGATCAATCACAATCACAACATCATCAATTGTCAATCACTTTCTCAATCAATTACATTTATGCACATGTGAGATTAACTACCACACCTGGTCAATATCAATAACACTTCAATTACATTTATAGCAATGACATACACAAACATTGCACCACTCGATCAATATGATATACATGATGTCGCACAAATTTTGGTAATGTTCAACTATAACATAATTATTTTATTTAAATACTATTGAAATGTAATAATATGTAAAACATGTACTTCTTTTATGTTTTCAAAATAATATATAATTGAGTTACGATATTCACCTGTTAGCTAAGCTCATTTCAGTAGTTGAGTATCATAGTCCTCATGGGTCTCATTAGCTATATAATCATACTATACTTTAATTAACAAAAAATTTCTAGTTGTACCAATTCTTCTTTTTTTTTTTTTTTTGTCTTAGCCACCCAATTCTAATGCACTCACCAACTAATTCGAATTGGGTTTTGCAAAAGTCTATTATGGGGACTATTCTTTCAATCCAATTTCTTGATACTATCTTAATTATATATCGTTCATTCTATATCAAAATATTCCACATAACAAAATCAATATATAATCTTGCGTATTTATCTCATACCATTAAGTCCTCAATATTAAAAATGTCTATTAATCAAGACTTAAGTCCATCAATACTCATTATATAATTCGAAGTCCAAAATGATATGGTCCAATTATCCAATTTCTTTATACAATTTAGGGCCAAGTATCATCTAATACAACTTTACATTTCAAGATCAAAAGAAAATAACTTCTAAAATTCGTTCTATAACTTCCAATATATTCATACTATCAATATCGTTTTCTCAAGTTTAGAAATATCCAGTTTAATAAATTTTAATATAATCGAATATACTAACATCTTCCTAGTATCGTTATTCCAATCTCCATAAATTCTAAAGTCCAATTAAACCAGTTTAAACCAGTTTAATCAAATTTCAAATTAAAATCTACTTAATTGAACATGGATGGAGTCAATATAAAAAAAATTCAGCATTAGCATGCTAAAAAACACATTCAGGTTGACCACCGTTGCCTGCCGCTGGATCCTTGTCAGAAAATTTTTCGAGAACACCAGTCTGCTCACCAGAACCCCCCGACCAAAAACCGTCAATCAACTTAAATTCATGAAAACCTAAGCCGTTTGCAATTAATTTAAGAAAAACCCGCCGGAAAACCCTAATTCATGATGCTACCATCTCCTCCAAAATTTAACATCCTCTATGATTTATTTCATGAAATTGACTTTACCAAAAGTTTCACCATATCAAAATTCTCAAGAATCACCAAGAAATCGTCGGAAAAAGTTGCTGGAAGTGGAGACCCAACTGCACATTGCCGCCACCACTGCCATTTTTTTGGCCATTGAAACACCAAAACACCACCACCGTTGCGTTCCTCTCATCGAACAAGTTAGTTTATTATATTTATTCTCTCGATTTGACTAATAAACGAGAAAGTTATGAGTGAAATAACTTTTGAGTATAAAAAGTGCATATATATATATTGTATATAGGTAAGCATACATCACTGTGTACATGTTGAACCAACAAAGAAAAAGATAAAAGACACTTTTTTGAATTTGCACCGCAATCCCTAAATTTGTAACCGTCTTCACTTTGAACCCCAAAGTTTCATGTTATTTCCAATTCAATCTTGCAAGCTTTGTTTCTCCTAATATTTGAGGACAACCAATTGTTTGATTCTTTTCAATTAGGTTCCTAAATTTTCAATGTATAACAAAAATACCACTCATCAACTTTTCTCCAATTATAATGCAAATGTGGGGTCTTACATAATGCATGCAACAAACAAATATTTACTACATGTATGTTCTACTCACCTTCAAGGAAAATATAGCCCCACATTGGGTCCATGCTTACTGTGATATTGCAAATGCTCTGAGCTATTTGAACCATACCACCTAATTAGTCAAGGAATTATTTATATTAGCACATCACATCTAGTTGTACCTACTTATATCTCTTGCCACCATTTATTCTGCCTTATGATAAATTCAGTATCTAATAAATTCCGAATACTTATAGTCCATTTTGACTATCTTGCAAATTGTGCTTAAATCAAACGGGCCAACTCAATATTTCCAATAGTAAATTCTTAACTCAAAATTAAATCATTTGATGAACTCTTTAAAAATAAGATTACGTTGCATAATCTCATTATTGAGTACTAGTTATTCAAATTAATACATCAAGTCCATAAATCTTTCAATACATGATATTTGGGCCTACCACCAACTTATGATTGAAATTAATAAATTCATTTGCATTTTTCCATATAATCCAATTTGGGTTTTTTCAATATATATAAACTGGTCCAATTAATCAAGCCCACCTTGCTTCTTCTTGTTATTATATCTAACTAAGCCCAAGAAATTCTTCAATAAAAATAGCACATTAACAATCCAACTTTTTAACTCAATAGCCCCAATCATTATTCATCAATTACTAACCCCAATTTAAAGTACCACATTTCTAACTAAATAAGCCTATCCTATTCATTCACATCCATACCTATATTT
Source organism: Petrea volubilis (assembly GCA_026212405.1). Lineage (NCBI taxonomy): Eukaryota > Viridiplantae > Streptophyta > Magnoliopsida > Lamiales > Verbenaceae > Petrea > Petrea volubilis. The sequence continues at coordinate 15,664,897 of CM047886.1, forward strand.
GGGCTTGCTAGCCAATTCTTACACTTTAATTCTTAGCCCACAAATCCAATTCATAAGTTATATCGGCACAACATCATGAGTTTTACTCAGTTGGAGATAATTACTAGCACGAGTTGCAAAATTTTTGATTTCACGAGTACAAAGAAATAATAAATAATTTACTTGTATTTAGAACAAAAAAATTAAGCTAGTAGCTTGCGCAATCAATTTAGCTATATATATATTAGACCAACTCATCTTTTATTCTTTAAGTCACTTGAGCATGTGAAAATTGGGCTGGTTGCCATTGTCGTGATTTAGACTCTCACAATAAATGAGGGATCAAACCTCAATTGCGTTTTAATTTATTAAGCTGCAAACATGAGTGTTTGAATAAAGTTTGAACTATATTCTAAAATATGAGCCAACACACAACTAAAAAGGTTCTAATTATCTTATAGTCAACATTTCAAGTTGTCTTTTTCAGCATTTATAAGTTGGGTTATTCATTGATTAGATCATTTTTGGTAAAGGATAAATTTCCTAACTTGAGGTTGATTTTAAAAGTAAAAAAAATGCATAAGAAATTGCAAATATCGCTTACCAATATAATTGGTTTGAGGTTTGTTGAAGCAAGCAAGGTGAGCTTGACAAAAGCAAAGGAATAAATTCAAATCATAAAATGAGCAAACATAAGTGATGAATTGTGTCATCTTTGATATAAAAGCAATCGAGGATCAACAAATGGTTAAGTGTTATTGGTCTAGTAACTTTGCTTGTAATTGTATTGAGGTAAAGTTTAGTTATTTAAGAGCACATTTGGATGGGCTTTGTTTTTTCAATAAAAAGCACTTATTTTTTGAAAAAAAACACTTCGAAGAAAAAAAATTGCATTTGGATGGCCTTTTGAAAAAAAAAACAGAAACCAGAAAAAAAAAAAACCAAAAAAGGACTTTTTTCAGAAGCTACCCTATAGTATTTTTTCACTTTAAAACACAAAACTGCTTGGCTTTGAAAAAAAAAAGCTCTACTATAAAAAGTACCATTCAAGAAGTACTTTTTTTAAGCCCGTCCAAACGGACACTAAGTCTCTTTCAAAATTCACAAGTATTTTTTATTCCTTCTTTAGTGGATAGTAGAAGTGGAGAAACATAGCACTTCATTGAAGATTGAGAACATGTACAACTATTATCGAGCGTTGTTTAACCATATATCTAAATGGCCCATAAGAGCAGGTATTATTAGTTAGGCAATGCCACTTTAAACTCAGCAATGGACATGAGCTAATCATTTTCAAAATTCAGCAATAGGTTAGAGTTATCTTTGGGAATGTGCACAAACGATATAATCAAAATTTTGAAATAAAGGCACTGATATTTTTTGAAACATAAACTTGTTCAAATTTTTTGTGCAAGAGACCTAAAACCGTAGGTTGTATTTTCTTTTTGATTCAGTTGATTTAATCAATTTTTTTATACTTCATCTTTCATGGCATGGGAGATAATGTGGATGACCATGCTAGTTGGAGGGGACTTTGTTGGCTTACTCGCTAAGATCAACCTCCTTCGTGCAAAATTTCTAGCGAAAATGTCTACTTGAAAATTACATACGACACTTATCCTCTATAAGTCTAAATTCATCTTTCATCCCCACCGCCGCCATTCAACAAATTAGCCTCTCTAAAGTTTGCTGGAGCGAAACTCTTGCTCGCTTCTCCTATCCAACGCCCATCAAAACCATATTGCCAGAAAACTTTGAAAAGTAACGGTATATTCTTAACTCCTACAAATCGCTTTGGGTTTTCATTTATGAATAAACTATAGGATTATTTTAAGTTATATATATATTTTTTGGATATTTTGTGATATTCTTTATGCATACACTATAGGATCCATCATATATAAACTATAGGATTATTTTAATTCAAGCTTTTTGGAGTTTTCTTGATGGATTTGAAGTGTGAAGTTTGTTAGCTTACCTGTTGTTTTGACAGCAGAGGGTTATCATAATTTATATTAAGCTACGGGGGGCAATTAAGTGTAATGTTGATCTTAATGGGATTTTTCTCAGCAGGGGTGTTGTCGTAAGCTATAAGAGGGTAAGTGTAATGTTGATCTTACTGGAAAATAGCTCAAACCTAATTTGGCCAAATTCAACCAATCATGTAACAAATGTTAATATACTTGTTAGTGATTGGTCACTTTTTCTAAACTGTACATTAATCACAAAGCAAGTATAAAATATTCATCACGAAATTAGTCCCAATGTTGCTGAACCTGGTGCGGACAAAAATTCCTAATCTTAAGGGGGATTTTCGGTTTAATAATACTTAGATTCTACCTTTTTATTTTATTTTCAATTACATGTGGCAAATATGTTAGATAAATAATACACTTGGTTTTTTGACTTAATGCTTAATCTTCCAATTAATGCTTAGGCCTTTTATGCTTCCTTTAATAAAAGTTGGTTTTATTTGTTAGGTTCTTTTTCAATATTTTAAATATTTTTTTACACCATCTTTGTATTTTTATTTTGTTATATAATTCAAATTAACAAATATTATGTGAATTTGTAATGAAATATATTACTTTAGTTGTTTCATTTTGGTTTTTAGCAAAACTATATGATTAGCCACAGTTGAGATCTTCTATTTCGCTTTTCATTTGATTTTCCATTGCATGAATAAACGATCCAAGCGTATAATTAAGAAAATAATTTTATATACATGACATAAATATAATTAATGCAATAGTAGATCAAATATCATTTTAAAACATGAGTTCTTCTTTGGATTAGTTGAGCTTCTTATACCAGCATTTATTAGTAATCCCATTGCAATTGTGTAAGTCTTCTCCATTTTGCCTATACTTAATTGGGTACTATTTTTCTCTTTGTCAATGTAGCAATTATATTGTTGATCTTATTATGGTAAAACATGTATGCAAAAAACCGAGATATATATATATATAACATATGCTTGCCTGGACTACGTGCCTCGGTTGCTAGTATATTAAGCGTGAGGGGCCTTCATTTTTTTTTTCACGGTGTTTAATAGTGGTATTCTCAAAATATTCTTGAACTATTCTCATCCTTTCTCATATCTTGAGCATTGTATTTTTGGCTTTTTTTTCCTTTCTATCATCATTTCTCTTCCCTTTTCTTTCACACATGCTTTTTCAAAATTTTCTTTTACTATACATTTCGATTTTTTTAATCACATAAATTATTTTTATTTAAAATTTAATTTTTAGTTTTGCATAATTTTATTAAATATATTATAAATAATTAAAAAGATAATATAAATCTATACTATCTATACTATTATATTAAGTGTGAGGGCTTTCATTTTTTTTTTCTTTGGTAGGTATATTTGTGGTATTCCAAATATAAATATTGTTTTACTACTCTTCCTTTCTCTTGTTTTCAACAATGTATTTTTATTTATTTTTTCTTTTACATTGTTATTGCTCTCCCATTTTCTCTCTTACATTCATCTTATTAATTTTTTTATTCTTTATATTTTTATTTATTTATTAATCACATCAATTACTTTTATTTAAAATCTAATTTTTAGATTTTCATAAATTTATTAAATATATTATAAATAACAACAACAACAATAATAATAATAACAATAGTCAAGAAATATGTATATAAATACATGGAGGAATTAACAAAAATTTAAATTTGTACTATTAAAATTTAATTATTTGATTAGATTATATCTTATTTTTCTTTTACACATCCGTTGAGTGTGCCTAATATACCAGTACTATTATAAGAGCGGGGGGCTTTGACTTTCTCTTTGTTTTTTTGGTGTGTTCAATTTTAATCTTCCAAAATTATCAAAATTATATAAATAAATTCAATTTAACAAAATAAATTAATTTTTTCCCTTTAAATTGAAACAATAATTTAGTTTATTAATTTATCCATATATACGATATATTTAAAATATATATATATATATATAAAAGTAGCATATCAAAACTAGATATAGATATGAAAATGCAACTTAATCATCAAAGCAAAGGTTGCCCAAGTGGTTTGGGAGGCATGCTACATGCCTATCAACCCAAGTTCGAATCCCTTTGACAACAAATATTTTTTAGGGTTAGTTTTTCAAATGTAACTATTTGAAATGACATAATTGCCCTTAGACATGTCACATGACATGCATGTGACGGAATCTCACTGGAATATTCCACCGGAATCGAGCTTAGATGGCAAACGTCAAAAAAACGTAAAGTTCAGATGGCAAACGGCAAAAAAAAAAGTTTAGATGGTAAAGTCCAAAAACTGCGAATAGTTTGGAGGGTAAAAAATCTTTTTCCCTTCCCAAAATATAAATTTCCATCATTGCTCAATGCATATAACTAAAAAGCAATGTTTTCAAAATCGGACCGGACACTGAACCGGCGGCCTTACTGGTCACCGGTTCGACCATCGGTTCAACCGGTATGACGTAATAAATATGTAATAATTATTAAATTAATTTTTTATATAAAAAAATCATAAATATATAAAAAAAATTAGAGAAAATTCAATAATAATAATAATAAAATCAAACAAGAAATTTATCTTACTCTTTAATAAAAATCCAACTCCATTAAAATTGTTAACATTCAAACATTTAAGTATATTGACAATAAGTACATAATATATGTATATATATATATATATATATTCAAATACGTGAATAATACAACTCTATTTTACAAAATAAATTACAATAAATCAAAGCTATTACATATAATAAAAAGACTGCATATAATAAATTACAACAAAATAAATTATAATAATTTCATATAATAAAAATAAAAATTATAAAAATAAAAATCAAAAAATTTTCATCATCTCTCTTTTCTTCTCTCTCTCTTTCTCTCTTTTTTCTTCTCTCTCTCTTTTTCCAGATTTTTCCTCTCTCTCTCTCTCTCTCTCTCTTTTCGAGAATTCTCCCTCTCTCTCTCTTTTTTCGAGAATTCTCCCTCTCTCTCTCTCTCTCTCTCTTTTTTCTTCTCTCTCTCTCTTTGTTTGTTCTCCTCATTCTGTTCTCTTTCTCTCTTTCTCTCTTTTTTCTTCTCTCTTTCTTTTTCCAGATTTCTCCTCTCTCTCTCTCTCTCTCTCTCTCTCTCTCTCTTTTTTCTTCTCTCTCTTTCTTCGTTTCTTCTCCTCATTCTCTCTTTTTTCTTCACTCTCTTTTTCCAGATTTCTCTCCTTCCCTCCCCCTCTCTCTTTGTTCTCCTCATTCCCCTCTCTCTCTCTCATTTTCTCTTTTTTCTTCTCTCTTTTTCCAGACTTTTTCCCTCTCGATCCCTCCCCTTGTTGCAGACGACGGTGGAAAGGTGAGGCGAGGCACGGCGACGGGCGGAGGCGCGGCGACGGGCGGAGGCGCGGCGTAGCGCGGCGACGGTCGGAGGAAAGGAGAGGTGGGGCGAGGCGCAGCCGCGTTAAAGGGAGGGAAAAAATTTAGCTCGCCGAACCGGTTCGACCGATTTTTTACCGGTTTGTGGCGGGCCGAGTCTATGCTGGTTTTGGAGGTTGGTTCGGACCGGAGCAGGCGCCGGTCACCGATCGAACCGGTCGGACCGGCCGGTCCGGTCCGATTTTGAAAACATTGCTAAAAAGTATATGAAGCACACAAACCTTTGCAAAAAATTAGGAAAAAACATCAAAGCTACATACACATGAGAAATTTTTTTTTCATGGCCTCCAAATTTTCTTATACTTGTTCATCCGTATTCATCCTCCTTTTCTACCTCTCTTCTATCTACATTTGCCATGGGCAAAATGTACCGAGCAATGAAAAACAAACAGTATACAACATCAACCCTTGATTTTCTGAAAAATATGAATGGAACCCGTAAAGGGGACCTTGCAAAAGGGCTTGCTGCGTTAAAGAACTACCTTGTAGACCTCGGTTACATAAATAATAATATAAGGGATAATTACTCCCATTACCCCTGAGTTTAAGCGAAATTACAAATAACACCCCCTTGTATCGATTTTTACCAATAACCCCCTATGTTTTGTGGTTGTCTTACAAAGAGAGACGAAAGCAATGTAATGTCTATTTTGCCCCTTGCACTTTTTAATATTTTATTTTTTAAAAAAATAGAAAAATATGTATGATCGAAATGACCAAAATACCCTTGGGTAATTTTTTTTGGCAAGCTACATGGTTTGGTGCTCATTTTCATCAGACATAGAGAGACAGACAGAGAGAGAGAGAGAGAGAGAGACAGAGGAGTCAAGAGACGAAATTGAGAGAAAACCCTAAAACCCTTCATTTTCCCTCTACCTTGGTGGTTTAGCTGGCACTTGAACGCCGGCGAGGAGTAGCTGAACGGGAAGAGGGCATTCTAGGAAGAGTTCGAGAAGAGGGTTTGCTACATTAAGGTGAGTCGATCAAACTCATGCAATTTTTACATAGATAGGGTTTTTGTTAAAAAAAATTCTGTTCTTTTTCGAAAATCTTAGTTTGTTAGTGTGTGTCGTGTGTGATGGTGTTGCTTTGGTGAACTTTGTTTTTGGATTTTTTCAACATTTAGGATTTTTTGTGCCCTAGTTTTTCTACATTTAGGGATTTTTTGTTTTTTTAAGTAGGGTTCTTGATGGCATGTTTTATTTGTGATGTAATTTATCTAGTTGTGAAATATTTGTACGAAACCCCCAAATTTTAGACTTCACGTTTCTGCACTAGGGCCTATTATTCAAGTTTTTGTATTTTTTCTTTGTAATTTGTTGCGCATTTGTTTGCAATTCGGAGCATTTTTAGTATGTATTTTTTATTTGCATTTTTTGTTCTCCTTGTATGTATTTTTCTGTTTGTTCTACATGTTTTTTTTGTTCTGCACCTAATTAGTGTTTTTTTTCTTTGTTGTTTTCTTTTTCTTTGGTAGCTTATGGATAAAGTTGTGTGTATTGTGGTTCATTGTGGTTAAGAATGTGAGGAATTACCTAATATTGATAGGGATGTGTACAATTATAAAGATTTCATTGAGGATGTCAAGGATTTATTTAACTTAGGACAAGATAATGTAATTAATATGACTAGTAGTGTGCATGGGTCTAATGAAAGGATGTCAGTTTGTAATGATTCTGATTTGTTGGTTATGTTTGATAGGAATAGTTTGTATGAAAATTTTGATGTATATATTGAGCATGTAGGTCAAGATCAGAAAGGGGGCATTGATGAGGGAGTGTGCAGTGGTGAGGGAATGGGTAGTGAAGGTGAATGGGGCAGTGAGGAAGGCAGTGAACGTGGATGGGGCAGTGAGGGTCATAGTGAAAGTGAATGGGGCAGTGAGGGAGGCAGTTAAGGGGGCATTGAGGGGGGAAGTGATAAGGGCAATCATGGAGAGGGTCATAATGAGGAGGGCAGTCATGGGGAGGATGAGAATGAGGGGGGCAGTGAGGGTTACCAACTAATTGATGAAGATCACCACGTTTTGTCTGACTATCACAGTGATGATCACTGTGAGAGTTTTAATGAATCAGATGATGAATTGCCAGATAATCCACTTAAAGGTTCAATGAGGGGTGAACCTATGTTGTATCATGAAGAGGGAGGTGTTAGAAGATTAGTACTAAGAATGGGGCAGTCTTTTAAGCATGTTTATGAGTTTTGGGAAAAACTACAAGAGTTTGTTGTTCAAGAGGAGTTTTCATTGGTTAGGAAAAAAAATGAGAAGACTAGGGTAACTTGTGCGTGTGGGTATGCAGGATGTCCTTGGAGAATCCATGCATCAGTGATGAGTGATGGGATTAGTTTTAAAATTAAAACATACAAAACCTGCACACATGTGTGAGAGAAGATAGTAAAAAAGATGTTAGTTCTAGATGGTTGTCATCTAAGTTAGTTGATGTTTTGAGGGAAAATCCAAACATGAAGATCAAAGGGATTAAGAGTGAATTGGGTAAGTTTGGGGTAGATCCTCCTTATATGCAGATCTATAGGGCTTCAAAAATGGTTATGGAATCTGAAGAAGGTAGCTATAGTGAGTTATATTGTCTTCTGCCTTATTATACAAAGATGATATTATTAACTAATGAGGGTAGTGTGGTGACTTTACAGTGTGATGTTGGTGAGGATGAGGATAGGGGGCCTAGTATAAGTATAGCACCTACATTTAAGAGGTTCTTTTTAGGTTTGAAAGCACTTAGAGATGGTTTTGTTGAAGGTTGTAGCCCTTTTTTAGGTTTTGATGGTTATCGCCTCAAGGGGCCATATGGGGGAGCGTTATTATGTGCAATAGGGATGGATGCAAACAATGGCTTGTTTCCTTTAGCTTTGCAGTAGTTAAATCTGAGTGCAAAGAAAGTTGGATGTTTTTCTTTGAGAATTTGTCCTTAATGGTGGGAGGCTTCTCACATTATGCACCTTGGACCTTTGTGTCAGACAGACAAAAAGTAATAAACTGACTTTTTTTAAAATTTCATAAGCTTTTTTTTTACACTTCATGAGCTGTTTTTTTACACTTCATAATTGATGGCAGGGTTTGGTGGATGCAATTAATGAGCTAGTGCCTCATGCTCACTATAAAAGATGTGCAAGGCACAACTTTGCTAATTTTAGACTCTACTATTCTGGTGCAACTCTGAAATCTTATTTTTGGGCAGCCTCTAGGGCATATAACATTAGAGATTACAATTTTGCCATGGAAAAAATAAGACAATTCAATGCATCTGCATATGAGTGGTTGTGTAACATACCTGCAAATCAGTGGTCTAGGCATGCTTTTGGCACACACATAAAAAATGATCACATCACAAATAACATTTCCAAGTCCTTTAATGCTTGGGTCGGTGATTTGAGGGGTAAACCCATACTAACTCTTATGGATGGCATAAGGTCTAATATGATGGACTCTATTCAGAGGAGGGCAGCCCTATCAAAAAAATGAAAATCACCAATAACACCATATGCATTGAAAGTGTTGAATAATATGAGGGAAGAGAGTAGGAAATGTCATTTACAAGTGGCTAGTAAGGGGATGTATGAAGTGAGGGATAAAAGGGAGTTCTTTTGTTGTTGATGTTTTGGTTAGGTCATGTACTAATGGGGTTTGGGGGTTAATGGGGATTCCCAGTAAACATGATATTACTGCCATTAATTATAGGAGATCCAAATTAGAAGATTTTGTGCACCAAACATTCTCCACAGACAATTACAAGAAGGCCTACAATAGGATGATACATCATATTCCTAATCAAAGCTTTTGGCCTAAAGACTTGGATGCGCAACCCACTAATTTAAATCCGCCATTGAGAAAAAGGCTGCTAGGAAGGCCTAAAAAGGCAAGAAGAATGGAGGCTGGAGAACCTGCCCCTTCAAAAAGATCAGGATCAGTTAAGCGTAAAAAGTGCAATGGCTTTGGTCAAAACAATAGGACTTGTGAGAAGGTAAATGCATTACTTCACTGTTTTTTTTTTTATGTTTTTGTATTTATTACTCAATCCATATTTATTTGTTGTTACTTTTTTTTCCTTTAGTAACAAGTGTGATAATGGACAGGCTGCTGCATCAATATATTCAATGAAGAGGAATATTGGCTCATCACAACATTCTGAAACATCCAAGAATAAAAGGCCTAGGCAATCTGACCAAGCAAGAAGGATGCAATCAATGGAGGTATGTTATGTTATTTTTGTTAGTTTATGCCTTAAGATGTTTGTCAATATTGTGCCTTAAAATATTTGTGATTTTTTTGGCTTTATCTTTTGGCAGAAAGAGATAATGCCATCATCCCAAACAAATGTCAGGACTGTTAACTCAGAAGTTCCCACTATTTCCAAAAAATTGAGAAACAAAAGCATTTTACCAAGGCCTAAAAGAGGAATGGAAGCAAGAAGAAGTGGAAGGAGAGCATCCTGGGTAGCAAGAAATAGGATTCTCGGACTGGACAAACAGCAATAAGGGACTTCATCCCAACCTATTTTGGTGCCATCAAATGATCACCAAAGGGAGATAAGGTCCAAGAAACTACATGACAGACCTTTATCTTCAACCCCTCCACCGAAAGCCCAAATCTAAACTTATGGATGATTTTTTTTGGAAAATTTGGTTATGGTTGATGTTGTATGTAATGGATTTTTTTTAGGGGAAATTATTTTTTGCCATCCGAACTATAGCACTTTTTGGACTTTGCCACCTAATCTTTTTTTTGTCTCCGATTGCCATCTAAACTAAATGATTTTTTGACTTTACCACCTGGGACCGGTTTCCGGCCAAAAAAGTTGCCGGAACAGTACCACGTGCGTGGCACATGATTTTGCTGGGGGTATTTTTGTCATTTCGTATGTAGAAAAATCATTTGTAAAAATATTGTTACATGGAGTCGAACCCGGGTGGTGAGTGAGCGTATCCACACCCATTACCACTTGGCCAACCAACATACTTAGTAAATATGAGGCAAGTGCATGTATTTGTACATTAATTGTATAATTTCAAATAAATATATTTTAATATCAATTTGAAATCCACAAAACTAAAACGAATAAAAAATATTTTTTTAAAGAAAATTTGATTTTTCTAATATAATTATTTTTTTAAAAAAGCGAAGAAATAAATTTGATTAATGTTTTTAAAAAAATTAATTTATTTTAAAAAATTAATATGAAAAAATAAATTTTATCCATTTTTAAATTAATTAAATTTAAATTTTTATATTATTTTCTTAAAAAAATTAATTGTTTTAAAAAAATTAATCAAATTTATTTTTTCGCTTTTTAAGAAATAAATTTTATCCATTTTTAAATTAATTAATTTTATTTTTATCCCATTTCTTTAAAAAAAATAATTTCTATATTTATTTGAATTTAAACAAGTAATCAAATTGATATTAAAATATATTTATTTGAATTTATACAAGTAATGTACAAATAAATGAATTTGCCTCACACTTACCAAGTGTGTTGGTTGGCCAAGTGGTAATGGGTGTGGATACATTCACTCACCACCCGGGTTCGACTCTAAGTAACAACATTTTTACAAATGATTTTTCTACATGCGAAATGACAAAAATACACCCAACAAAATCATGTGCCACGCATGTGGTACTGTTCCGGCAACTTTTTTGGCCGGAAACCGGTCCCAGGTGGTAAAGTCAAAAAATCGTATAGTTTAGATGGCAATCGGAGACAAAAAAAAAAAAAAAATTAGATGGCAAAGTCCAAAAAGGGCCATAGTTCGGATGGCAAAAAATCATTTCCCCTTTTTTTTATGTAATGAAAGTGTATGTTATGATTTTGAACAAATTTGGTTGCGGTTGAAGTTGTATTTGGGGACTACGGTAAATCTTTTGTCAAATGCTTTTGGGCACATTTGGTGTTGTAATGCATATTGATATCATGCTTTTGAGCACTATTTATTTTTGTAAAGTTTGTAACTTATGGTGTAATCTGGTACATAGATTTAGTTGGGAAGTTACCATGCATGCAAAAATTTGGATACAACGGCTATTTTGATAATATATGAAAAATATTACATTATACACCCTCACATTTTACACAATTCAATGCAAAACCTCTACCAACAACATTATATACCAAAACACTCCCAAGGGTAAATCAGTCAATTCATATTTGTCCAAATAGCTTTCTCGCCTTCAAAAGTGTAATTTCGATAGTTCATCTTAGTATATAGACGTTGACTTAAAAAAAGGTGAAAATTGTAAGACAACCACAAAACATATGAGGTTATTGGTAAAAACCGATATAAGGGGGTGTTATTTGTAATTTCGCCTAAACTCAGAAATAGTGGGAGTAATTATCCCTAAATGTATACATATTACCAATTTATATACTTTTTATTAAATACATTTATAATTTTGTATAATACATATATATATATACACATGTCAAATCGCTTGGTTCTTCACATGCTATTGTGACATGAATGAATATGCTTCTTTAACATGGTCCTTGATAATGTTGAGTTGTTATTCATCAATACTTCTTTTACCTTTTGTTTCAGATTATTTCTATCTGAAATTAAACAATAAAAAATTCCCGTTGTTTCTCCTTTATTTTATTTTCATGTTGTATATATCAATTGTATAAATGTGTAGGTTCGTGTGGGGATATGTCCAATTATTAGTGAGTGTGGTTGTATGTTGTGATTGTGGTAAATGTCATAAAAATTAATTTTCTTATAATGAATGCAGATTTTTGAATGATGGATGTCATATAAAATAATTATGGGTGTAATTTTTTAATTCAAATGTATTCAATTATGTAATAATAAAACATGCCTCATCATTCATGTACTTAATATTGTAATAATATGTTGTTAATAACAATATATATACACACACCAACACAAAACTAATAAAAAAATAAGCATACCCTTTATCCAACTAATTGTGTATTCCAGTTTTGCCCTTTCCGAAAGTTGAGAAACTTTGGATCCTTGTTAAATTGCTTGAGCAAACTTAAATTGTCTAACATCACTAAATTTATAATTTATCATAAAATACATCACTAATTTTATATAATAATTATTATATATTAAATGACTATTATTATTGTAAGTCTGATCCTATCATTGATTAACAAGAATAGCACAACCTAACAAAATTGAATTTAAATTGAATATTATTTATCAAAATTGATAAAGGCCTCTTCAGCCCTAAGCCCTACGCACATCTATCAAGCTCCCATATAGCTGGCGTCTAGACTAGAGGCACTGAATAGACCATTGAATGTATCAAAGCAACAAATATAATTGTCCCAAATATAGTATAAAGTAAATTTCATATATAATTTTTTTTTAAGAAATACACCTATAAGTTTTAAGGATTTTATTAAGTAAATATATTTCTTTTCTTACATTCTATCTAGGGTTTGTCTATTGTTAGGTAGGATAGAAAAAGTTTAATGTTAGGTACCCTTATTTTATTAGAGTACCTGTTACCTGTTTTGCAGGTTACGTTTACCTGTAACTTAGTATGCAGGTTGCCATGACCTGCTACTTGTTGTTTACCTATAAATTTAAATTTTATCTATATGTGTGAGGTCCATTATATTAAATCTATTTTATTCATTTATCATTTAGCTTTTTTTATTAATTTTTATTAGATATTTTTTAGCATTTGATCTATCACCAAACATAATAACATGTAGAGCATTTTATCATTCAAATTTTAATAAAAAAATATTATAATTTATATTAATTTCAACAAATTTCTTATGGCAATGTGTTATTAATTTTTTTGAAATATATTTTTTATTGAATATAACAACAAAAATTTGATTACTTCTTAAAATATTAAATTGGCGCTTAATGTATTTTAAATTCGAAATTAAATTGATGCTTAAAATGATATATCCATCTCTTAATTATAAATTTAAGAATATTTATCTATCTTCTTAGTTTATTTTATTTTTGATTAATGTTCCAGATCACTATTCATCATTAGTTAATTTATGTCAATTAAAATTATAATTAAAATTCCATAACTCCCATAAATCAATAATTTTTATAATAATTACTTAATTTATTTAACTGAGTAAATAAATATTTTATAATGATAACTATGAATTTGTTTTTGATACAGATGATAACTATGAATTTATACTAATAAAAAAATCTTTCAATTTTTAATTTAGAAAATAAAATTATTAACATAAGGTATTACTATTATTTAATTTGATACTCTACTTACTTATAAATTTCATTATAATATAATTGATATATGCACATATTTACCACTCATTTTTCATTATATAATTAGCCTTTATATGTGTTAGACAAGATGGCAACACGAGCGGGCAGGCGGGGGGGGGGGGGGGGGGGGAGAGAGAGAGAGAGAGGTGAGATTTAATTAGCGTTGATTAACTTTCCTACTTATTAGGATTCTCTTCTCATTAATTCCTTAAATTGAGGAGATTTGAAAAGATATTTATCATATTTTTAATAATTCAAAATAAATAATTGTGACTTATATAGCTGGTTATAGGTCAAAATAAAATATATAAATCTGTTAAAAATAAATTTAAGTACACGTGGTAATTAATTAAGGCCATACCTAATATTAGGTAGTACAAAGCTACCTTTTATTAGAAGCCCCCTTCTATCTATATGCTCAATATTTTATTCGATTACTCAAAACGTATTTTATTTTTAGAATTAACAAAATCTAATTATTTTCAAAAAAAATATTAAATGAATAAAAACATGTCCTGAAAATGAAAACGACCCCTTAATGCTTCTTTAACATGGCTCTTGAATATTGATGTTGTTGAGTTAATATTTATCATTACTCCTTTTATTTTTCTTTCATATTAATTCACCCTTAAACAAAACAATAAAAGGATTTCTTTATTTCTCCTTTATTTTATTTTTATACAGTATATCCCACTTTTATATGTAAGTTACATATATTCAAAAACATCTCCAAATTTAGTTGAAACACATGTGATGCAAGGGATCAATGCGGGAGAAAACTTTATATTTCTAAATTAAATTTAACACTCTCAGTTCCATAATTACTGTTCATATTCCAACGTAGACAATTTTCCTTGGTTGTTTTTTTTGCAATAAGCATCAACAAAAGTCAATGTCAATCTTTATCACATGTAGAATTATTCTTGAAGAAGCCAATCTTTACCCGTAGTCAACTATATGTTGCTCTTCGAGCGTCACAAACAAAGGGGTTGAAGGTTTTGATTTATAATGAACTTGATCAGGTCACAAACAAAGGGAATTGAAGGTTTTGATATATAATGAACTTGACCAACTCACATACAAATGTTGCATTTGGTAGGGGTTTATGAGTGGGATTGTATGAGTGTCCCACCATCTATATTTATTTTTAATTGAATATTTTCTGGCCCTTTTTAGAACTCAAGCCTAGTTTCTTGTCTGTCAATTATATAGGATATTTCATCCCACCATAGACAATCAAAATTCATAGGACGCGTTTGTTATTTTTGATATGATTGGATGTGATCTATTAAATAGAATTTATTAATAAAGCAAATATATCAAATCCTTAGTTATTTGTTGTTTGTTAACTTATTTATTTATTCAAGATATTCCATACTTTTACTAGTTTATTGTTTGGTTGTGTGGATTTACTATATTGGATTAAATAAATAAAAAATACTCTATTGTCCTCCCATTTTTTAAGTGTTTCCCATGTTCACTTTCAAAATTTATAGCACCATTTCAACCATAAACATACTTATTCATTATTTCTTTTTTAAAACTATCATCCACCGTTTGATATGATTTATTTAATTAATTTCATTTAAATTAGTAAAATTATTTTTATAAGGGATAATATTGTGAATATTCAAATTTTTATAATTAAAAATATTTTCAACTTTATGTTATCTAAAGTTTGTATTTATTAAGATAAATATTTAAATATTGAATATCAATTAATATAGTGAACATATATATTTTTTTGTGTTGATGGACTTATATTAAAAACATTATTATTTAGATCATTTCTTGAAAAATATATAATCATTCAAAATTTGAAAAAACCTACAATCATTCAAAATTTGAGTATTTATATTAAAGTCAATTGGTAATATGGATACAAAAGAGGTCATTATTTACAAAAAAAATGGATAAGATTGTCTTTTCAAATTTATTAAAGGAAGGAATAAAAGATTGAAAAATGTATCATGCCCTTTTGGGCGTGATCTGTAATTTAATAAATATGTCAATCAGATCTCGGGTTATTGTATAATCACGAGCCTAAAATTTTGCAACCAAATAATAAATTATATGGACAAACATATCTATCAGATTCATTTCAAAGTATCAAACGTGTCCATGATACATAGTATGTAAAGAAGCATTGCATAATTTGACTTCACTTTTGAGTTATTATATGTTGTTTTTACTTATTAATTATTCATTTTTTTTTGTAAATTTCATTATATGTTTCTTTTTTAAAAGCTTGAAGTTATTTAATGTAACTGATTTATTTATTGAATCTTCATTATTATCTCATCTAATATGTAATCATCAAATTCATTGCGTATGGGTGTAATACTTGTACACGAATAATAATCGAACAATTAATACTGGAAATGTTCCTCATTGAAAGTGTCACAATCTAAATAATGAACTTCTTTAAAAATTAAGATTAATTGATATAATTTTGTAATGTAACTATATTGAAGACAAAATTAGATACCATACAGTAAAATTTCATGCCACAGTAATGTTATCTTAGACATAATTATGCATGAGAAAAAAAGAAAAAAAACAATTTGTCAATGTGAAGAACGTATTAGCGAAATATCATTTTTAAAACCAGTGAAGATACTTAAAAAAAAAAAAAAAAAACTTAATCTGAATTATTTATAAAAGTAAATTATTATAGAGCTTTGCCAACAAGGCAACAACCATAGGCAGACATTGATAGCGGCCATCCATCAAAGAAAAAAAAAAGGATAGCGGCCATCTCTAAAGAGTTTGTATATGTAGATTTCATTTTTAAAATATAAAGAATCAAAGAAATCGGTTATTACCTTATTATTGAGATAGAGATTTATGGATTATTGAATTATGTTGAATATTTTCATTGAATTCAATTTTTCTAATTTTTTGCCATAAACTTTATACAATTTAAAATTTAAATATTTAATTAGTATTTAATATCTTAATATCTAATAAATTCTAAAATTAATATATATATATACATATATAAGGGTAAACTTTGTATTTGATGTCAATCACATTGTTTCATCCACTATAAAAGAACACCCCTTTTATTGACAACGAGTGTTGAAAATATTAAATAAATATTTGATGTCACTCTTCTTCTTAATAGTTTAAAGTTTTAGATGAGACAGTTACTTAACACGATATGAAAGCAGCCAAATAAGATAACCTATATGGCTATATTCAAATTTCAACCTTACCCATTTAAGAAAAAAAAAAAAAAAAAAAGAAGAAGAAGAAGAAGAAGAAGCATTTCACGTCTAAAACTTGACACAAGAAAGGAAGTCTTCGTACACGTGTTGAGGTGTGTTGTAGATATTAAATAAGTATTTGATGTCTCTACTCTCTAATAGTTTAAGTTTATATCTATCAAAAATCTATTAATATATACATTTTACTAATTAATTATGTTTTATCTTTTAGTTTTAATTACTAGATTTCACCACAAATACAACATAAATATTTATTTGTGATGAAATTCTATTTTTAATAAAATTTTCGTTACTGAATGTGGTGCTCTCTTATAGTAATATATAACTACGAGAATGCAATTTATTTTCCAATTTCGTCATTCTTCTCAATTTTAAAAGACATTTAAAGTTTAAGATTTTATTTGTATTAAGGAGCTAAGTAAGTATATTTTATTTAATTTTCAGAAGAATATATATAATCTCCTATTTTTATATATTGATATATTTTGCATATATTTATCATTTTTTTTTATAGTGTCATGCATCTTATACAACACAATATATCAAGTGTCATATAACTTTATTTCAGTCATGTCTCTTTTTATATGAAAAACAAATAAATATTTAATTTCATTATAATAAAAAATTATTTGACAAAATAACATTTACTATATTATCTCGATCAAATTTCACTTTATAATTTATATTATTAATGTAAATAATTAACTTTGAAGCTAGAGATTTGAATCAAAAGTCATTTTAACAAAAACCAATAGAGTTAAGTAAATAATAATTATTCAATGAGTACTTACGATAGCTGAAAACAAAGTTTAATTTATTAAAAAAATCAATATGTTATAATAATTTAAGGTAAAAATATAACTTATCATCTTATAGAAGATTTAGAAAATTCATTTCTGGTTTGACTTTTTTTTGTCTATTAATTGTAAAAAATTCAAAAGTTGATTTTTTTATAACTTTTTCAAATATATTGGAAAAAGGACAAAATTAGAAAATAAGTTATTTATATTTTATACTATAATAAATGTGAAGGACTAATTTTTTATTTTGGTGTACTTAATTGTAATGTTCTTAAAATATCCTTAATAATGTTTGCCTACTCTTCTTCCTACTCTCTGTTTTGCCTCTCCAGAACTTGTTTTTCTTATATTTCATTTTATTTTCCTCTCTTTCTCATCTCTCCTCTCTCTTAGATTCATCTTACCAAGATTTTCTTCTACCTTATATTTCTATTTATTCTTTAATCAATCAAATTATTTTTATTTCAAATTTACCTCTTTTGGCTTATCATAAATTTAATAAATATATTAAAAATAATACACTACAAGAAAGTACCCATTTACTAACTGAAAAATTCTAACGGTAAGATTTTGTCATAAATTTAAGATATCTGTGATGGATCAACGATAGAATTTAATATAAATATACCTAAATAAACAATCAGTGATAAGACATTTACTGATGGAATTATTATAAATGAGATTCATCACAGAGATTATTTATAATATATCAGTTCGTTATTGAAGAAGACGCATTCTTGTAATGATATAAAGATAGTACAAACAATAAAAATAATTCAAAAAATATTTATAGAGAATAAAAGCTTAGTTTTATTTTATTAAAATTTAATCATTTGCTTAAATTATAACAAATTTTGAATTTTTATACGTATTAAGTACCCATATGCTAATATCATTTTGATTGAAGGGAATGAAGTGTTTATTTTCATAATTTAAGGAATAACATAACGCCATAGGCATGCGGTCAAAGTGGAATTCACCCTAAAGGCCTAAATATAATAATTGAAATCGTGAGTCTCAACCCCATGAGAAATTGGGGGAGGATAAATGTTATTCATTTAGATATTATTCAATTAAGTTCTTAATTATTAAATCGAATATTATGACATAATATATATAAATATATTTTTAATATTTTTAAATATTATTATATTTAAATTTAATAATTAAAAATATTAATTGGGTTATACTCATGAACAAAACCCACAAATTCGATCGAAGCACAGTTGTGCAAGATATTTTCTGAATCTGACGTGGCACTTTATGATTGGCTGATCACACGTCCGGGGACGTGCCTCCACCGAGCGTAACCCCACCCCATCTCGCTACTCTACAGTTACTTTCATGTGTTGCCGAAGTTCCCTACAGTACCTTAACTACAGTTACTACAATATCAAGCGCTTCAACTAAGTTGCACATTCGACTCAGAAATGAAAAGCACACCTTGCTGGTCAAACGTACAATAAGCTTGAGCGATTGAAGGATATTTCAATACATATACATATCCAATAAATGCATTTTGCCGATTTATGACACCCCGTTTCCTCTGGGTGCAGAAACTAAAACCCCCTCTCTCTCTCTCTCTGAAAATTACAAAATTACACACGCTGAAGGTGAACCCGATCTGTCTGTTTCGAATTGAGAAACTAATATTTGGGGAGAGAGGAAAAAGTAAAACCCATCAGTTTCTTTTCTGTTAAGGTTTTTCTCCCTATTCCCTCTCGATTTATCTGTATGCATGTGTTTGTGTATGCATTTATGTATCTCTATACGCACTCATTTATGTATGTTAATGCTTATTTGTTTATTTTTGTTAATCAAGATTGACTTTTTGGTGTGGATTTCTATATTTCGAAGGATTGAAGAATGTGGGTCTTTGATTAATTCAAGAATTAATTGGACATCTTTCTGGGTTGTGGTTCGTTAATTAAGGACATTTCTGAGATGGGTCTTTTTTCTTGACATGATCTTGAGATTTAATTGCTCATACATGTTGTCAAAAAGAAAAAGATTGAAGTACAGGATTTTAAAGATCGAATTTTTACTGCCTGATAATGTTATAACGCTAATCTTGGTTAAGATATCATGTCTCTTCAAGTTGTAATTTGTATCTGCTTCTTCATCTAAAGAATCTTGGAAAGATTACAACTTGATGTTGTTCTTTTTTTTAACAATATATCGACCTGTAGCGTTAGTTATTCGTGTTTCTTGTGGTGCAGTTTCTTGGAGAAAAACCGAGGACAGTTCAGAACTTCAATAAGATTACAATGAAGAATAATGAGCGTCTGGCTAATTTGGCCCTAGCAGGTAATGGTCCCCACCCCCGCCCTCTTCAGTGAGTTCATTTGCTTTCATGATGGTATAAAGTTCTTTATGTTGTTTTTGCTTCAGCAAATTGAAGTTTGATTTGCAATTCACAGTTTTCCCTACCGATCAGTTTGTTTCTTGATGAGTTATTTTTAGTTTCTTGGTGCTTTCCATACACTTGATTTTGTGTTTATTGTCGATAACTGAATTTTCCTGAAGGTCTAGGTGATTTATGATTTAATCTGGAATCATCAATGGGAGATTTGTCCTAATTAGGCGTGTCAGATTTATAATAGTCCAAAGTCCTCATGAAATAGCAAGGTAGATCAAATTCACATCATGAATTTGGCCAGAAGTTGTGTATATATTGTCTTCTGTGTCATGACCATTGAACTTGCATGTAGGAACTTCTGTTCCCCCGAAATTTTTCGTGCTCATACCTTATTGGGCTACATATGAATTAAGGACCATTAGAATATGGTTTCATGATTGTCGGACTTATCACATCACATCATGGTCACTTACTTTATCATTGACTACAGGTTTGACCCTGGCCCCACTTGTTGTGAAGGTAGACCCAAATTTAAATGTCATTTTGACAGCTTGTCTAGCAGTATACGTGGGTTGCTACCGTTCGGTCAAGCCAACCCCACCATCGGTAAGTTTAGTTTCTAAACCTTTTTCTGGAAACTCATGTTGCAAGGAACTCTTTTCAGCATTTCTTATGTTATGCTCTTAAATTTTGTAGGAGACAATGTCCAATGAACACGCGATGCGGTTCCCATTGGTTGGGAGCGCGATGTTGTTGTCACTGTTTTTGCTTTTCAAATTCCTGTCTAAAGACTTGGTGAATGCCGTGTTGACGTGCTATTTTTTCATACTTGGGATCGTTGCTCTTTCGTATGTGTCTCTTATGTGAACTATCCTAATTTACATACATATATATGCATATTTTAATTGTGTATATACTATTGGTTCACCGGAGAATCATTTTAGATTTTTATCAACCTTCCATATCTTGTGTTGACTTTGTAGGGCAACATTGTTACCTGCAATCAAAAGATTTCTGCCCGAACAATGGAATGAAAATCTCATTGTTTGGCGTTTCCCATATATCCGCTGTACGGACTCGCCCTTGCCTCTTTATCTGATTCTTAGCTTTCTCTTCCCATTACTAAAGATATGTTGGTTTTTGATGCATCCACTTCTTATGTAGCTCTTCACTTGTTGATATTATCCATCAGACTAATAGAATTGGAGCTTGTTTTCCCTCTCTTCAAAATTCCAGCTATCTAGTTCCTGGTTGCTTTAATTTTCATATTGGCTTTTATATGCAGAATGATATTTATCTTTGCATGTCTGTTGTACAGCTGTGGAGGTTGAGTTTACAAAATCCCAGATTGTTGCAGCAATTCCTGGGACCTTCTTTTGTGCGTGGTATGCTTCAAAGAAGCATTGGCTAGCTAACAATATCTTGGGGCTCGCTTTTTGCATTCAGGTTTGGTAGCACCTTAAATTTGTTTACCTGTTTTTACCTGGAAAGCTAATGCATGAAATTGAACTCTTATGTACCCACAATGAAAAGCTTTCATATCTATAAAGTACTTTTTTGTTTTCGGTAAGTTTAAAGGAGAAAACTTAGACTGACCCTTTTCATTTTTCTTCCTGAAAACAATTACAGGGAATCGAAATGCTTTCACTAGGCTCGTTTAAGACCGGTGCTATTCTTTTGGTAAGAATAGCATTATTGATTAGTGTCATTAGACTAGTAGTGTGTTTAATCTCTTCAAAAATTGTGCCAATTTAGGGCATTTAATATTAATCATGACATTCATGTTCCCTTTCAAAATTGAGAGGCTCCATGCTATTCTCTGTGTGAATTTTAGATTTTGGATTAACTATATGATTCATACTGTTCTATGCAACATCTTATCCCACCGCGTTGATGTGCGTGTTTTGCTATTGCAGACTGGGCTTTTTGTGTACGACATATTCTGGGTGTTTTTTACCCCAGTGATGGTTAGCGTTGCTAAATCTTTTGATGCTCCTATAAAGGTTTGTACTCAAGTGTATTATTATGGTATCAACATCTTTTGATTATATTCTCTTTCAGATGTTATCAATTATAATTATGCTTCACTTTTATGCAGCTTTTATTCCCAACAGGAGATTCTGCACGTCCATTTTCAATGTTAGGACTTGGTGATATTGTGATTCCTGGTAAGAAGTTGACTGGAAATATTTCTGACTCCAATACTTCGACGCTGTAGAACGTTGTTATGAATGCATGTGGATCATGCAAATTTAGGATGAATTTGTTGTTCAAATATAGTCGATATAAGTATTAAGGTTTACTTCCATTTTCCAGGAATTTTCGTAGCATTGGCACTAAGGTTTGACGTTTCCAGAGGGAAAGAGAGCCAATATTTCACGAGCGCTTTTGTAGGATACACCATCGGCTTGGTCCTCACGATCATTGTAATGAACTGGTTTCAAGCTGCACAGGTGAATAGTCTTTTGTTTTTTAATGTTATTTATCTAAATCGTACCTTCACATTATACTTAGTTTTTCTTTATTATTGTGATTTTATACTTACCCGCCGTTTGGTTCTAGGATTTTGATAAGAAAAATAGGATGCAAAATCTTTTATTAGCTTCAAATGATAGTACTCTATGTTTTTATTTTTGATCCTTTTCATTTTCCTTCCACTTTTCCGTACCAAAATCCTTGTTCCAAACATAGCCTTAGTTTTTCTTTATTATTGTGATTTTCAATATTAATTATTGGTCGTCTTCCAGCCTGCACTGCTGTATATTGTGCCTTCTGTTGTTGGCTTTTTGGCTGCGCATTGCTTGTGGAACGGGGAAGTGAAGCCCGTGAGTCATTTATACTCGCGCATTGTGTATAATATTTACTTATGCAATCTTAATGTCTATCTCATTGCGATTGTAATTTTTGTCATCATGTTCTTACGCAGTTGTTGGAATTTGACGAGTCTAAAATAACGAGCGCAGAAAAAACTGATGCGGACTCGAACAAGAAAGAAGAGTGAGTTTGTTTGGTAGATGGAGGGTACACAAAGAAGTCCAATTTGTTTTTCAAGAACATGTGAAAGCTTAGCAGTCAACTAACTTTATGCACCACAGATTGTTGTACCAGATTTTGTTAATTTAGAAAAGATAGTATTAAGAGTCCCTTACCATTGCCATTCTATGATTTCTGATTGTTCATCTATAGTCGGATCGTTATCGGACAGATTAAATGACTGCTTTCATAAGAGAAAATTAAATAACTACAGATGACAATCATACAAGAGTTAAGGACACTTCTCTTTTACAACGTTCCTAAAACAAAGTTTCTGACGTCTCTGTGTGCGTGTGTGAGAGAGAGAGAGGGTGGTTCAAAAGTAGTGACTGGACATAGAAAGAAAATAACTGTACAGAAGCTCCGAAGGACACAGTGGAGTCCCCATTACCCAGCGGGGGAGTATATACTTGAGTTCATCTTGTTACTCCGCTGAAGAACTTGTATCCACACTTCCCTCATCTTCACTGAAATTAGACCTAAACAATATCGCCTTTCATGAAAATTCAGGAGAAAGAAAACGTAACACAATAAAACGAGCAGTAAAATGCAAGTTATATATATTCACGCAAAAGAAAACAAAATGGAATGACAAAAAACTGGGGGTTATTGAAATGCTGTTTTGTAGTGCCTTATAGTGAGGTGAACGGAGCATTTGAGACATTGGAGGTCACGATCACTATGGATGCAACAATATTCCAGCAAAATTACAAGTTTGAGGGTAAACAAGGCCAAACCTTACAATTCTATAGGTGCTTCGTTGGTTATCCAACACCGACGATTTTTTCAGATGTGGCTGCTGGGGAAATTCATCCCTCATTCTTTTTGGAGCCTATTTGAGCAAGAAAAGATGTTAAGGTAAATGTTGACGGGTAGCCCATAACAGAGAGAGAAGAGAGAGAGAGAGAATCTTACAGTGGTATCATTCTTGCAGGGAATCATACCCCGATTTTCATTTATTATCCTCCTTTCAGCGCAAGTTCTTCCATCCTGCATACACCATTATTGAAGCACAGAGAGTATCATCATCAAAGTCACGAACTGAAAACTTATTGACAAGAAAAGTTACACCAACTTCCCCTGTGATTATATGTAATTACACAAACTTCCCTTCTTTGTTTCAAAATTACATAGATCCCCTTTTAATCACCCAAATTTAATTAAAACTGGAAAAGTTTATTTAAAAACTTGGATAACAACATCCATACAAGCAAGAAAAATTTGAAAGTTCACTAAAAAAGGGAACATGTGTGTAATTTATTGAAAATAAGACAGGGAATTCCTGTTAATTGTATATAGGACAATACAGAGGAGGGGGCTGCAGTTATAGCATGAAAGTTTTGCAGACCTCTGTGATTTGTCCAGGCTGCACTTTGTTGAAAGAATTTTGATATCCAAAACCTTTCACGGACAAGTTGGAGGACCCATTATCTATAGTTTCTCCCTGGGCACTCCTTCTGTGCACATCATTATACTTATGAAAACAAGACTCTTCTTCCACTCCCAATTTCCAACCAAAAGGTTGCATACGACACTTGCTTGAAACAGAAGTCATCCTCATATCTTCAATGCGCTGTCTGTATCTCATTCCATACTCATCTTTACCTTCACTACCAGATCTATCTCTAGCAGAAATTTCAGGCAATTCTATGTAGGAGTTCCTCTCAGGATTGTAGGCACCATTACTTGATAAAGAAATATTTTCCTTAAATTTTTGGTGAATGTAATTTTCGGGGATATCAGACCATTGTGGTACCTTACAACTCGTCCTAATCATGTTCAGATTGTGAGAAGCCGTGCTGGAGTTGTATTCACCCCCCTGTAAGGATTGAGATTAAAAGAAAATACAATTACTCATATGAGTACAAAATGAGTCAGAATGTTACACAATAAGCAGGATTGGGCAAATGAATGCATCATCTGGAGCTTCTAATCAATTAGAGACTCTTTATAAATTACTTTTTCATCGTACACCATTATTTAAGTACAAGACATCCTAATAAGCAGAAGCTAAAAGAAGAAGTCATGCACAAATTTACTCACCTTGCCAAACTCGGAATACTGGTGGAATTTTGAGATATCAGGTGAGGTGCACAGAACCGCTTCTCCAGTATAGCAAGCTTCTGACAGTAATTATTAGAACCAGCAAGAATCAGAAGAACCTCAGATATAAAGAACGAAATTGTATAGGAAACTTTCCCAACATTACGCAATATAAATAAGTACACTGATATGTTGAACTATAAGTCGACGTATCTAACTCACCATCAACTGGATCGTGCATTGAGGACTCAAAAGCACCAGGAGGAAGTGGGTCGAACTCAACACTGAGCGGTGGACCATCCTCCCGGTAGTGCTTTCCCAGCTGCCTTTTCACTGCAGTTATAGCGCCATTCTCAGCTTGACCCTTCACTTTTAAGTAACCTGATGGGCCGGACTTAGGTTTTACATCCATAGGAAATTTTGGTATTAGGTATCCTGAAGTTGCCACATCAAAGGGGTGGTCCCCTTTATGATGATGGTTAGACATATTCCTTAATGAAGAACTACTTCCTGAAGTTGCATCATCCATGCGATTTTGTATAATTTCTGCAGCAGAATATTCTTGGTGGTTTAACCTTCCGCTTTCAACTTCCCGTGTATCGAAATTCTTATCGTTTCCCAGTTTGGTGCTGCCACAAGAATCTTGCCTATGCCCACTGCCATGATCTTGTATGACCCCACTTGACCGATCTTGCCTTAAAATTACATGATTGTCCCCATTTATTAACCTCTTGTCCTTCAACCTTCGGTGACAAAACCACCCAGAAACTTGCTTCTCTGTTAAACCTATTGACTCTGCAAGTCGTATTTTCATGGTCTCTGTGGGATATTTATGTTCTGGAAGGAAAGAGAAAATGATTATTTAAACAATTGCATGAGGAAAACACAGGAAACCTGCCTGTCATGACACAACAATATGACTATATGAGTATGTTACCACTGTAAAATTTCTCCAGTGCTTTAATCTGAGCACGTGTCTTTACCATCCTTTTCTTGTTCTTCTCCAAAAGGGCTTTATCGTCTTCAGAATGCATTTGAAATTGTGCTTCGTCATTAAGTACTGAAAGCAATGTCAGTTGGTAACATATGCTGTTCTTATAGAAAGGCAAGAAATATTTTCAGGAACTATATGCTACTCTACTCAAAAGCATACTTATTACCATAGTTTCTATAAAAGGCAACTAATTATTATGGTCATGTCAAAAATCCACAAGATAGTATTTGTGTTGGAACGTTTATAGGTAAACAAAGTATACGTAGAAAAGCAAAAGCACATTGTACTAATTTAACAAACATGTATGCATCAAATAAAGTAGATTGCATAACTTTATAATTACATGAATTACAATCTTGCTCACATTTAATGAAAGATTCTACAAAATTCATGTCCATGTTTCCTCTTTCACAAAATTCAATTTCATAGGCATCCAAAGCCCGTGCATGTCTGTCAAAGGTAATAAGGTCATCAGCAAATCATGCCATTTGACACAAATACCGTTAGAGATATTATGTATATATCTCTCCTCTCTAACAACTTAAGCTTTTAAGCTTTTAGATGTGGCAGTGATCACGCCAAACAAGAGGTCCTGCTTTCAAATCCCACCACCACCCATTTATGAAGATGAGTTTCACGTGCAAGGCTAGTGTGTGTGTGTGTGTGTGTGTGTGAGAGAGAGAGAGAGAGAGAGAGTGCCCAAACTACATATATATAAATTTCTTATTTCAAGTGTAGTAATTATGCTTTGCCGCTTTGGCAGCTCACAAGAAAGATTAAGCTGTCCAATAAATACTTCACAATAATCTTGTTGGCGATTAATTATTGGTAAGAAAATTTCTTATCAAATTCAGATCAAGAGACGCTGGCAGTGTTGCTGAGTCCTTCAGCTCAAACTAAATGACAAATCCAAGAATGGTTTAGTACAATTAGGTCATATATTTTTAGCCCGATAAACCTTTCAAAGGCGATTGATGGCAAATTCAACACCAGTTTCTCCTTTGAAAACCCAAAGAAATGAAAAAGCTCTGGAGAAAGATAAACCAAAGCAGTTGAAGCTTTGCAAGTGCCTGCTTGTTCATTAATGATGAAGAATCCTCCATCTGATTGTGTTCATGATACTTCATTAACAGACAGCTTTCATCCACTACACATTCAGCACATATCCAGATTATCTACATATGTTGTTTCCTCTGCTAGTTTTATACACATTTAGCTATAGTATTCTTCTTTCTGAGCAGCAAAATGGTACCCTATACGTCCCAAGATTGACATTGCCATAAGGATAATATGAGAATCCAATAAACGAAAGAATCACCAAAATACAATTGTATAAACACGAAGCTACAAAAGAATAGCTCAAGAAAAGAGCAAAACAGTCATAGCAGCGCATCAAGTAATGCATCTTGCCTCATCTGCCTACTACAGCTCTATCAATTCCAAACACAAGGCAACATCATTCAATCTGTATCAGTTTATAACTCGTTCCCAGGGGTAAATGAAAATGAAGCAAAAAAAATAAAAGAAAATGCAGTTTTGACAATCAAAATGAAAACCCAGAATCCAGAATCCAATCCTAAGCACACTCTCACCAAAATGTACACCAAGAATGTTGAAATTAAACCACATAAGAGATAATCCAGTTTCTTGATTTGCAGAAAAAATTCCTTAGCATCAAAATCAAGTAAATCAAAATGAAAACACACAAAACACGGTTCGGACTTGATCTTTTATGAAATCAAAGCCATCAAAAAGAAAAATAAACTAAAATAATACCTTCTTCCATGACTCTTTTGGTCTACAATTCTTTCTGGGTATTTCAACTTTTTTCTTGTATTTTTACTCCTTTCTCTGTCTGCTTCATTGACCCATCAACATTACACCCAACCCACTGGGTTGCATGAGATTTTTGGTAGATGTATATCTCAATACTCCGTGTATGTTTGGGGCGAGAGAGAGAGAGAGAGAGGGGTGTCTCGTTTCTTGGCTGGAGGTGAGAAAAAGTTGAAACAGGAATTAAATGTATTTTTCTGGGTTGTATTATTCTTGATGTCAATTTCGCAATCTTTTTGCCTGATTTGCAAATCTTTTCCTATTCATTTATGAATTTGTTTTTCGGTTCACCATTTCATTTCATCCTCATATATTTAGTTTGCATTTAACTGCTAATACAGTCTCGACAGTCCCAGGCTTTTCAACTTTTTATTTGCAGAAATTTATCATAATTTAAAAAAGGATTTTAAATTTTAACTTATAAAAAATCATAATTTGGACGCATTGTTACGAAAACTACCCGAATGATAATCAGTTTTAATACTCTTCAAGACTACCATATGCTTTTTGATTGCATCATTCTAGAAAATCATTTCAATCAAAGTTCTTGCTAAGGAAAAGATAGATGCTACCCAGTTAAGTATAGTTAAATTAAATTTTTAATCATTAGATCAAATATTGTGATATAATTTTTTTTTAACATTTTTTGATAGCATCATATTCAAATTTAATGATTAAAAACATCAGTTGAGCATATCTCAACTAAATAGTAAGAACAAAACCCTTAGTGAGGACCTAAAAACACGTTGGCGTGTACTTTAATGGGCCACAATTTAGCAAGAAATCACTTTTCATGATTAAGGAGGGGGTTCATTGTATTACCAAATAAATGTATGTTTAACTTTTATATATGTATTATTGAAGATAACGAATGCTTTGACCAATGCCACCTGCAAAGTATTATATTTCCTTGACAAAATCGGAGGTCTGTCTTCACAAAAAGCTGTGATTACGATATTATTCATTTCTTCACAACCCTTTAAACCCGAGAGAGAGAGAGGGAGAGAGAGAGAGAGGAGAAAAAAATGTCGCCGACCCTTCATTATAAAAGCAAAATACTCCGTAAAAAATACTATCGTATTTTGGGCATTCTCTCTGGATTTAAAAAAAAAAAAGAAGATAAAGTTGTGTAACTAACTACCTGAATATATATAAAACTGCAGAATTTACCATTAATCTTTATTTTAGTGAATATGGTGTAATATCTTATCAAAAATATATTATCATGCACTTGTATGATTTGCTAATATATATGGAGTTTTAGTCAATTTGAATTATTTTGAATTTTTAACAAAGATTAGATTGTATTGGCACATTTAGCAAACGTTTAGAGAACAAAGTCTAATTGACTTTATATTTGTCTATAATAACTCTTAGGTTCTGAGTTTGAGTTTTCGTGAATGCACGTATTGTTCTAATTTCATATTAATTTTATTTCTATTGTATAGTAGTTATTTGATATGCACTTGATTTTTTTTGACTTGTGATGATTTGTAATAATTGTTTTTCATTTGACAATATTGATATAATTGATGAATTGTAATAAATTACTTTTGAAAAATATGATGAATTCCATTTTGATCATCTTCATTTATCATTTTAACTTTATTTTGAATATTAAATTCTTTCCATGTCCATCATATGATATTTAGGAAGGGCAATGGTCCCAATTATACCCGATCCGTTAAAAGTGGGTCTTTCGACTCCTAACAGCCATCGGGTTTGGGGTGGGTTTCGAATTTTCATTTTAACTCAAACCCACCCCGTTAAGATTATATATATACATATATATATATATAAATGTATATGATTTACATCTATACTTCACATACAAAAGTATATATTATATAAATAGCTACATAAAAAATATAAATATGATATTCTTATATATAAAAATAATTATATAACATTAGTAATTAAATTATGATTATAAAATATATGTAAATAAATATGTGATAACAATATTAATATGGTATAACTTTACATGGCTTGACACATCATCAAACGAGGAAAGGACATGTCATCCAAGTAATGATCCAAGACTCCAAAAGCAATCTAAGGAAGAAAACTTATCTAGAAAGTCCTTAAAATGGAGATAAGGGCCCTTGGGGGAATCCCTTGGGCCCACTTTCCTTCCAAGTAAACCAAGAGTAAGCAAAACACCCTAAGGAGCCCTTGAGAAACCTTTGTGCGTGAATTTTAGGGTGTTGTTCTAGAGGTTACCCATTGCCATCGGAAATGATACTTGAATGAGGATCCCAAGAGCCAGCGTATCCGGAGGCCCGAGATGCCCAAGAGGCTCGAATGGGGTGTTTGCAATAATTTTTAAAAAAATACTTTTGTACTTTTTGATATTTTTAAGTAGTAGAATAATGTTTGGTAGACCAACTTCTGATTTCGTTCAGCAAAAAAAGCTAGAAGCTCAAAGCAGCTATAAATCAATTTTTTTCTACTTCTTTGTTTTTGTAATTATTGGTAAGTTGATTATGTCATAGTGAAACACTTCTCAACTTCTTTTTAAACACTCTAACTACTTTTCCTTATACTTCTCACTTCTTTTTTCAAACACTACCTACTTTGACTACTCAATTTTTTTCAACTTTCTTTACAACTTCAACTTCTTCAAAAGCAAAAGTTTTTGCAAAAACTCCCGGAGCCTCAAGGGCCCAAGAAGTTGAAATGGGGTTTGAGTGCCAACACCCTCTAACGACATCCCTTATAATTGCTCTCCCAAGCCCACCTAAAACATGACTATCATACCGACTCTAACAAGCAGGCACATCCATACCCACCAACCTCCTTTGAGACTGCTGCAGGAGTTAGGTCAGTTCCAGGTTTAATTAATACTCTAGCATGACAGATATCTTTGGCATTAAAGGCATGGAATATGCATTTAATGTAAACATCTCATCTTCATTAAATGCTAAGCATGACCAACTTATCTTGGACAAAAAAAAATATAGCCGACATGCCCTGTTGTCCTTTGACTAACAATTGATGGACAAAACCCCATCAAACACGTCTAATCATAGCCATTGCATATAAATTGCTCCACCCCAATCAGTTCGTAAGTAATGCAATATTAGCATTTTCTTGCAAATTATCAATGTTCTGAAAATCAGACCAGATACAGAACCGGCGACCTTACTGGTTACCAATTCAACCGGTTCGATCGATTTGACCACCGGTTCAACCGGCATGACGCCATAAATATGTAATAATTATTAAATTAATTTTTTATATAAAAAATCATAAATACATAAAAAAAAAAATAAAGAAAACTCAATAATAATGATTAAGAAAAAACTAAATAAGAAATTTGTCAAAATTCTAGTCATTCTTCCTAAATCATATATTAATTTTATAATAACTAATATTTACTACATATAACTACACTATTTAATAAAAATCCATAGTAATGCCTCCAAGCTATATCGTTCATTTGATAAGTATTTAGACTAGATTGTGCCATTAATGGCGATGAGCTTGATCCTACAACTGGTGTCGATCTTGAATCTTTTATTTTTCTCTGCTATTGATTCGAATTTTTTTTAAAAAAAGAGTGAATTTTGTTGTTTTTTTTTTGGAGGAGAAAAAAGGGGAAGAAAAAAGAATAAAATGAAAAGAAGATGAAAGGGTTGTGGGCTGCTGGTTGACAAACTAAGAATTAAGGGATAGAAATGTTATATTCTCAACCTTAAAAAAAAAAAAGCTGAGTTTTAATTTTTTTTTTTAAGGTGATTAGCCAATTCAGAATAGTTCACACTGCATCAATTGAGGACTGGTTTTTTGGGATCAACCAGACTGGACACCTTTCAATTCCCTTTCGAACCGGTCGAACTGGCCGGTTCGGTCCGGGTATGAAAACAGTGCAAATTGTTGTTCATCTCCTACCTCTTGCTATATTCTCTAAATACTAACATGAGCGTCGAAAAGCCTATGTTGGGATAAAATCGACTAGTCTCATGTGTGTCCATCCCCTTTGTGCAGGAGGACCATCGACAATCTCTCGAGCGAAGCCATCGATTCCAATCAACCATTTCATAACTACATCAGATATTTTACTTTTCAAACTTTAAAATTTGTTCGTAGAAAATTGTAAATAATTAGTATATTAATAACACTATTAGTTTTTTCATGTTTGGAAAGTTATGATAATATAATTTTTTTTTTTTGAAAAATTATTTTTTAACTAGTTTTAAAATATAAACCGGGTCTAACGGGTCCAACCCGAACTCACTAGTCCGAATCCTACAAAATCCTGACTGGGTACGTCTAACGGGTCCAACCCGAACTCACTAGTCTGAATCCTACAAAATCCTGACTGGGCAAGTTCCAAATTTGGCCAAACACAACCCATTTCCATCCCTAGTGATATTACACTTCATAACATTTCTAGAGTTAATTAAAGTGGTCGTAAGAAAGAGCAGTCTAGATCCTCTGCTACAAAACAGTGCTACATCTCCTCTTACACTCATCAATACACGTCACGTGTATTGGTGAGCGATTGACATAAGGAAAGAGAATCTTCAAAAAATTTTCTATTTATCTCAACTGTTCACCAATACACGTGGCGTGTTTTGATGAGTGTAGGAGGAGATGTAGCACTATTTTGTAGCAGAGGATCCGAACGGTAGAAAAGAGAAGGTTGGATTTGGCATATATTAGATAAATGGTATACTCAAATATTGGTGATCTATCCATGACTAGGATGTCGAACCATGCGTGAATTTACACTTTAGATATAAAGTTTTTTCATTGCAATACTTTATCGCAACTTCAGGAAATATGGAGGTGGCATTTACATGAAATGTTCAATGAAACATTCAATTATGGTTCTCGATAACTGTTCAAATGTTTGTAGTACTTAAACATTTAAACAATCTTTTTTTTGTTATCGCACTTAAGTTGTGCTAATATAATGTAATTTAACAAGTTCAGGCAAAGTTCATTTTTTTCTGCCACACAATGTTAGCCAAGCATTCATTAAAGCAGAGACAAATTTAGTACTATCTCACTAAGCAATTACCAGGGACAATCATCGTAGGTAAGTAATCGAGACCAGTACACAATCAATCAGTCACATGACAATGGTGCTAAATAAATTTCCAATACTTGAGCCAGTGGCCCGATAGGTAAATGGACCATGGTAATCTGGTATTAAAGGGGCTATATAATTGCATAGATACCACACACACACCCAGAGGGCTACAATTAGATTACAACACGACTTAATAAAATAATCACCCTTCTAATTTTCAGATTCATTGACGGCCACGTGGTGATGCAACACTTTCCATATTACTGTTGTTGTGGCCGTCGGCAACATAATTCCAGAAATTGTTCGCGATGCATTCGTCACTATCATTCTAGTGCACAAATCCCTGTGGCACACCTTCCCTGGGTTCATACGGCGGCATGGTGCAGGAAGGGCATGTACGACATCTTCTCTCTCCTGTTCGAATTCGGGGGAGTGCCCCCCGCTTTCTGTGTTAACTTGGCCATAAATAAGTTGAAGATCAACCCACATCGATTCAGGTTGGAATCGATAGGCCCTAACAAGACTACATTCTTGAGGACATTTCATTAGGAACAATAATTCCAAAAAGTAAGAATAAAGGATATAAAATATTTACGTGAAAGAGTAAGCATGGTGACAACTTCGCAAGGCATTCTAAATTTTGTATAACATTAAGGTGCAAACTTTTACTTACCCTAACGCATGATTGATATACTTCGTCCGAGAATTCGTATAGTCCTCCAGCTTCGTTGTAGTGAAATCGTGAATGCGTCATTAACCACTTGAAACAAAGGTATCGCTGCTTGAGTCACCGCAGGTGACTGAGTACGTACCTATAGTTAAATGTCTCGGTGTATAACTGATTAACTTGTCGCAAGGCATGTCGAATGGCTGCCCGAGTTGGGTGGCTAGTTTCGTAGCTTCCATCAATTGCTTCGTCCGCTAACACGTCGAGGAACATTGTCTCAATATCCTTCGTTCATCTAGAATTCCAGAACAATCTGGATTGTATATTTTCATCACCTCCTACCATTAAAGACCTACTTCAACGTGTGCATACAACACATACTCAAATTGATTTTCACTTGCAATTGACAAGTGTTTAGCTGGTGGCCTTTATATGTGACAATGGCTTCACTTAAATAGGAGTGAGCGTTGCATGTATATTCGTTTTATGTTTACTAACATAATGCACCCCAGCTCACTTACGTGTAAATAAATTTTCAAAAGATACATTCATAAATACAAGGAAGGAGTCAACTTAGTTTGGGTATTGTCATACGACCTCATACGAATTAATGGTAATGACAAGGTAGTGGTCATTTTTTTCCAATCCATAGTTGGAGAAATGAAGATGCATTTACCTTACCTAATCAGTGATTTGAACAAGCCAAGTACTCTGCCACCCGACGTGTTTAGTTTTCTTCCATGGGTTAAAAAAATTAACAAAGCCATAGATATGCCTAGCGATGTCAAAAAATAAACATTGGAGCGAAGCTCAAGGGGTGCAGGGAATATATTCCCTTATAGCCACCTAGAATTGTAGGAGTACTTGGGGTGAGAGTGTATTGGCTTATTAATGATTTTTTAAATCATACAACTGTAACATTGTGTTGTTTATAGACCAACACATTCAAATTATTTGTAAACTAATAAATTACATTTTCTGGTCGTGTGGACGATATTAAATTTTTTTTTAGGGAGGGGAGGGAGGGTCATATCTATTTGTCAGGGAATATATTCTCATACATAGGCATGTGTGCTGCACCCTAGTCAAAGTGGTAGGTACTTTGAGACTTACTTTCATTGGTTGGATAATAGATACGCAAAATCATCTCGAGTTATGGGCATTACTTTCAAGTACTTCATCAGAATTCCCCCATTATCTCACGGGAATAGAGTGCAACAATGGCAATTTTATGCTACTTTTCAATTAATTAGTAAGCTCAAAATCATTTAACATGGGAAAACATTACTTGATGCTAGACAGATTAATTGCTAGTAGTTAATTAATCGGGGCACTCAAATTACATGTCACTCTATAAATACAAATGGTGTCGCCCTTGTTTGCCATTTTATAACAACTAGCTTATGTACTACTTTACTTACACTTATCATACATTCAAACACAAACCCACACAACGGCCTAGCCAACCTGTGCTCCTATAACGGATGGCTCCTCGTAATTGAAGGCCTCAAAATGAGGTCCTTTATGAAGGTTCTGTCACATGGAACAGGTGCACAGACCACGAATTCATTAGACAACTCTATAGGTTTAGTGACGGACGACACCAGCCGATAAGTGCAACGGAGACAAACATTATCGGGGCATCCATAGAGGTAGTCAATCGGCGTTGTCAAGGTAAGCTTCACATTGTAGGAAGCAATTTTCTGGTTCCGTCGACTAGAGAAACGCCACAAAGCCTATGGCTTTGCCATTAACATGTAGGGAGTCCATTATGATCCACGGAGAAATATTATTTGTGCAACGGCACCATTGTGGGACCTCATCTACGTGGTAGCCTTTCAAATTAAACTCATTTGCGTAAAATAATTACACAAATAAAACTGGATGCTATATGGCTTCAAAAATCTTCTCACAAAGTAATTAGCGTTTCCGTATCAATCATACATTACACTAACTATTTTTCACATTATTATTCTGTAGCGGCACAGGATTGCTGAAGCTTATATGATCGTCGATGAACCGGAATGGGTGAACCTCCAACAATTTTTGGGCTGCTAATAGTTTCCGATCCTACTGACTACCCAGAGATCATTACCATTTTCGATGACTCCTACAAAATGCCAAATCCTGACAATAGAGCCATAAGAAGTGGCTCAACAAGTGCCGGACGTACTAACGGCATGGAGCTCTAACCACTCACTAGGAACAACCTTTTGGAATTGCTTGGACCCTATTTATGATGGAATAGGTCAAGGCAGTCAAGAATCAACTAGACGCAAGCAATTTGGCGACAACCACAAACAATAAGCACGAGTCTATGACAATGGTCCATTCCAACCCGTTAATGTGGCGGCCCCTAACTCGATTGACGCTAACGATAAGGAAGACGAAGGGGCTGATCCTTTTAGTTCCCAAGCGTCTACATCAGCGACACCAAACGGGGAATATCGTTGGAACTTTTCTCAGCACCTACGAATAAACGACTTCATAATCAATGCTAATAGGGTGGGAATTTGGTCGAACAAATCTTAGTTTTTTTCCCTCCATTCTCCAAATGCGTGATACACTACCGTGTTTGTGTTGGCGTGGAAACACAAACTTTAACATGCTCACCACAAGAATATACCTCTACGTCATGCATCTATTCTAGGGTTAGTCTTTCGTTGCGCATATTGATTTTTACTTGTTCGCGACATGTAGTGTCATTCCCAAATTTAACTAAATCTTTTCTAGGTTCAGTCTGGCTTTGAGTTGTATTGTTTTTTACGTGTTCTCCTCGTGTAGTGTCATTTCCAAATTAAACAATTTCATGTCGGTTAATGAGGGATCCTTTTGGGTGATTTCCCTGATTTTTGCCTTATTGCTACACGATTTGTCATTAATTCGGTATTTGTCAGCAAATTCGTAAACAAGCATGTAGAAAAACCATTTATTACTTTTTTCAAGTCAGACCAGTAACTGTACTCAATTACAAGCATGCATAAATTTTGCATCTCAACATCACGAATTAAATGAAAATAATTAACATGGCGAAATACATGAGGAACAGTTGCAGGAAATAATGCATTGTCTAATAGTAAAGGATAAAAGGAGAAGTCCGTTTTAACCATCATTTTTTGACATTATTTCTACTCCAATAGGTAGGGCAGAATGTAAATTATGCTACATGATACAAAATAGAATTACGCAAATCAACAAAAAGAATTTCAGTTAGGGGAGTCCAAAGCAGTTGTTGTCTTACAATTTACAAAGACGAGAATGCAACACTTCTCCATTAGAAAAAATAAGCTACTATAGTGAGAGCTAGTTCATAAGTGAAAAATCGGGACAAAAAAAGGGGTTAATGGCACATGTTACTCTTGTACTACAAATCTGGAGAATGGTGAAAATGACTGTCTTCTCATTACTTGTGTTATCTTCACATTCTTGTAACAGTTGGCCCATGTTGTGTGCATTAGTAACACGTTACTAATAACTGTCCAAAATCCATAATTCTGGTGGTATTCAATCGAGACAGACCACTTGTAGCGCAATTACTATTACTCATCACCGTTCAATTTCAAGAACATTCGAGCCACGACGTATACATTTCACAGCAACATTACTTTAATCATTGTGAATCTGCTACTAAAGATCAACTGAAGTCGTGATTAAATTTCACGGCCAAAGGTCCATGTACACTCACGCACCATACGCCTCGCGCGAAAAGAGCTTAGCCTTTTTGAAATCAAACATGAGAAAAATTAGCAAACTTTTTTAGGGTAATTTTGTCATTCGATCAACACAAGCGTGATGGGCGGCCGACGCACCTTGATTGCACGGAGGAGACATTTTTTGGGGGGACCTGGTGTTACGAAAACCGCTAGGACAAAGGGTTTAAGGATTATTGGATAGCAAGGAACCGTGTATGAGAAGAAAAACAACAAATTTGTTGTCAGAAAAAATTATACTTCTGGAATTACCAATATCTCCAAACATTAACAATCCAAATTGAATAAGGGCCCTTCAACCCGTTCTGTTATATATATTCGAGAACCAAACCGTTGTGGGGAACAGGAAAATAAGAAGAATAGGAACAAAAAAGTTGCAGCAAAAGAACTTTTGATTCAACAATGGGATCAAAAAAAAATCAGATAACTAAGGGCCTCGATTAGGCGAACATGATAAAATTGTTTCAAACCATACTTGAAAACAAAACCCCTCTCTCACGATGCCGTCCAAACAACCCCCAAGCGCTTCAAATAATATGCATACCTCCCAATTGCCGATTACTTACTCTTAACCTAACAGAAGCCCAAATTAGGAACCCTTGCCTGCACAAACGTTGATCCTAGTACATTTTGGGGGTGTGTATTGAGTTATCCCATTTTTTGGCCTAAAATCACGACTTCTTTAATTGTCAACCATAAACGCGAGATATCGGGTAAGGAATACACATCCATTTTTTGTGAATTTCCAGAAAAAGGACATTTAGGTAATTTCATCACCTAATCTCAATTTGTTGACCACATGTTGCCAACCGCACAGGCATCCTAAAACCCAATATGTAATCAGGGTCATAGCAAAATAGCCAACTGAACAAGCATTATAATCTACGGTAATCGTTGATAATATACAATCTCAACACTATCCACAACTATGTAATCACTGCAACTAAACGAACCCTTAGGAAACTATGAGCGATTTTGTTATATCTCAATGTACATACTTGAAGGCATAAAATCATATAATTATGCTAAATTTAAATGCCGACACATTAACACCAACCCAACTAATTAATAATATTTTTATTTAGTTATATTTCAAAGTACATACTTTAAGGCACAGTTTATTTTTTTTAAAAGTTGGAATCTAAAGAAAATGGGATAAATGCAATTTATGTCCTCTAGGTTTAGCCTATTTTTGATTTTGCTATCTTCATTTCAATTTTTTTTTAAATTTTGTCCTTTTCAATTATTAATGTTTCGATTGTTGTCCGATTTTGGATATAACTTCTCACCGGTGATGATGTGGCGATTTTCTAGCCATTTATGGTAATGACCACAAAATCGCAATTTGAGGCCAGAAAACCGTCACGTCATCACCGGCGAGAAATTATGTCCAAAATCAGACGACAATCAAAACATTGATAATCGAAGAGGACAAAATTGAAAAAATTGAAACAAAGAGGGCAAACAAAAAAAAAAAAAACAGGGCTAAACTTACAGAACATAAATTACAATTATCCCAAAGAAAATCTCCTAACAATCACATGGAATGCATGTGCATGTCGTTGGTCGTTGAATGCGCAAAAAGAAAGTGAAGAAAAGAGGAAATATTTAGAGGACCACATATTGAAAATTCTGTTCAATTAAAAAATGAGAAGCATTGTTTAACTGTTAAAAAGGGACCTCTTAGGGCTAGCAGCAATGGTTTGCTGATAAGTACGCGTTCTTTTTTCGTTTATATATATATATATATATATAAATAAAGCGATCTATTATAATATTCAATCAATAGTTTATTACAATTAATTTTCACTAAATAACAAAAAAAATATGGATATTAAATAAAAGTAACATCCGTATTGATGAAAAAACAAACCTACAATTTTAAAGTTACGAGGCCCAAGAACGGAGCCAAAAATTTTAATTTGAGAGGAGACTAATGTTAAATTTCTATAAATTATTAAATGCATTTTTACAATTTGTGGGGTGGGGATGGGGGGTGGGGGATTTAAACTTTTTAAAAAAGTACATGTAAATTTTAAATCATCATAAATTTGAGAACAAGACGAGAAGACGAGAACCCCTTTCCCTTACTTTGTCTCTGACGAGGCCTTCATCTTAACATTGAGATAAGATCCTGAATCCATTTGAACAAGAGAAGAAAAAAGTAGTAGTGTAGTAGTGTAGAACCAAATTGATCAAAGAAATTAAAGGGACCATGACTTTGACTTGTCGCTTGTTTTCCTTTAAGTTTTCTTTTCAGAAAGTGCAGGGGCTCGTGGTGTTGGTCATTATCAGCCTTCCAATTTCCATCACTTTTCACATTTATGATATATGTCGGACGTCTCAAATGAGTATTATTATCACTAATGTTTTATTTTATTTTTATATGTCCCTGCAAAAATTGCAAAGATGGTAGTTTCTTTCTATGTGAACTCATATGAGTATTATTATCACCGTGGTCATTCTTATATTTCAATCACTAAATTATTTTTTATTATATTTTGTTATACAAATTACATTAAATTTACACCTATCTTTTAGAACTATTTTTCGGCCAAAATAATTGTCTGAAATTAGTTGGTGATATCGTTATGATAGCTTTAAATATAAAATTGATTGGTAAGAAATTATTAAAATTTGAAATTGTTTTGAAATTTTTGATCGGATGGCAAGATGAATCTATCAATTGAGTAGAGGAGCCGCTTCAGTAGTTGAACAATTTTTTTTTTTTAATCACAAAATGGTTTTAGTAAAATGCAAAATTTATATAATTCGTATGAAAAAATGAAAAAAATAATTTAGTGATTAAAGTATAAAAATAGCAATCACTGAGGGATAATCATCTTTATCTCTATCTTTTATAAAAAGTAAACCAAACCAGAAATTTTGTGCTTCCGAATGCTTTGAAGAATTAACATTGTTAATTACATAGCCCTACAGAAATTTTAAGTTAATTTTAATTTTAAAGATTAAGTAGATAATTCATATTACCTTCTTGTACATCTTCGACTCATCTGTTTTAGCTTTTTAGAATTGGCGAGTGTAGTCGCCCTCCCTCCCTCCCTCCCTTCGTTTTCTCTATTTTTAAATCGAATTACATTTTATATGTATTTTTTTTATCTCTCAAAAAATAAAAAATCTTTAATATTGTTATAAAAAACTTGGTCCTCCTCGAATAAAAATTTCTAACTTCATCCAACTGTTCAACGCTTAAACTATTCGTAATAAGAATTTTAAGCACCAATTATATTTAAAGATACACGATATAGAATTGAATGACATATTTGTGACTAACCATAAACATTGCACGAACTATTTTAGCCACCACATCCATATGCTTATGTTACTATCACAATTTAAAAAAGAAGCCAAAAAAAGTAAAATCAACCCAACATGCCATATGAAATAACATTTCAAAGTTCTTCAATTATTATTCATTTTTTTGCATGTCTCCAACCTTTTTAATCTGAAAAATAGTTGAGAAAAAAATTGAACTCCATCAGTCCACACTTTTCCTCCCTCTCTCTCTTCGCTTTCTCTCTCATATCTCTGCAGAGAACAGTACTGCTGCAACATTCTGCTGGGGAGGGAAAAAAATTGTTAATTTATCAGATCAAAAACCCATTGGATCTACTCAATTCACTTTTTCTGATCTCCCATATTCTCGCGGAGGGCATGGTTTTGGCCTCATCACAGCCGTCAATCGACTATTTAAATTACTTTTATACCCATTTCCCGTAAACTGTCGTTGCTCTACCACTTCTTCATTGCCTACCTGGTTGAAAAATCACCATTAATTGGTGATTGGGAAGCTCTGCGGATGCGTTCGGTGCAGTTCATGCGGTGCTGTTGCTGGCTTTGGCGGACAATTGATTGCAAGCGAAGTATTGTATGAACGTGGATGGTCGATGGGGGGTTTGGGTTTAGGGCTTGTTTGGGAAAGTGGGCATTTGGTTTCTGATGTCACGGAACGGTGATAGGATGGGCGGTTCTGACGTCAGCAGAGCTGGTGGGCCAGTTGAGAGAGATATCGAGCAGGTGTGATTATAAATTTGTTGGATTATTGTTCTTAAAATTATTTGTTGTTACGAGCATATTTAACTATCAAGTTGATGGATTATGCTGTGTTGGTTTTTATGTTGTTTTAGTAACTCCACAGTAGATGGCTTTTTTCTATTCGGTTTAGCTGGTTGGCGTGCTTGATAATTTTAGTGATATGCTGAAATACTTTAATTCTATTGAAAATTCTGATGCTGTTCACTGGAATGTGTATTAATTAAGTTAATTGGTTTTATTATTTGTCGTCTATTATTTCATTTAGAGATGGTGTCGCCAAAATTCTAAGTTTTTCCTCTCTTTCTGCACCTTTTCAAGCCATGTTATATATGCACATTTGTTTTTACCTGATTGGTTTGAATAAATCAATGTGTATTCTTCTCTTCCTAATGAAGTCCTAGTCAGTTCCTAGGTAATATGTTCTGCGAACTTCTTAGCATATTGCTGAGTAATCTCGACCTGATCATATACAAAAAAACCATGCTGTTTCTTTTTCTCATCTCATGCTTGTTTGTTTTGGCAACTTGATTTAGTTTGTTTACTTTGGAAAGCATGCTAGTCATGCTGAACTTATCTTTTGGAAAGCATGCTAGTCATGCTGAACTTATCTTATTGGTTTATTTTTGCGACAGGCCATCACTGCTCTAAAAAAGGGTGCGTACTTACTTAAGTATGGAAGAAGAGGAAAGCCCAAGTTTTGTCCGTTCCGGCTGGCAAATGTAAGCTCATTGGATTTTCAAGATCTTTCGCTCTGGGGCTCTTATTTGTTGTTTCACCTCCTGTCCACAAAACTTGATCGGATTGCAGTTTTAATACCCCAATGATCTTCTCTTTTTGTTTTGAAGTGGCCTTTGTTTTAGCTAATTAGCATGCATGTTATGTCCCAAAGTCTGTTTTCATATAGATAATGTGCGCAACAATTGCTGAAATGCATGCCCTGATTAGCAGCCCAATTTTGTAACAATTGATCAATATATGACTTGAGTGCCCGAAATGATTACGACATAAAACTACTGATGCACAAAAGCTTTCACAGCACATAACTTTGTCAAAGTATTGTTCTAACTGTTTATAATTTGTAGTAGATAGGTGGTGGTGGTGGTAGTAGTAGTTGTAGTGGGGTAGCAAGGTAGCAGGCATGCATAGTTAAGTGGAGTGCTGGTCTGAGCAGCGCATTCTCAGTGGCTCCTATTTCTTTTGTTGTGTAGGAGGTCATATAACTTTCCTTACATTTTAATTTAATGATATTTTATTGCCCATCTGATGTAGTACCATTATAAATTCTAACCTAGTTGTGAAAAGTTATCAGTACGTTTGGCATAATTAGCAACCTTGGCAGAATTGAATTATTTACATTATATTGGTTGGCCATTCGTTGGTTGAGTCACTTATTCCATGTTTGTGGAGATTAGGTTGCATTTTTTTGCTCCCATGTTAAGGCATTGGAAACATCTAATGAATTGGTATGCATGATTTCAGGACGAGTCCGTTCTGATATGGTTCTCGGGTAAAGAGGAGAAACACCTTAAACTTAGTCATGTTTCCAGAATTTTATCTGGGCAGCGGACTGTAAGTTTCCTATTGCACAATAGCATCTCTCACTATTATGCTGCCATGAGTTATACAAGTTTTCCATAACTTGAGAACTTGTGCACGATGATACAAAATCTAAACATAGTTCTTTTGGTATTCAAAGGCCAATGTTTCTGTATCTTTCATTTGTGCTATTAAGTTTAGCTCTCTACTTTGCTTTGTGAACGTAAATAACTGCTACAGGCAAGTAATTATTTGACAATTCTATTTTTCGATGCATTGAAAGATGCCCTCAATAATATAGATGAATGATATCTTTAAATTTATATTTTGTAGATTCTATGTTAAGATGCAGTTGCGGTCCCTAATTTTATCCCATACCTCCCTGTTTGGTATCTTTTGGCTCTATTGTCAAAACATAGTCAGCTATTCTTCCTCAGTAAAGTGAATGTTTAC
Source organism: Petrea volubilis (assembly GCA_026212405.1). Lineage (NCBI taxonomy): Eukaryota > Viridiplantae > Streptophyta > Magnoliopsida > Lamiales > Verbenaceae > Petrea > Petrea volubilis. The sequence goes on from CM047886.1 coordinate 15,708,300, forward strand.
TTTTCTGGATTTCCTATTTCAGTACCCAATTTCCTGAAAATGAAATATATTTATAACATGCTCCCGATCTGTTTCGAAGTATTCCACTTGAATAACAAACCATTTATCTCCTGAAATTCTCACTATTCCCTGTCTGATTTTACACTATGGGGCTGTTTGTCTGCTGTTTGAAATAAATTTCGGCTATCTTGCTGTTGTAAATGCGATTTTGTTAGGCACACTGCTTTCTAAATTGCGTTTTGTTGCTGTACCATCTAAGATTTTGCTGGGTGACGGTATAAGAAAATTTGTAGGGAAGAGGAGGTTGAGCTTCGTGTTGGTTTCTAGAGACTTATCCGCGCTACGTAAATATTCAAGCATGTCAATGCTGATTTTAATGTCTTATGAACTATAAATGAGACTATTATTCTGCCCAAATACTAAATTTCTAGTACTAGTGTTCCTTTTTCATCTAGAGGTCATTCTTTTTTATCTTTTATTTTTTGTCTAATTGCTTGAGTCGTAGTGCTTGACTGAATCAAACCTCATCTCTCTATGTTGAGTTCTACTTGAGGTACCCAAGCAGCTAGTACTCCAGCTACCATGGTGGATTCAAATATTAAATAAATTGATTTGAGATTTCTGTTACGTGAATATGAGCTTTCCTCTTGTTTAATCTAAATATTGATTCAAGAAAATTTTGTCTGTACAAGCATACATTTCCGGTTATATGTTGGTTCACCTTTTTTATCTTCTGAAGAGATGTTCGTTTTTGTGCCTAGCCAATTTTTCAAAGGTACCCACGACCTGAGAAGGAATACCAGTCATTTTCTCTTCTATACAACGATAGATCACTTGATTTGGTAACTGTTCCGTTTCTCATCTCAATGTTCTTTAAGAAACAAATGTTTCGGCCAGTCTTTGTTTGTTGGGCTGCAAGTTTATCGTTGAAATTCATGGTCCTTTATCCTTTTCTTTTGGTAGATATGCAAGGACAAAGAAGAAGCAGAAGTGTGGTTTAGCGGGCTTAAGGCACTGATCTCACGTGGTCATCAGAGGAAGTGGAGGACAGAGTCGAGGAGTGATGGAATTTCATCTGGAGCTAATAGTCCCAGAACATACACAAGAAGAAGTTCACCTCTGCACTCCCCATTTGGTAGTGGTGATAGCTTGCAGAAGGTGTAGTGCTTTTATTTTCCTTTGGCCACATGCATTGTCATATGTTTTCTTCATTTCAGATATATGGGCTGGCCCTCTGTATAAGCTCATTTTTGTCTTGAAATTGTTGAAACGTGAAATAAATTGTTCAACACTTTAGCAGGATGGTGCTGATCAGCTGCGCCTCCATAGCCCTTATGAAAGTCCTCCTAAAAATGGTCTGGATAAGGCATTTTCAGATGTGAAATTGTATGCTGTGCCTTCCAAGGGTTTCTTCCCTTCAGATTCTGCTAGCGCTTCTGCCCATTCTGTGTCATCTGGAGGTTCAGATGGTTTACATGGTCACATGAAAGGAATGGGAGTGGATGCCTACAGAGTGAGCCTTTCTAGTGCTGTAAGCTCATCAAGTCAAGGTTCTGGTCATGATGATGGTGATGCCTTGGGGGATGCTTTCATTTGGGGAGAAGGCACTGGTGATGGTGTTATGGGTGGTGGACCACTCAAAGTTGGAAGTAGTTTTGGTGTCAAAATGGATGCATTGTTGCCCAAGGCATTGGAATCTGCAGTTGTATTGGATGTCCAAAACATAGCCTGTGGCGGACGACATGCTGCCCTAGTTACCAAACAAGGGGAAATATTCTCTTGGGGTGAGGAATCGGGAGGTAGACTTGGTCATGGGGTAGATGCTGATGTCTTGCATCCGAAGTTAATTGATGCACTCAGCAATACAAACATTGAGCTTGTTGCATGTGGTGAATATCATTCCTGTGCTGTCACACTTTCTGGAGATTTGTACACTTGGGGTGATGGTCATTTTGGTCTTCTAGGGCATGGGAATGAAGTGAGTCATTGGCTGCCGAAAAGAGTAAATGGGCCACTGGAGGGAATACATGTTTCTTCGATTTCATGTGGTCCCTGGCATACAGCTGTTGTGACTTCTGCTGGGCAGTTGTTTACTTTTGGTGATGGAACTTTTGGGGTTCTTGGTCATGGAGATAAGAAGAGTGTTTCAAAGCCTAGAGAAGTTGAGTCCCTGAAGGGTCTACGCACTGTGCGAGCAGCCTGCGGTGTTTGGCATACTGCTGCAGTGGTTGAAATTATGGTTGGAAGCTCGAGTTCTAGTAACTCTTCTTCAGGCAAACTTTTTACATGGGGAGACGGTGACAAAGGTCGACTTGGACATGGTGATAAGGAATCGAAGCTTGTTCCAACCCGTGTTGAGGCTCCCGTAGAACCTAACTTTTGTCAAGTTGCTTGTGGACACAGCCTGACAGTGGCTCTTACAACTTCTGGACATGTATACACCATGGGGAGTCCAGTTTATGGGCAGCTGGGAAACCCTCAAGCTGATGGGAAGCTTCCATCTCGTGTTGAAGGAAAACTCATGAAGAGTTTTGTTGAGGAGATAGCTTGTGGTGCCTATCATGTGGCTGTCTTAACATCGAGAACTGAAGTTTATACATGGGGGAAAGGAGCAAATGGTCGATTGGGTCATGGGGATACCGATGACAGAAGTTTCCCAACTTTAGTTGAAGCTCTAAAAGACAAGCAAGTAAAGAGTATTGCTTGCGGTACTAATTTCACTGCAGCTATCTGCCTTCATAAGTGGGTCTCTGGTGTTGATCAATCCATGTGTTCTGGCTGCCGTCTTCCATTTAACTTCAAAAGGAAACGTCACAACTGTTACAACTGTGGCCTAGTGTTTTGTCATTCATGCAGCAGCAAGAAGTTGCTGAGGGCTTCTATGGCACCAAACCCCAATAAACCATATCGTGTATGTGATAATTGTTTCAATAAACTGAAAAAGGGTGCTGAAACTGATGCTTCATCTCAGCCATCCGTGAGTAGAAGAGGAAGTGTGAATCCTAGGGTAAATGACTTGATGGACACAGATGACAAGTTGGATACAAGATCTCGCCCCAATCTAGCTAGGTTCTCTTCAATAGAACCCATGAAGCAAGGTGACAGTCGCTCATCCAAGAGAAACAAAAAACTGGAGTTCAATAGTAGTCGTGCATCACCAATCCCAAATGGAAGCTCGCAGTGGGGGGCTCTTAATATATCAAAATCCTTGAATCCTGTATTTGGATCATCTAAGAAGTTTTTCTCTGCATCGGTTCCTGGATCGAGAATTGTTTCTAGAGCAACATCTCCAATATCAAGACGGGCAAGTCCACCTCGTTCGACTACACCAACCCCAACTTTAGGGGGACTTACATCACCTAAGATTGTTCTGGATGACACAAAGATGACTAATGATAGCCTTAACCAAGAAGTTCTTAAATTAAGAGCACAGGTAGCTCATCTTGTCTGAGTGGCCTTCACTATAATTGCTTTGCATTTTTGTTATTTTTTCTGCTTCCTTCACCCTATCTATGTCATGCCATAGTTTAGCACTCCTATGGGTTGGGGAAGTAACTGATAGGTTGGAAATGGTGAAAACATTTTCCAAATGACCTACAATTACCTTGTAGTAAACTGCCCCATTTCTCCGGTTATTTTGAATAAGTGACAGGGCTCAATGGTGCCTGCCTTTGAATTGAGACTTACATAATCTGTCCTTTCAGTTTTTGGTTTCTCTTTGGATGGAGAAGATGAGGGAGGATGTGGATGATGTGGATGTGTTTGGAGAAGTTGACCCTGTTAATGCATAAAAATTTTCCTTGTGTCTGAAAACAATGGGGAGAGGATCCTGCATGTAATCTTTTGGTTGTAGTTTCCACAGTTAAGCGAACTTGTGGCCATGGAGTTTTGTGGAGGCATTTCATCCTCATCTTTTATTCACACTGAAGAGGGTGCTAAACTGGTTATTTTAATTCTTTGGTCCTGAAGACTGATGGATTGAATTAAATGGTTCCAAATTCTGTAGGTGAAAGTGTAGTTTTGGAATAATTCTGCAGGAACATCTCACAGTATACTATATATCTTTCCTCAATCCTGAAAGATTTCTTGATTCTCTCTTTTGCCTTTTTGCACATTGGCTAAGGAAGCATGTTTAAGCAGTCTATGCTTTTGATTCTAGTTGTAGCGGAACTCGATATCTTTCTCTTGGACAGGATAACTCTTCAAGTTGAGTGAGTTGAGAAACTTGATTTTATCTGCATCTCTACCAGATATAAATGCATTCCTGTCCAGCGACTATGACCTTCTGGGATAATATTGGAATTTTGAACTTGAGCGTTCTTTTTGTATAGGTTGAAACATTGACTCGTAAGGCTCAACTTCAGGAGGTGGAGCTAGAAAGAACAACTAAACAGCTGAAGGAGGCCATGGCGATTGCAGGGGAAGAGACTGCAAAATGCAAAGCTGCAAAAGAAGTCATTAAATCGCTTACTGCACAAGTAAGAACATGCATTCTGCTATTAATTATCTATATGGCAAATTATATAATTCCTTGGCATCCAATTTTTCTTGGGCAGCGCTAGGAATAAGCCTATTTTACCTAGCATGCAACCCAAGTACACATTAACAATTTGCTTTATCACTCATCTCAAGTTTATCACTGTTGTCTACTACAGAGTAGACTGTGACTATTTTTTGATGTCTTTATCTATTGATTGCTTATTCAACAGTAACATGCTATGGAAGATGCCATAAAACCGATATCGGAAATGGATCCAAGGTTTCAGCTATTAAAAGCTAATATTTTCATTTGCAAAGGTGCTGTTATAAGAACACGAGTGACTGTTATGGTTTATTTTGGTTCTCACAAGTGTGAAGCAATGCCCCCTATTTAAGAACATATTATAATTCTAATATTTCCTGCCATTGTTTGATGACAGTGTCCTGTCAATTCTTGTACAATATTGATTTGAAATTTGACTGATACTTAATGGAACTTTGCAATAATATAAAGATACTTTATCAATTAAAGTACATCATATTTTAAAGAAATTAGCGTAATTACCGTGAGTATATGAAGGTCAATAATTCTTTAACTCTGTCAATGGTAGTGATTTTATGAATCTATTCATGAAAGAGTATGTAATGGAGTAAAACTTAGGAATTGTTCGGTTTTGCTTTGGGCATCCATTTTCATTCCCCCAAATACATATTCTGACTACCTAGAGGTTCAAAATAGTTTTCTACCAATTGTTCCAATGGGTTCCAACCCAATTTAACTAGCTTTGCATTGGGTTGGTTCTTAAATTTTTGTAGATGGATTGAATCAGGTTGAGTTTTGGTGAGCTTAATAAGTTTGGAGTTCTAGATGGTCCAAGCAGGTTCTAGGTGGATCCATGCAGGTCCTAAATGGGTCCAACTGAAAAAACCTTACAATTTGATAATATTCTATAAGTTTGAAAAATGAGTAATATATGCCTCAAATGGATAATATAGCAAATAAATCTATAGAAAATTAACGCCTATTTGTTGCTATGCTGAGTCTTCAATATTGATTGAGATGATTGTTTCTGTTTTTTTCTTTTCCTGTTAAGTTAATAACTAATTTGTCTGGTTCTCGATCAATAAAATATTATTTGCTCGGTGAATTGTGTCCATTGTTTGCTAGTACTCCTAAGGATCACTCACATGAGATTCATTTAGTGATCTCTTTGATGCATATTATAGTCTGTTGAATAGTGTGTGTGTGTAAATCTTATAATGGTGCATCCCTTGTGTGCAAGCTGAGCCTAATTGTGTTGAAGTGGTTGCAGGAAAAAAATGAAAAGACTTATTTAACTTAGAATTCACGTCACTAGTTGATATTGTTACAATTTCTTTTCATGAAAGCTCTTTTGGCAGCACAATTATCACATAGATCATAAAGTTCACTAAGACTCCTTTTGGCACATTCTTGATCATTCCTATAATGACTGACCTTGTGTATATTGGCAAGCTTCAAATCTCTGAATATTGTAATGTATGTATAGGGAAATAAAACTTTTATTAATTCATCGGAACCTTAGGAACAGATAAGCCAGGGCATCAAATCTGGTTTTGCTTGAGGAAAGCATCAGATTCTATAAATAAATATAATGTTCACAATTTAACGGTTGGAGTTAAATTTGTCAGATATTGTTATATTTACCTTTTGCTAGCTTTCTTGCTGATGATGTTTTTTATTCTGTAGCTTAAGGAAATGGCTGAAAGGCTTCCTGTGGGTTCTGCTAGAAACACCAAATCCCCGCTTTTCACTTCACTTCCTTCCCCTACAATACCTAACGATATTGCGAACGCCTCCACTGATCGGGTGAATGGTCAAATAAATGGCCAGGATCTGGAATCAAATGAGTCAAACAATCAATTTCTTTCTAATGGGTCGAGCACTGCAAGTAATCACAGTTCAGGCCACAGCAGACAAGGTATCGTGGAAGCAACAACGAGAAATGGAAATAGAACAAAAGAAACTGATTATCGTAATGAAAATGAATGGGTTGAGCAAGATGAGCCTGGTGTTTATATTACTCTTACCTCCCTTCCTGGAGGGCTGAAAGATCTGAAGCGAGTTCGTTTCAGGTATGTTGGATTTAGCATTAGGCTGATATATATATGTGTGTGTGTGTGTGTGTGTGTGTGTGTGTGTATACATATTTTATGATTATGTAATATCATCCAATTTATTCTTTAAACTTTTTGGGGTGTATATTATAACTCCGTAGCTACTTCATAAAGGGATAGGATACCAATAGTTTTTGCATAATCCTGAGTCATTTTGTGCTCTAAGGCCTGAGCTTCTGGCCCAGGGTTTGGAACAAATAGTGATGTGATACATACATCATTTGCTTCTGTGTTCTCCTAATTTCAAACTATGATCTTCAGATCATTATTAGAGGAGGTGAAACACCCTCTATGCTGTCTTGAATCCTAAAATTTAAGCTCAAAGTGTTGACTGCTGGTGTTTTTCCTTCGTTTCTTTTCTTTCTACCCCCCCCAAACACCACCACCCCTCTCTCTTCTCTTTTGTGTGTGCACACGTGTTTGTGGATTGCATTAAACTGTGTTGTAATTTTCATACCATAACATGATGTACTATGATATCGCATATTACATTTGCTTAAGCATCAAATGCTGCATTGTTTTCATGGAGAACTAGACGAAATTATAATTGAACCAAGTATAGAAATGTATTTACGGCTCAAAGGTAGCTGCTGAACCTGTAATGACAAAGGGAAAGCATAATTATGATGTCTTGGGAAAGTGTGCACATTGTTGTTTTTATGCGTGTGAAAGTGAACATGTTTCAATATGGTTGAATGCAGTCGGAAGCGATTTAGTGAGAAGCAAGCAGAACAATGGTGGGCAGAGAACCGGGCAAGAGTATATGAACAGTACAATGTACGGATGGTTGACAAGTCGAGCGTCGGTGTAGGAAGCGAGGACTTGGCACATTGATGGTGGACATATCGTATGTATATGAAATTTTTTCTTTCTTTTCCCCAACAATACGTTTCTGCGAGAGTCACAGGAAAGATCATATTGATTAAGTAGGTCTGGCAGTCAATCTAATCCTGGCGTTTTCCTTTTTTGGTCTTTAGCCCTCTATTATTCTTATGGCTTGATGATGCTTTTATCATATATTTTTTTACCCCAGATGCGCGTCGTGTGGGGTTTGAGTGTGAAAAATGTAAATTTGTAATCGGGTGCTGGCTCTATAGCTGTGAGCAGCAGCTCCCATGTAAATTCTACGTCTATGAGCAAATGTATCTTCAGTTTTAGCTTTGCATTCTCTTTTCTGATTTAAGTTATGCAGGCTGAAGATGTTACCATATAAATGATATATAATTTTTTCAATTAAATTTTTTTAATTCTTGGGATAAAAGTGCAGCCACAATTGTTGGATGAACATACAGCCATATGCCTGCTTAGTTAAATCTACAGTCAATGTGGCAACCAGTATGTGAATTGACTTACATTTACCCTATGTTTGGTTCTTGGAATTTGGTAAAGAAAATACAAAGGAATTTTTTTTTTTGTGCTTCAAAGGATAATACGGTTTGCTTTCATTTTTGATTATTTTCATTTTTCTTCTATTTTTCCTCGCCAAAATTCTTGTTCCAAACGTAGCATTAGGGTTTTAGAAATAATCGTATCATTTTTGTGGAGGAAATTGTTTTTTTGTGTGTTTCAAATGATAGTACATTTAGTTTTTATTTTTGATCATTTTTAATTTTTTTTTTCCTATTTTTCTGGCCAAAATTCATGTTCCAAATATAGCATTAGGGTTTTTAAAATAATCTTATCATTTTTGTGGAGTATAAAGTCGTGAATAATCAATAATAATATCTACAAATATATAGTGTTTAGATATGAAGACAAAGTCAAAAATAATCAATAATCATATCTACAAATATATAGCGTTTAGATTTGAAGACCCATAACATATTTTTCAGATGCGCCACTCACATCAATAAATAAAATTCCAAATTACATTGTGATCTAAGAGAAAGTAAACTCACCAAAATATAAGGTTATATAAGTCGTACTAGATTATATTCACAAGATTTACCATTGACTTGTCAAATTCAACAACTTTGCCAGTTCATTTCTTTACTATATATTTTCGTTGTATCAATAATATTTTCATAAATCAAAAGATTTTAGAAAAAAAATATTTTGTTTTTAATCACGAATGATATTATTTGAATTTTAAGAATTATATGAAAATATTATTAACTAAAATTCACAGAGGGAGCATATATGGAGAAAAGAGGGCTAATTAATTTGAATTTGAAAGTTTATAGGAGTCCGCTGTATGACAAAATTACGGCAAGATAGAATTTGAGAGATTGAGATTGGAAAAAATATTCACTAGGTTGCTAGTAACAAATAAATTAACAATAAAAAATATAGAAAATAAATACACGTGGCAATTAAAGAGATGGATACCTAATATTAACCACCACTACCCGACCTAATTTTAGACATCTCCTAACTTTCTATTTGTTTCAAATTCTATTCATTAATCTATTTATATATGTGCAAATTTCAATTTAAGTACATACTGCATATATCACTACAAGAAAATAGTAAATTATTGAGAATATAACAAGTAATGTTGTCATTAATTATATGGATTTAATAATATTAGGATTATCTTATCACAAAACATAATTACACAAAGTCAACGGTGAGTTGGTGACAACATGTGTCACTAATCATCAATGTTGCATAATGTCAATGGTGACAACATAGTGCAAAATTAATAATTAGTGACATACTTTCGGTGACGACTTAGTAATAATAAAATCTTGTCACAAAATCCTAATGATATATTTTTTTTCCTCAAGTTGTCACTTGTCACTAATTGTAAATATTGACAAATAAAATATTAATTCTTGTCACCGTTAAGTAATATTGTGACAATATAAAAGTTGTTGTCACAAAAAAAACATATTTAGTGACAAAATAGAAGTCGATCCTTATTCACAAAGTTTTAAGCTGACAAGAAGTTGATTAGAATATGAACTAAAAATGCTAACAAGTAACAAGATCAATTATTATTTTCATTCATTGGATAACCGTGATGCAAGAGCTTTTATATTCATCAATGGAGATCGAAATTATTATCTTTCCTTCAAGTAAAAAGTTGTTTGGCTAAGCTTATTTAAAATATTTTATAAACTCTTATATCTTATAAGATATTTTAGGAGTTTATAATAAGATGTTTTAGGAGCACATAAGATATTAGATCTTATTTTAAAATGGGCAATTAGCACATTGCACTTTTTAAATACACTTAATTGGCACAATGCACCCTATAATTTAAATTTTGATATTTTGCACCCTTCAAAATATATTAATGAGGCACTTTGCACCCTCCACTCATTTCCATTGAAATTTTTTACTAGAAACAATATTCTGACCAAAATAAAAAAGGGCAAACTTAGTATTCACTATTTTATATTAAAAAAAAAAAAACTAACCAACTTAGTGCTGACTTCATCTTAAAAATTAGAGTACAATATATAGAAATTGTGGAGAAAAAAAAAGTGACAAATTAAGCGCTTCTCAATTTCTCTTTCACCTGATTTCTAGCAACAAATTGAAGAATCTTGACTATTGAAATTGGGTTATAAACAATCATAGAAATATTAAGAGAAGATGATGGCAATAGAGGGGTACTTCACATTCCTATAGGACATCAAGCCCCAATCTATAGTATGTTCACAACCTCTATTTTGAATTTTACAGTGTTTATGTACACATGTTCTTTTCCTTATGCTAGTTTTTTTTTTTTTTTTTGGTTTATTTGCATTAAACTATTTAATAAGAACAAAAAATAAATATGTGCGACGACCAAATTAATGTTCCTACAAGAGTGAATGTAACTTTTTAATTGGCATAGGTAGAATCGAATTAGTTGTTGGTAATTAGAAATAGGTGATTAATTTTTTTTTTAATAACAGAATCCTTAGTTCAAGCTGAAAATTACCAACGAATCCAAATTAATTCTCGTCTAAGTTGAGCTTGATCAAAATATCACAAAAACATTCATATATGCGATTTTGCAAATTGCCAACTAATCATAAACTATAGACTTGAAAAAGTCATACGAAATCAATTAGTAGAACAGGAAAAGATGCATGTATCTTCCTTTATAAAACTTGTTTCCCGTATATCTTTGTCTCATCTTTCTGAACTTTCTTCAACCTCTTCATGTGTTTCATTGTGAATTGAAATTGTTTTGTTACTCTTGAATAAGAACTTGATTAGAAGTTATCAATATTGTTGTTTTTATTTGATATCTTATTAAAATTTATTTAGTTTGTTTAGCCTTTTCGTAATATTGGACTTTACTAGTTTTCTCATTCTATTAGTAAATTGTTTAATGTTATTTTTTTTATATAGCATATAATAAGTAACAAGTTTACCTTTTTTTATTTTGGCCAAAATATTATTTTCGGTGAAAACTTTTAATGGGAATGGGTGAAGGGTGCAAAGTGCGAAACTAAGGTATTTTCAAGGGTGCAAAATGCTAAAATTTAAATTTTATGGTGCATTGTGCCAATCAAGTGCGTTTAGAGGGTGCAATGTGCCAATTACCATTTTAAAAATAAGTAATTAAAGTGTTTGAATAAATAAGTTGGGTGTTAGTTTATAAGATGTTATTAATGGTAATATTATAATTAGTTAGTTAAAAACAAAGGACATTGGTAGAGCTTAAAAAATAAGTAAGCACATTTTTACTTTTCTAGAAAAAATTTAGAAGCTATTAAACATCTTATTTTTAGAATTTATAAGTTCATTATCTTAAAATTTAATCAAATATTCTACCACCTCTTATAACCTCTAAAATATCTTTATAAAATATAAAGATGTTTGGAGGAGTTTATAAGCATAGCCAAAAACCCTCTAGGTACTTCTTTAAAACTGCAATATGCAGATAATAAAAAAATTAACGGCCAAGTTCACGAGGAATGGCCCATGTATTAATTAATATTCAAGAAATGCTAAAATACTCAATGAAAATCTGGTCTTGATACATTAGCACCCTTACGTCCCGATTCCTTGATATGTGTATCTATATATACAACCATACATACATATTAGTACGAGAAAATGAGTGAATTGGCGATAATACAATAAATGATAATGAAAAAAATTATAACTAATTATATATATTTAGTGATAAAAAGATTATTTTGTCACAAGAAGAATTTGTACAATATTAATTAGTGACATATAGTGCTCAAGTTGTCGCCAATAATAATTAATGACACACCTATGATGACAATTTAGCAACAATGTGATTTTGTCATAAAATTATAGTGACAATTTCTTTCGTTACTAAGTTGTCATTATATGGGTGTTACTAATTGTCAATTATAACAGTTAAAACATTAGTTGTTGTCACCATTAAATGGTGTTGTGACAAAATAAAAATTATTATTTACTAAATAAAGTTAATTAGTGACAAGATAGAAAATATTATCATATATTTAATATATAATTATTGATGATAACTTTTATACTATATATTATCACTTTTATATTTTATCAACAATATTACTTTTTTCTTGTATTGTGTGTATGCACACATTGACCCAGAGATGCACATGCATTACACATCGGAGATGGCCATTAATAATAATTAGTAATATTGGCACACTGGATACGTGAACATAATAAAAAGGGCAAAATACACTTAACCCCCTTCAACTATGCTTATATAACACTTTACTCCCTTGTGTTATAATAAGCTTCACTTAACCCCTCCATCTTAATAAGCAAATAAATTGTACACAAACAAGCTTGAATATTATTTATGAAATACCTATTATAACCTTTTGGTTTTTCATACTTCAAGATTACTCATAAAAAATATAAAATACTAAAAACCTTTTCATATATTGATTTTAAGCAAAACTTTATACCTTTTGATATTTTATCACTAATTACTTTGGCAATGAAAGTGTCAACATCAATTTTACTTTCGATCTCAAGTTTATTAATATGTATTGAAGACCACAAATGTAAATTTTCAATTGTTTAAAATTTGTGATCCAAAAAATTAGCTAAATTATTGCGCAATTTCCAACTCTTTTAAGAAATTTGTAGCTTAACCCACTGGATGAAATTATAGCCATTATATTATGTTAACAAACTTTAGGAATTTGGGAGAAATAAAAGTGTAAGTGTGAACTATTAAATAAACATTATAACAACAACATCATCACCATCATCATCATCATCAACAACAGCAACAACAACAATAATAATAATAATTTTAGGATCTAAAAAAATCAATTTTGATATTTATTAGAATAAAATAAGCATTAACTAACACCTAGTATTAATAAAAAAATAAAATAAATCTCAACAAAAACTTAAAGTCTAGTCTGCACATTTATATATGCATTATGATAATGCTATAATAGTGACAAAAAAAAAATTGTGATTATACAATTTATCTTTCTCGGGCTAATGAATATTTTTTTTTGTGAACTTAAACAAGTGAAATGTTATAATAGACATTTTACAAGTAATAATTAATGCCTTGTTTGTGTACTAATTAAGATGGGGGGTTATGTGAAGCTTATTGTAGTGCTAGGGGGTAAAGTGTTACATAAACACAGTTTAAGGGGGTTAAGTGTATTTTGCCCTAATAAAAAATAATTTTATTTAATGATTTACTAATTTTTTGGTAGTATCTATACTATCAAAATATTTTTAACTATTTTTAATAGATTTATGAAATTAATTATAAGTAAAAATAAAATAATTTACAATAAAAAAGGAAACAATTACAAAAAAATGTAAAAAGAAATTGATATTGAAGTGTACTTGGAGATGAAAGAGGATAGAGAGGGGAGACGGAGAGAGAGGGAAAAAGAAGAAGAAGGGAAAGTAGAAAGAACGTGGGAAAAGATAGAGGAGAGAGAAAGTGAAAAAAATGACAGATGAAAACTATTATTAGGCCAAAAGTAGTTGTAAAAGGTGCTCCAACTTTATATCATAACTAGTTATTTGTATACACTCGATGTGTGTGCAAAGTAAACAAATATATATTATTTAATTATATATTTAAATTTTAATAAAATACATCATAAATATTTTGAATTTTATATATGAATACATTTTAGTATTTATTAAATTTATAATAAGTGAAAGGTAAAGTAATTTATTTAAAATAAAAAAAAATTATATGATTAGAAAAATATTTGAATATGAGAATTAAAAAATATTAAATAGCGTGATATGAGAGAAAAGAAAGAAAAATATATTGAAAAATTAAAATGAAAAAAAAAAGAAAACGTTGAATTTGAGGATAGAGAAAATAGGAGAGAGACAGATCTAACACAAATTCTCATGTCTATTAAATTAGAAGACAGGAAAATAATACAAATTGAATTTCAAAAATTAAATAAAATAATACGGGTACAATCTCTAATTGATCATCTGATTATTCCTTTACGAATTTGGGAATTAGAAAATTCAAACACTTCCAGAGGGAAATTGGTGGTTTGATTTTCTTGAAACTTGATTTGATATTCAATAACCTAATTCATAGGCTTTGCAGTTTCATTATGAATCGAACGCCGGAAATTTTGATGAACGTCGCGAAGAATGTCCTGAACACCGTGAATTTAATTTGATGTAAATTTGGGAAAAACGTTGATTTGTTGGCTTAATAACTTGTCTGCAGATCGAACGCCTTGATTTAGTTGATCTTTGTGAAAAACACGGAGAACTTTGCCTTGATCGCCTTAAATATTCTTGAGAGAACTTCGAGACTTTCTTCAAATAAAGGCTCCTTCTTGTTGTGTGTTTGGCTTATAGAGAAGGCTCCTATTTATAGATGTGAGAGATGAATTCTTAACATATTCACCTGATGAGGTAACATGATTTGATTGACCATTCAATACTTCGTAAAAGTTTACTGCTTTTGATCACAAAATGTGATTTAAATTGCCAAAATATCAATATCTGAATTCCTTATTTGCAAGGCATGACTTTTATTGTCAAACTTTGAACATGAAAATATTTAATCACCAATTAAATATTTTATTTAATTTTGAAATTTAGTTTGAAAGATTCCAAAATATAAATATAAATATAATTGATTATTTTTTAAATGAAATATTACACATGTCAATTTATATTTGGCATAAAATTTCAATGCCTACAATAAATAGTAGGAGAGTGATTGACAAACCAAAATCACTGACAGACCAATGTAGTTATCTCTTTTATTCGTTCTCTTTCCTATTCCCATCCACGCTCTTTTACTTTTGACCTTTTTTTTTAAATCTCTTTCAACTCTTTTCTCTCTCATTCTATATTATTAAATAATTTTTAAATTTTTTATATAATTATTTTCAATCATATAGTTTTACCTTAGGTAAAATTATACATTTGGTCCCATAACTCTGGCTTTGTAATATATTTGGTCACACATCTTTTTGCTTGAAAAATGTGGTCCTATAATTTAATATGTCTTTACACATTTGGTCCTTATTTGTTGCACATTTGGTCTTGGGATCTCAAATGTGGTCATTTTTTCACAAATTTGGTCCTTCACTCATTTTTCATCCAAAATCAAACGTTTCTGGCCGATGGCACATGATTTGCACGTGATTTTTTTTTCTAATAGGTGAAACATTAATTAAGTCACTGAAGTTAAACTGCACCTAAACAATTTTCAGCAAACTTACTTCACTCTTACCTGCCTAAAAACCCCCTAATAACAGATTTGATCAAATCCCAAGATTCTAGCATAACATGATTTTCGGTGTTTGTGTTTATAATTAGTGTGACTATTTTTGTTTCGATATAGACATATATTGCTTAGAATAGGTTTTCGTAACTTTGTATATACATAAAAGATAAGAATACATACATCATGATAGAAATATTCTCACATCCGTCCATCTTATTTATCTGAAAGCTTTGAGAGATTTTTTTAAAAATAAGATTCAATATTTCATAAACTCCTAAAACATCTTATAAACTTAGCTAAACATCTTCTCAATCCTAAAAGTTAGCTCATAAGAAGAGGTTCACCTAAGCCATGATAAGCCATAGAACATTCTTATATTTAATCGATGTAAGATACTTACACTGGAGACCAATTTATAGAAAAAGAAAAGACAATAAATAAGACAAATCAATAGCTCGAATCATAAACTTAGAACATTTCATGCTATCCACTTGAGTATTACTTAAATAGAATTTTTAACTGTTAAATTTAAATATAATGATATATATATATATATATGTATATAGATATTTGATAATATACGATATAACCAGCGCACATACACCTTCTAGAATCTGAATCCTAACCATTAGATTTTCCACACATTTAAGATTTGTTACATGTCCATTGGCCAAATGTGTTGGACATATATAATGATATTGAAAAAATAAAATTATAACATCATCATACTTAATATAACGGCTAAATATACCGGTTGGATATTCCCAAAAGCGGTAGCAAACCTGGCCCATAACGAGAAGAGAATCGTACAACAATTAGCCCGGCCCATCAATCAATGAAGCGTTTTAAACCAAGCTTAACAAAAACTACGAGCGCCCAAACTTTTCGAAAACACAATCACGCGAGGATTCGCGAAATAACAGGTATGAATTTTGTGGAACTTCATTTTTCGGTTTTTGATGTGTTTTTCATTTTCGAATGGTTGGGAATTTTTTGTTTCTCTTGAATTAAATTAAGCTGCTGCGTATATTATAATGAAGGTGTACTGATTTTAGCCATCTGAATCTGACTCTCTCCTTGTACCTTTTGAATAAAATGGCTAGGAAAATGCCCAAAAATGAGGAACAAATAAAATGAAATTTTGTAATTGTGAAATGTCTGTGAAGAATTGGGGCTAAATTCAAGACTTGGTAGTATTTTTCGTGTTAGGTTATGATTTATGTTTTGGTTTGATGATTGCACTAAATCTGTTTCGAACTACATGTCTTGCTGTTAAATTTTTCTGAAGTTCAGAAATCTGGTTTGAGTTAGTACTCTATGGCGCTAATTTTTCAGTACAAGAAGGAAAAAAAAAATTAATAATTGATTATGTTCAAAAATCTCCATTGATGATATTACATAATATTGCGTGCAACAATAACGATATTAATCAACTAATTAGAGAAAACAAATATGTTTGATTTTTTTTTCTTGATAATAATGAGGGATAAAAAAATACAGTCACGAGTGATGATGGGAAAATCAAGTAATTTTCATAAGAAACATCTTATGCCACTGCCTGCCACTGTTGAACTTGTGAAGATCATTAGAGTAATCAAGAAGATTATCAATTTAGTGACAGATTTGTTTTTGTCCCTTGGGCATTTTGACACTAACATTTTTTTTTGGGTGTTATTTTTTATTTATTTATTTATTTGTAGTTTATGCAAAATATATCATTTCTTCATTTATCCTAACCTCACAGAGTGACAATGCTTGGTTCAGTCGTTTTATCATATTTTTCTGTGTGCAGTGTGCTAACAATATTATGGAAAGGCCCCTCACTCTAAAGCCACTTAGCATTCAAGATGAAAATTCTACCGTCCTGCATAAAAGTAATAACTTCTTTTCTGTTATATCTTTTTGTTTCATCTATTCTTGCTGCAAATACGCATTCGGTTCATGAGATGTTGCTTTTTGTATGCAATTGTATTTCTTGAGAAGAGATTTAAACTGTTTAAGCTGTCATCTGTACTTAAATCTCGAGCACATAGGTAATATTTAAGCGTATAAGAACTTCGTCAGATATGCAATGATCTGTGTTTCTACCATAAGCTTTTTGATAAATGCTATCTCTACCTTACAAAAGTGAAGTTGATTTAATTTTCTAGAGGCTACAGTTGATGGTAAATCCAGGACCTCGAAACCAGTTGGTAAGAAAGGTGGAGTTGGAGTTGAGAATCGTAAAGCTCTGAATGACATTACGAACAAGTCATCCATACATCTCGAAGCATCTTCACGGAAAAAAAGTTTACAAAATAAAAAGGGTAACATTGTAAAAGATGAGTGTTTGCACCATCACGTTTCAGAGGCCGAGGCGCGGACAAAGAAAAAGAGCTCAACAAATGAGAAACTCAACATTGCAGAAGAAGGTTTCTTGCATGACCACAGTAAGTGCACTGAAGCACAAAAAGCAGCATCGGAACTTGATTTATGGGACACGATTCTTCCTGGACATGGTAATTTGTTCAATTCATAATCTGTGTCTTGGATTTGTGTTGTAGTTCAAATTATTTCTTTGCATTGCTGGAATGCCAAAAGCCTACTAGAGTTGAACTTTATAAGCTCCTTGCTTTCTCTCTTTTCCTCTGAAATTTGCTTAATTGGCTTTTTTTGTATATAATTTTTGCAATATCGCAATTCGTACTGTGACTGTATGAATATCATGTGTGGTTATATATAACCCTCCTGAAAAGTTTCAGTTTGGGACTATTTTAACTGCTTGTCTCAAATAAAATACTAGCAATTAATTTGAAGAAAAGAAGAAAAGAATGGATTTCTTGTTTCTTTGTTCTTTTGCAGTTGTTCAATGTTTTTCTTGACAGTTACACTTAAAAAGGTGGTGACAACATGTTTACGAGTATTTGTTCCAATTGGTGTTTGTTCTGTGGTATTTGAAACAATTAGACGCGTGCGAAGCAATAGTTCTTTGAACTGAAATTTATCGTCTGAACAAGCTCTGGATGCTGTAGATGGAGTGTTTTCTGCAAGGGCTAGTATCATGCTCCTTCGTGATTTATTATCATATATTCTTTAGCTTTCTAATCTCGCAAGGGGTAATCACTGGAGAAAGTAATTTCATGGATACTTGGTGTATTGTTGCAAGTCAACTTTTTTTTGTTTTCCTCAACTTCAAACATATGCATGGTTGCCTTTCCTACTTAGCAAGGAAAACTAGTGTGGTTTTGTTGCAGTAGAACTTCATGCATGCCCATTTTATGAAATTTTCTCAGTTGTGTTTGCAAACAAATATATATCGAATGTCACACTGTTTCAAATTTCTGAGTTGTTTATTTAATTACATGACATGAGGTTCTAATCTCATTCTCTTCTGCAGGTTCTTCAGATTGCAGAATGAAACAACAAAAGGTATGAATTTCCCTATATGTTTTATTGCACATAGTGTGTTTAGACAAAAGGATTTGTGAATCTTCATGTATGACTTGCCTTGGTCTGCTTTACAGAGTGATCCCGATATTTATAACATACGCTGCTTATCCGAACTGGAAGAGTTATCCATGTCGGAGTTTTCTGATTGGTTCAAGTCTTGTTGGAAGTCTCCTCCCTCTTCACCGAGTCACCAGGATTCTCCGTTTGCTTGGGATCTTGAGCCAGTTGAATTAGTACTCAAGGAAGATGAGCATCATGTTGTCTGAGGATCTTGTAAGTTCCAGGACATTCGTTCACTTGGTACTTGATGCAAAGCGGACAAAGCAAATTGTGAGAACTTATTTTCTAGCTTCTCTTCTTTCTTGTTAAGAGCACTGCATTTGTATTAAATTTCCAGAAACCAGATACCGATAGGAAAAGTGTTAACCTTGTACTTAAACTAACCTGCGACTTCACATTCATATTAAACTATTAATGACTGTATCAAATTTTCACTCTTATTCTTCCCTTATTCATGTAATTAGTTTATGTTTTAAACTCCGATCTGCATGTAATTATGTTACTTAGCTGGAAGAATTAGTTCGTGATTGTATGTCATTTGAGGTTCTCCCAACTTCATTCAGATCCTAATTGAATGTTGCATGCTCCCGCTTTCAAAATATTCATTCACTTCAACATCTATTTACCATCATAATGGTTGTTCCTCATGAAATGGACAAGTAGTTTTAAAAAGAGCCCGTTTGAATAGATTTAAAAAAGAAAAACAAGAATTGTGAGTAGTACAACTTTTTTTGTTTCCTCTTAAGTTAAGCAGTTTTATTTGGATGCAAATAATTTTAAAATATTTGAAAGTGTGTTTTTCTTTGAAAGCTACTTTAGATAACTTTCAAAAAAATCCACTTTCTGACTTTTTTATGGGCAACACAAGAAACTGGCTCAAAATGGACTTTTCTGAAAGTTCTTTGTATGTTACATGAAACATGCATTGAGTTTCACAATGTGGCCTTGTCTCTTTAAAATTTAAAAAAAGGGGAGAGCGAGAGCGAGAGAAGGGGGTGTTTGCAATAAGTTAAAAAAAAAAAAAACACTTTTGTACTTGCTATTTTTAAGCATAGTGTTTGATAAACTAGCTTCAATTTTTTTTCAACAAAAAACTGCTAAAAGCTGGAGGCAACCACAAACCAACTTTTTTCTGCTTCTTAATATTTTTGTAATTATTTTTAACTTTCTCTACAATTTCAACTTCTCCAAAACCAGAAGTTTTCGCACACCCCCTAAAATTCCATCAAGAAAACCCACCCCCTCCAACTTGTTGTAGCCATTGGCACTGGCAAGATTCTGTCATCATGCAACTCTTGTGCATATTAGTATTTGCAGTCCACTTTGCATGCAAATTTCTATTTATTCCTATGTTGGCTGCACTTAGTTCGGGTCTGTTAGTTGGAAATCCTATTGTAATTTCAGTGTGTCTGAAAGGACATAGCCAACTGTCCCATACTGCAATCAAGCTAAAAATATACGCTCATGCAAGAAAACGATTAGTAACAGAAGCATGATAATTTTATGAAACCTAACTGTTCTGTAAAATAATTAAAAACATATGAAGGATTTCCAAATATCTTACTAGCCTGATGCAATCATTATTATACATCATTAAGTAATTAACAATTGTTAAAAGCCCACTGCCAAACCATTATTATACATCATTAAGTAATTAACAATTGTTAAAAGCCCACTGCCAAACCAATCCCTACTGATAATAAGATGAAGTGAAGGCAACACGAAGCACATTAGATTTCATAAAGCTCCATCTGAGGGCAGTTTGGGATTTTCAGAAAAGCAGAACATCAAGGCCAAGAACATTGATATGAATAACATCGATAGCAATGTGATTCAATCAACTATTTCTCAAACACAATGCTGGTTTTACTTAATTGAGAGAACTGGAATAAAAAGAGCCTAATAAGATTTCCCACAGTGTATTAAGCTTCCAGCTCCCAGGAAAAGTCCAAAAACAGCAGCGCTACCTAGTGTCGTTTGTCCAATATATCGTACTTTTAGAAGACCTGGAACCTGCATTTTTCAGAAGGTAAAACTTTCAACTTAATGTCCAAGTAAATCTAGAACTAATAATAAACTTCTGCTCATTGCAGAATAGTATGTTTTTCTTTGGTAAAGACTGAGCCGAGGTTAAGCCACAGTAAGGAATTCATGCTAAAAGTTTTTGAGGTTTAATATTCTCCATTTTGACTAGCGTTACTTATCTTTAACTTCTTAAAGATATTGAATAAAAATAATATTGACCAAGAAAATTGGACAGACATCAATGGCGATAGTCGAGATCCAACAAGCAATGCCCAAAATAATGATACTATGACATTACTAAAGAATGAGAGAGAGAGAGAGAGAGGGAGATGAAACAAGGAAGGGAGGGCGCTTATGGAGCTCTAAAAATGACTCGAACCTATTAATAGCTCAAAACTCAATTTATAAGAAAGGAGAATGGAATTGTATAACGATTGAGTGAGCTTCAAATGTATCCAATCACCAAAAGCGCAGAAAGATATAGCAATTACATTGTTCATGATTTCAATGATGAAATAGTGTTAAATTTGGCTAGTTCTTCAGTTGTGTTATCTCTTCTAACTGCTTTTCTGGGCTCTGAGATTTGTAATACTACTCAAAAATATAAATACCGTAGGACGTTCTTACAGAAGCCTTTATCCAAATGCAAATACCTAAGAATCCTCACCAAAAGTTCCATATGACAATAGACAAGCATTTCTTTTTTGATAACAAAGCTCAACACCACAGATTTTCAAACCTAATAACAAGAAGCACAAACTGGACACGTCCATTAATATATAATGGACCAAATGAAGAATACTGACAGCCAATAAAAGAAAGAGAAAAGTTTATGTAAAAACCCTCAAAAAAAGCACTAGTCATACAATCAAACCATACAACTAAAGCCAATTATGAGAATTTCTGGCAAAATTCTGTTAACCAACCAAAGAACATTGAGATGAGTAATTATACTAAACTTGCCGATTCATTTAACAAGTACCAATAGCACTACTGTACTAATTGAATTCATGAAATCAAAACTAGCCATTTAACAGAAGCAACGGCATGAAGACAGGAAACTTAACTTCAGATGCATTAGTCAGAATGATTTAATGTTATTAAAGCAAAGAGAATTCAAAGCTTTCGAAGGCTGAAAGCACACGGATACTTTACCTTGTATCTTATAGCCTCATAAGTTCCATAAACAGCACCTGCACATGGTAGCACACCAAACACTTCATGAGTACAAAAAAATAAGTAACTTACCAAAAGGTCATATAATGTAACAATTACAACTATCACACAGGGACGGAGCCAGACAGGGGCTGGAGGGGGGCGTCCCCTCCAAAACATAAATTTCTGGCTCCGTCCCAAACACACCTGAAATCATTGAAAGCATTTCAATAAAATCCCATCGACGCAGCTAGCCCTGCCTCTATTTCTACTTAGGGAAATATCAAGAAGTCCAACTCAAAGACGAACCAACACACACCTCGGTGCCTATATCACATGAATGATGACTTCCTCATAGATACTAAAAAACATCCAAATAACGCCCACAATACAGATTACAGAAAAAAATCGAAACAAAAATAAGTATCCCCAAGCGAGATATTAACAGGCATTCGAAACGACATCTAGGAAAAACTCTCTTCAGTAACGAGAAATTTGACAATGCTACAGCAGAGTCCGAATTGCACATTCAAAGTATAAAATACCATAGGGACAGTATTCTCATTGGGGCTTATCTGGTTAAGCAGAAAAGGGGGGAATAATTGCGGCTAGGGTTTAAGAGGAATTTACCTACAGCGCCGCCCACAGCGCCGCCTACGGCAACCCCCGCCGTAACTCGTGCCAGACAGCTATCCCTCGCCATCGCCGGTCCTCTCTCTCTCTCTCTCTCTCTCTCTCTCTCTCTCGTGTTAGTGTTTGTCTACCAATAGGCAATATCTACCGATCAGATAGTGATTTTGTTAATTTATTCTCGCTCTTGACCAAAACTTGGAACTTTAGCTATTAGGTTACACGGGGGACTTAAATATCTTTTTCTAATTTACTTACAATTACACAGCATAAATGTCACAAATATTTGTTAATTTTTTGTATAATATGTTTTTCAAATATTCTAATAAGAGTTATGGGAGAAAAATATTTAGTCTTTTTTTAGTACCATAAATTTGGAACTATAAAAAATATGCCTCGTGAAACGGAAAAGGAGAAAAATAAAAAGATATAGCCATCAATATAAGATCTTGCTTTAATAGTAAGATAAGAGTCATAAAGACCCCATATTTTAAAATTATAATCCAATTTTTCATGAATGCAAATATTATGTTAATTCAATATTAATTTCGTATCTCTGTCTATGGAGAAAAGAAGAGAGGAATAAATGAAAAGAAATAATTCTCCCAAAAGATTGATATTTGTTAGATGCTCCCGTAAGCGTACTTCAAGTCAATTGAGTTTTGAATTAAGATAAATATATATATATGTATTAGAAACTTTTTATAATAAAATTTTATATTCAAGAAGCTCCTATTTGATTCAAAAAAAATATTACCCATCAACTTTTTATTGCAAAAAAATTTAAAAAAAATAATAATTAATTTTATTTACTAAATTATCCTTAACTTTTTTAATTAAGAAACCATAAAAAATTTCAATCTAATTAATTTTTAAATTAAAATATATATTGTTAAAATTTTAAGATACTTGAATTGTAATTTTTCAAATTGATGAAGTTTAGAAAATGGTATGTATTAAAGTGCCATTTTTTTCTAATATAAATAAATCAAAACAGAGGAAATCATTTACGAAATGAATTTATTGAAAATCATTTTATCAAAATATGTGTTAAAGATCATTTCACTGGGCGAGCGATAAATTGGTCTTAACTTGGTTTAAAAATAGTGCACCATACCAGTACCCCTATTATCTTCCCACTCGTCGACCATCAAGCTTTACCCTATAAGAAGAGATTAGCAATAATACCTTTACCAACATAACGACAGGATGACGATCACAACACTTTTTAGCATCAACAAAGCACAAGCACATATGCATGCCGAGCTTATATGCTCCAGGAACTGAACATGTATTTCTCTCACATGTAAAACAAGGTTCCATAGACAATCCCATTACTGCAGTAATGCACATAGAAATACAGTATTTTGTCACATACTCTCAAATTTTACAACAGATTACAAAACAAAACAAAACAAAATCAGCATAAACAATCAAAACTCAAAAGTGTGTTGGTTTCATTAGTTACATTGTTATCACTTCTTGCGAGATGACAGCGCTGCAGCGATACCACCAGCGACGAGTCCAACAGCAGTTGCAGCAATACCAATACCTATTACTCCATCTAGATCAATTTAAAAGAAAACAAATCAACTCTTAGTAAAGCTGCAACTCATATAACATTTGGGATTACAGAAAGTAATTAGTGGAGTTCAAGTTACCTTTCGTGATTTTTTCTTCAATTGCTTTCTTGAGAGTCAAAGCTTGCCTCCAGTCAGGCGCAATCTGTGATATTCCAACCAAATATAAAATAAAAATTTACCAGGTGAACAGATACACACCACACCAAATCAGAAGGTTTACTGAAAGATGAAGATGAAGAACCAACAGACATAACCAGAATATGAAGGAAAACAACAATACATATAAAACCAGAAAATTAAGAATTGACAAACATTTCCTCTCCACAAATAGAAAAGCCCAGTTATCTCTTAAGCACGATTACTTAAAAGAATACCAACCTCCAAGCAGCGCTCAACAAGCTGCCTGCTCCTGGAGTACTCCCCATTTCTGTAGTATCCAACAGCCAAAAGATAAAGTTTTTCCCTAACTTGTAGAGGGCTGTTTGAACCAGCCAAAGAAGCTGCAAGCAACAAGTTTCGAAGTCACAAGAGTGAAACATAGATTTGCACTAACAAAAGCCAAGGCAAGCAAAGAACTTGATGAGATGCCAAAACCATAAACAAAAAGTATCAATGAAGGCTTCAGGAGTATTTGATATTTCCAGTGATATATAGAGTTCCAAACAAAATTCTTTTCCTCTACACACACAAACACACAGACACAAATGACAGAGAGAGAGAGAGTTAATCTCTTTCCTCTAAACAAACACACACACACACACACAAACGAACATGAGAGAGAGAGAGAGAGAGAGTTAATCTCTTTCCTCTAAACATACACACACACAAACAAACATGACAGAGAGAGAGAGAGAGAGAGAGAGAGTTAATCTCTTTACTCTAAACACACACGCCACACACACACATGCGAGAGAGAATCTCTTTCCTCTAAACACACACACATGAGAGAGAGAGAGAGAGAGAGAATCTCTTTCCTCTAAACACACACACATGAGAGAGAGAGAGAGAGAGAGAGGCACTTAGTGTCCAATATCACCTTCAAGCATAGCCATTCCACGCTGTACATCCGCTGACCTTTTTGAGTGAACAAGGGCCCAAGACAAGCGCATGATACATTCACTTTTTAGTTTATCATCGGAACCTTTCTCAGCTTCAGCAACCTCACGTTCACAGCCCTGAAGATGTGATGATGATCAGAAATAGGTAGAAGAAAATGGACATGTACAGGAACACCCTATGTTCTTCAGCACGGGATAACATCAGTGCATACAGTTTTGAGTCTATACTCCAAAGGCACACAATATATGTTGTGGAAATGATATGAGCAGAGAAATGGCAGTCGCATAAAAATAAGAATTTAAATTAACCTCTTAGATATGAGCAGAGAAATGACAGTCACATAAAAATAAGAATTTGAATTAACCTCTTAGTTTAGTGTCAACAAATAATCACATACGTTATGCACTTTAGCTGAATCTTGACCGGGCTCTATCATCATATAATGAGCCAATGACATTACACGACTCTTAATAGCCAAAGACTATCAACAGAAGTATCCCAAATAACCCAAACGTTATGACCATTTCAGAAGAATATAACGGTAATGCTGCATTCTCCAAATCACAGTTACTACAGATTCATTCGGAAAAGCCAATAAGCTCGTTGCCGTTTCCCGTTCTGCCTTTTCTTTTTAGTCTTGTTCCGGTAGTAAAATCTTATACTCAAATAGAGCAATTATAGAACAAGCCAAACTAAATTCGACTAAAGAAACACATCAGGCACAACAAAAACAAAGATGGATGAACACAAAACACACTAAATCAGACAACCATACAGCATTAGCACACACCAAATTGCACAACCATACACTGTTTCTCTTTTGAGATACTGAACTATATCGAGCTTTCCTCATTTGACTTCACATTTCCTCAACCAAACCCCATCAAATTTTGCCTCATAACCATTTGCCCAGTTATTGTGACACCTTCAGTAAGATTTAGCATCAAATTAGCAATAAGAATTTAGCTTCCAAAAATTTCCCCTAAAAACCCTAATAACATCCCAACCATTCCCGTAAACAACTAATCATTGACTCTGCTCAATAACAATCCAAAACTAAACCAATAGAAATACAAAGATCACTTACAGCGACGATATCGACATCGCACCAAGGAATCTGATCGCCGCCGGTGAAGAAACTGCCCACCGAATCGAAGAATTTCCCAATTTTCGCTTCCATTTTCTATGAATCTGGTGGGATTAACCAGAAAATTGATATGAATTTTATAGAGTACTTAGAAAAA
Source organism: Petrea volubilis (assembly GCA_026212405.1). Taxonomy (NCBI): domain Eukaryota; kingdom Viridiplantae; phylum Streptophyta; class Magnoliopsida; order Lamiales; family Verbenaceae; genus Petrea; species Petrea volubilis. The sequence continues at coordinate 15,734,723 of CM047886.1, forward strand.
ACTTTCCTCCTTTACTTCTCCGCTAAGAATTTCTTGTTATGCGAGTGAATTTACTGATTAGTCTGGAAATTTGAACGAGCTTCATTGGGAAACTTGTGGGTTGGCGAGGTATGTCGGGTGGGTCCCGCCACAACCCGGACGATCCGACCCGATTGACCCAGGAAAAGTCCGTGTTGCCCCCATGTGAATTTACAAGACTCCCATATATATATATATATATAGATATATGTATGCATCTCGTATATTTTTCCTATAATTACTAATTAATTGATTATTGGGAGTCTGGGATAATTACACTTACTCCCCTTGAATTTACCTCAAATTACAGGTAATTTTTTCTTATTTAAAAAATTACTAATATCTACTAATATTTATCGTCGTTTGACAAAAAATTATAGTTTGACAATAATATTTGAAATTATCAATAACATTCTTGCATCACAATAGTCACCGTAATGGTCAAGAGATACCATTTGACGAGTCTGACAAAGCCCGTCAATCAATTTTGTGATTCCACCAACTTTTACAAATTAATTTTATTTTATACCATAACAAATAATATCAAGCATCACAATATAATTCGACACCACCACTATTTATTTTTTAATTGAATTCATATATAGTTTCTATATCTTAAACTTATCAAATTCATGTGAACTTTCATCTCAAAACACCATCAAAGATACAAAAAATATAACTCACGATTACATCACGCCTTGATGAAAAATAAATTTTATTAAACTTATATATACTTTAAGGAGGTATTTGTAATTTTCAAATAAGAGAGAATTATATGTACTTTCACTTAAATTTAGAAGAAATAAATGTAATTGTCCCTTGATTATATATTTAAATTAAATTAAAATTGTTTCAGCCTAAAAGTAGAAAATAGTGGTGCAACCCCATATCACTCAAAGTCTTGCAGGACAGAGTTGTAATAGCCACGTAGCTCAATTAGTAAAATTGAGTCACTAAAATTATGATATTTTGAATTGAATTTTTCACCAATACGTATGACTTTTTTGTTTTACTTTAATAATGATTTTTTCACTATAAAATATCTTGATTTGCAGCACTATTTTGGATTATAATGTAATAATTTAATCTATAATATATGAATTATTGATACAAGTAAATGAAATATACATTATTTTTTCCAATCGGAAAAGAAGAAAACAAATAATTCTAATAAAAAATATTCAAATTACTACTATGATTTAATAAATTATTATGTCAGACTAAAAATATTATAACTGTATTTTTTTTAATTTAATTTAATTTAGCGGTGGCACCAAAAGGTACGGACGGTGGATGTTGGTTGAAGATGATGTTACATGGTGTTTAAAATATAAAAAGCGACATTAGAGTGGCATGATACTTTATCTATGTTGTCCGGAGAATGGCGAACCCGAACATCACACTGGTCGAGGAAGAATTAGAAAGCTTGACAGCCCAAACTCATACGATGGAAGAATTGAAAGGGTCTACACCACAAGGCCGACATGCCAAAATTATCACCCACAAAACGTATTTGAAGGATAAATTCAAGTTAGTATTATTCGAAGGCCAACTAGTCATCTTCGAAGATTTCAATGAGTGTGATTCATTGAGAGACCTTGACATGGCCACTTCGCCATGTTGGATTAGAGTTGGAATGTTCCATTAAAATGTGATAAAAACGACCTCGCGAGGCAAATAGGTGCAACCTATGGAGGACTCACCGCGTTAGAAATTGTTGGAAATTCTATGCGGATCAAAGTTCGATTATATCTTTCAAAACCGTTGGCGAGGGCATTCTAGGATCACGGATTACACCGTGGCAGAGGAGATTATGGAAAAATATTTGGCACTTGCACATCAGGAAGTTGCGGGGTTCAAGTTAACTCCAAAAATGGGCTCACTAAGTAAGCCACTAGGAAAAGAAAGTTATTGCGCCAATATTGCACAACCCAATCAAGAATAGCTAGTTGGAAACCCCTGGACTATTAAACGCACCAAAATATTTTCAAAAACTACCACACTCTGAGAGCTAGGCAAGAGGACCCGTGAGAAGCAGAGAAGATGACAGTGATGCTGAGGAAGTACAGGGGAGAAAACAGAGGACTGATTCTGATGGAACCTCCATCCACAGCACAGCAGTTGGGCTGGAGTCCCAACCCTGCGCCCAATAAATGGCGCTTATGGCTTCGAATAGGTGGGGCCTTGGGAACGCTCACATCGTTCAGCATTCTAGGAGTTTCCTCCAAGAAAAAGATCCCTAGCTAGTTTTCACTACGGAAACTCGCTTAAAGGAGAGTGACATCGATAGACTAAGCATGGAATTGGGCTTCGCAAAATCAATCGGGGTGGACTGCCATATTCGAGAGAATGGACGAGGGAGAGGGGGTTTGTCTATGTTCTGGAATGAGCCAAATTATGTCACGTTGCTATCAAAGTCGGCAAGGGCATATTGACTTGAGAATTGGGAGTCAGAAGTCAAGCGAGCAGGGGTATTGCACCGGCATCTATAGTCACCCAAAAACTCACCATAGGAAGGAAATGTGGGAAGTGATAAAATAGCTCCGCCCGTCACCCTCCCATCCCTGGATGATTTTTGGGGATTTTGATAAAGTGCTAGATTTTAGTGAGCTTTGTAATATACACAATAGAACGCCGAGACAGATACGCTCTTTCCATGACGCTATTGATCAATGCGGATTGTGTGATGTTGGTTTTTTAGGAAGCCCATTCACATGGGTAACAAGAGGTGGGGGTCTGAAAGAAAAGAAGCACGACTTGACCGAGCCCTCGCTAATACTGTGCCCACATTACTTCCCAGAGTCTCATGCTCAACACTATCTTATGGCGGTCTTCAACCATGCTATAGTTTTGGTACAGCTGGAGAATAGGGCACTTTGATGAAGAAGAACATTCAGGGTTGAGCAATTTTGGACAAAAAGACTTGAGGCGAAGAACATCATCCAGTAGTACTGGCAAACAATAGGAACCAATGGGCCGATTTCTGTTGAAACAATTTCAAGGAAGATAAAATGGTGCAGGGATGAATTAGAAGTGTGGAATAAGAATGTGGTGGGAAACCTTACCAAATGGATCAAGGAAACTCAACAAGAACTCGAATAAGTGGTTAACGAAAATCCTTCTTCGGTACGAGATGGGCGTATTAGTGGCTTAGAACAACGACTGATTTCCTTCCTAGTTATGGCACCAACGGGCGAGGGTGAATTGGCATAAGTGCGGGGATCGAAACACCGCATTTTTCCACTAGACCACATTGGGAAGAAGGTGACAGAATCAGATATAGGCATTGAAGGACTCTGCCGGGAACTAAGTTACCACCCAACAAGAAATGGAGAGAGTTGTAGAATATTTAGATAAGCTATTTACCACATCTAATCCAACATATGTGCTGAATCTTCCTAATTTGATTCAGGGACGCTTATTAGACAAAGACAAAGATGATATGGTAGCACCTTTATCGAGTGCTGAGGTGTGGGATGTAATCAAGGAAATGCACCCTTCCAAGGCACAGGGACTTGATGGTTTTCCCACTGGTTTCTACAAGTGATATTGGAGTATCATCGGCGGAGACATGGTAAAAGCATGTAATTGGGTTCTGGAGGTTGGTGGATCCAATGAAATGGCAGGTTCGATGGAGGCAATTAGCAAAACTGTTGGCCTCTATGGTACAATTAAGGTATGTTTTGATATTTCCAAAATATTTGATGTATACTTGATTTCGAATTCAAATAATTTCCTAAAAAATATTATTTCGTTCTTTTATTTATTACATGTTTTCATTTGTTTGGAAAGAATAAGATTGGATTGATTAATTTCTTTCCTTAATATCAATTACCACATGTTCTAAATCTTGATGGTAGATTTAGATAAAAATTGATTGATTGTTTTCTATATTATTATTAAACAAATGCTCCATATCTTTATCATTTTGGTAAGTTTGACTTGGAATGATTTGAATACATTAATCACGTCTGGAACTTGTCTTAATTACAATCCAGAACTTTAGTTTCCGTGTAGAACTTTATTCATTCTGTTGAAATTAAGATCATATCTTTATCATTTTGGTAAGTTTGACTTAAATGATTTGAATACATTAATCACATCTGGAACTTGCTTTAATTACAATCTGGAACTTTAGTTTCCGTCTGAAACTTTATTTATTCTGCTAGAATTAAGATCATAATAACTCCTTCCATTTTTATCATCAATATAGCCATTTGAACTTGATTTATTAGGTTAGAATCAAGGCCACAAACGGCTCTTTCCTTTTTCTCATCAATATAGCCGTTGGAACTGTCATTATTTAAAGAGAAACTTGCATATCCCTTTGAAAATGTGATTGTGTGAGAGTTTTATAGTTGAAACGAGAGTATTGAGTTCAATATCAAGATTCTTACCATCAGATAATTCTTGTTTGCTTGTGTTTTCTTATCTCGAGGGACTTTTGAGGTGAAGAGTGAGATTCCAAGCACAAGAATTCCTTGAGAGTGAATTGAGTTGTGAAGTGTTGTTGGGTCGTGGAGTTGCTGTTGCACTGAAAGTTCCAACTAGGTGTTTAGTGGACGTTTAAGTGTGCTACACTAAGGTCTTGGCAGAAGTGTTCAACTGCAAACTAATCGCCAGAACCAACCACACTATCTCGCTTCAGAGGCTAGTTAAATTGTTTATTATTTCTCTTTTTATCAAGCGTTTTTAACTCTTAATTGGTATTTACCTGTTACACTGGAACTTATATTGTAACTGAACTAATACCGTTTGTTGTTAACAGGTTATCCTAAGTGAAAACTTAGGAACTGGACAGTAGACCAATTGGGTGAACCAGAATAAATATCTGTGTCATTTTATTGCTTTGTATATTTTATATCATTACTTGTACTGGTACTTCCAAAACTAATAATTTACTTGCTTTGATACAAAACAATAACTATCTTTTAAGCAAAGCATTGATATTTAAAACCTTAAAGTTTTCGCTGCGTTTTACAAAAATCTTAAAAAAGGTTTTAATGACTAATTCAACCTCCTTTCTTAGGTACATCTCATCTATCAAAAACAATGTTGGTGCTTACCCAAAGAAGGTAGGGGCAACATGCATTATTAACTTTAGGACAATTATCCTATGACATATGGCTTACAAAATAATTTCAAAGATCCTGGCAAACCGATTGCGGCAAGTGCTAAATAGCATAATTTTAGAATACCAGGGCACATTTATTCTAGGGAGGCTAATCCTGGATAATGCAATTATTGCGAACGAAGCTATTCACATCCTCAAGTGGAGGAATGCAGGTTCATCGTAGGAAGTTGCAATTAAGCTCGACATGTCGAAAGCGTACAACCGTGTCAAGTGCAGCTTCTTAGGGGCAATTATGGAATACATGAATTTCCACCATCGGTGGGTGGAATGGACTTCTTCATGTATCACAACAGTAACTTTTCAAGTTCTAGTCAACGGGACACTTACAGAGGAGTTTCGGCTATCTAGAGGTTTGAGACAAGGCAACCCCTTAACGGCTTACTTATTAATCTTATGCTCAAAGGCTTTCTCGGGTTTGCTGGCTGACGCCCATTGGTGGAAAGCTATCAAGGGCCTTCGAATGTGCAGTGGACTTTCCAGACTATCCCACTTATTGCTTATCGACGCAGCAAGAGATTGAGAACCTTTTCTGGATCCTAACTGAATATGAGGCCATGTCAGAGCAGAAAGTTAATCCGGGCAAAACCTCACTTATTTTTAGTACCAACACGAAGGAAGAGACGAAAAACATAGTTTGTAGGCTTCTTGGGTGCTCAAACAATCCCATGAAGTCTTACCTTGGCCTCCTGATATGCTTCTGGTGAACTAAGATACATGAATTCTAATTAATAGCCGATCAACTATGGAAGAATGTCCAAGGGTGGAAGACTGATTTTTGTCCGCGGGTGGCAATGAGACCTTGTGAAAGCCATCGCACATGCTTTACCCGCTTATTCCATGAGTATGTTCGAGTTTTCGGGTAAGTTTTGTGAAGAAATAAATTCAATGTGTTCAAGAATCGGGGGACAAACAGAAAATAGCTTGGGATTCATGGGCCCATATGTCACGGCCAAGGCAACAGAAGGTCGCAATTTTTATGATTTTATATCTTTTAACAGAGCACTATTGGCAAAGCAGGCTTGGAGAATATTGACAGCCCCTGATTCTCTTTGTAGCTGAGTTCTTATGGGTCGATATTGTCAAAGTGGGGAATTCCTAAAAAGTAAAGCTCGATCATACCACTCTATGATATAGAAAAGCACACTACAGGGGAAGAAATGGTTGCTTAATGGCCCGAAATGGTGAGTAGGGAATGGGGCGAGTATTCGGATATTTGAAGACAAATGGAAACCATCACCCTTGCTAAAACACATACCACTACCGCAGGCTGTCAATGAAGACATTCGAGTCAGTTGGTGCAGTAATCAAAGTTCTAGACACTGGATGACGGACCGAGTGGTAGCACTCATGGGAATGGAGGGTTGGAATGTGATTAAAAATATCCCTAAAAATGTGGTAAGAGGGGACAGATCCTTCTGGTCCCACAAACCATTGTGTTCTTCTTGGTAAAGTTAGCCTATAGGCTCAGCTAGTCTTTAAGAGTGGAATAACAAGGTCACCTAGAGCCGAGTGATCCCATTAAAACAACTTTGTACTAGGCCATATGGAGGACTAAGACACCGACGAAGATTAAAATTTGGAGTGTGAGGCTGATCCGCAATAGGATCCCGACATGAGTAAACCTGTGAAGAAGAGGAGTTAGCGTTAAGGAACTGTGCGAGCTTTGTGGTGGGGAGCCAGAAACGGCGAATCACCTATTTTGCAATTGCCCTCAGACTCTGGTAGCTTTCTTAGGTAGGATGATATTTTTTGATCCTAATAATAAGCTAGAGAATATGATGGCTTTATTTGGTCGCTATGCCGGGAAAAATGAGAGCAGAGATTTGGAGAACTTAATGCTCACTTGTAGGCGCATTTGGTGGCTCTGTAACCGATTCTATATGGATTATCGAGTTCCACATTTTCATGGGGTTCAGGCTTGGGTAGGAAATTGTTACCTGGAATACAAAGATATATGGTTGGAGGCTATTTGTCTATCAGACTCAAACCAACGTTTAGAATGGTAGCACCGTCCAAATACTGGGCAAACTAAATTGAACATTGACGCTAGTTACGACGAGGTACAGGGCTGCATTGGCCTAGCGGCTGTGGTTAGAAATGAGGATGGTGATTTTGTTGGGGCGAAGAATTGGTACGAATTCAATTGTTGTGATCCTTTGGGAATGGAATTTAAAAGGCTGATCAATGGCCTGACTTGGCTTAGGGACCGATCTTCAACAGTTGAGGGCTGAAAGGGGATTGCTTGCAAATTTTCCACTTCATGAACAACCCTTCTCTCTGCATTTCTCATCACAATGATGCAGTTGAGGAGATAATAACGCTCTCCGGGCAATTTGAAGAAATCGAATTCGGGTATATTAGGCGGATCGTGAACCAAACTGCGAACTCACCTGCAGAGTTCATATCTTGTGATTTAACACTTACTGATGTTTGGGGGGACGATCCCCCAAGTCGCATTGTGGATTTCTTGTACCGTGACAAATTACAAGCAGTTTAATTCCATCAAAAAAATATTGATGGACATTTTAGTCAATTTTTTTTTATAAAAAAAATATAAGAATGAAATTCAAATAATAATTTTGCAGTACAAATAACAATTCTAAAAAAAAAAAAAAACAGCAACTCACTTTCTGAAGTAAATTCAAAAAATTTTATCATGAATGGATTAAGGTGTCAATGAAGTATCATTTTTCCATTTTTTCTTTTTATTTCTTTTTCATCTTTTAGTATAGTAAAGTATTGAAAACTAATTATATACGGTGATACAAAATATATACAAGTATAATCAGTAAGTTGTGATAAAAATATCAAAACAAACACATACACAACTACCAATAAAAAATTGAGATTAGATTTGTTTTTTCCTGAGCGAAGAAACACGACATTAGAATTCCAAATATTTTTTTTATTTTATATAATCAACTTGAAATATTTTATAAATATTAATAAAAATACCACACACTATCATCCAAAAAAAATGAAAGAGAATGAACGAGTTTGAATATGTAATCTTAATGAGTTCAAATTCGAATCCCTATTATTAAGTTACAATTTAAGTAACAAAAAAAATCTATTATTTATTTTTTAAAACATTGCATTTCATCAATATTTTATATAAAAAATATTTAATTATAACAACAATATTCCCCACGCCCCTTTCTTTCATTGGTTGCGTGAGACTATAGCAAACACCTTGGACATATTTGATAGGGAATTACATATATAAGCTCTTAAATGCCTTAAAGTGGTGGGTACTATAGGCGTGGGATTTCGTAAGCTCATTCGATTTGAAATTATTAAAATTTTAGAAATAATGTATTAATACAATTTTATTTAATCAATTTGGATGGAATTTATCATAATAAGGGATTTCACCAACTTACCCTCTTAAAACAATGTGCAAAAAAATAATAATTTTACATCAACTTTTGGGGGCATTTTAATAAATTCATAGGCCAATTTTATAATGCCAACTTGAAATCTACCATAAGCACCCTTTTGAGAATTACTTAATACCTCACTTTGCGTATATCAACTCTGGCTTGGAATACGAGCTGTGTCGGCTTATAAGACAATCTAACCACAATCAAACACGCATTGGAGGAATTACAAGGCCTCATAATCCATGAAATACTGCAATCAAATATGTCCAAGAATTATTAGATGCTTAATAGGGGTAATGATTTTTTGACATCCGAATTATGATCTTTTTTGGACTTTGCCACTTAAACTTTTTTTTGGTCTCTAATTGCCATCCAAATTATGAGATTTTTTGACTTTACTATCTGTGAGTAAATTCCTTCCAAAAAATAAATAAATAAATAAAATTTTTTAAATAAATTATTTTTTTAAAAAAATTAATCAAATTCATTTTTTCCCCTTTTAAAAAAAATAATTACATTAGAAAAATCAAATTTTCTTTAAAAAAATAATTTTTATTCGTTTTATTTTTGTGGATTTCAAATTAAAATTAAAATATATTTATTTGAATTTATACAACTAATGTATAAATACATAAATTTACCTTTTTTTTCTTAATTGTGTTGGTTTTTCATGTGGTAATGGGTGTTGTTATACCCATGCACCACCTAGATTTAAGTCTAACGAGCAATAATTTTACAAACAATTTTTCTATAAGTGAAATAATGAAAATGCCCCTATCAAGAAGTCCCATGAGCAATGATTTTACAAATAATTTTTTTACAAGTGAAATGATGAAAATATCCCTGTCAAAATCACATGTCATGCACGTGGTACTGTTTCAGTACCTTTTTTGGTCGGAATTCGCTCACAGATAGTAAAATTGAAAAATCGCATAATTTAAATGATAGTCGAGGACAAAAAAAATATTTAAGTAGCAAAGTTTAAAAAATTTTGTAGTTTGAATGGTATAAAATCATTGCCCCCGCTTAATATGACAACGTATAATTTATCCCAAACAAAAAAAAAAGAAAAGAAAACCAACTGCCAAATTATAGTGTATATGCGTTAAAAATACCAAAATACAAATAATTAAAAGAAAGAACAAAATTATGAAAACAACAGGTTTGAGTAGTAAATGCGAATGAATGATCAGGCAAACAGGCTGACGACTGGGGAGATATTCGTATTTCCATGAAGAAGAAAGGAAGAAAAAAGTGAAAATTTTAAATAAATTCTTGAAATTAGAATCATGAGTTTATCAGGGGACAATGTCAAAGGATTCGTATTGGCTTTTCTTTCAAGTGGGTTCGTTGGTGGAAGCTTTATCATCAAGAAGAAAGGCCTCAGAAGAGCTGCTGCAGCCTCCGGTGTTAGGGCTGGTGACAATTTTTTATCTGCTTCTAATTGTTGTTGTTCTCAGATTTTGTGATGTTTTTCATGTGGATTCTTGTTTTTTCACATGATCGATGTGTTTTCTTGGGGTTTATTAGGTGTTGGAGGGTATTCGTATCTCCTGGAGCCTCTATGGTGGCTTGGAATGATCACGAGTAAGCAAATTTTTTGCCCTTTTCTTTGTTTGCTTTCTATTTTGTTATTTGTTCTTTTGTCAAGCTTTTATTTGTATATAGGCATTGGATTGTTAGTTATGGTAATTTATTTCCTTCTGTAAGTTGGTTTTTTCTAGTTCAACCCCAACAAAAAAAAAAGGAAAAAAAGAATGAATTTCTAGTTCAAGGATCTATTCCGCTAAAGTTACCATCCAATTGTAAGGTTGCATAATAGAGAATTGATTGATTATTAAAAGGTTCCATGTGTTGAATAAGAAGGAACCTGTACTATTTACTGAAATTCGCAGCTATACCTATACAGCGTGTTTAATTTGAAATAGGAGAGACCTGTGTGTGATCTGTATGGAGTTTCGATATTTTGATTCTTGAAATATGTGCTGAAGCTTCTCCGTTGTTGTGCAGTGATTGTTGGAGAAGTTGCTAACTTTGTGGCTTATGCATTTGCCCCTGCAGTTCTCGTCTCACCTCTTGGAGCATTGAGTATCATTGTTAGGTAACCTACTTCAGTATATTATCATTTATTTATCATGGTTATACCGAAGACTTTTTGTTCTACTTATGCAATTTACTCTCGTTTTATTATAATCTCTAACATGGTGTGCTTTAGTGCTGTACTGGCTCATTTTCTCCTAAATGAGAAGCTACATCCACTGGGGATAATGGGCTGTGTAATGTGCATCTGTGGTTCTGTCATAATTGTTATACATGCACCACAAGAGGAGCCAATCTCTTCTGTTCGGGAAATATGGAGTATGGCAATACAGCCCAGTAAGAAGATAACTTCATAATCTTATTCTTGCTGATATATACGCAACTGTGGTGTCTGATTGCAATTCATTTTGTTTGATTTCAGCCTTTCTGCTCTATGTGGGCTCGGTTATCGTTTTGGTATTCATTTTGGTTTTCTATTTTGCACCCCTATGTGGGAACACCAACGTACTTGTTTTCATCGGCATTTGTTCGCTGATGGGTTCTCTCTCGGTACATTCTGAATTCTTAATATTCATTATAAATTACATGCTTCTCTCATTTCATGATGTACATTTTTTGTGTTAAATATTTGAATATAAGTATTTTGATTGCTTCAAACGGCCTTTGAGTGTCTTTCTGATATATTTCGTCTACTCAGTTCCTGAGAAATTATTCAACTTGGCACTGACAAAGCTAACCACTCTACTAATTACCACTCATTTAATGATACAAATTTATGCTTCTTACTAATGTTATTTAGATTTTAACAAGTGAATTTATAAAATTTGAGGTTTTTTATTTGAGTGTCCTTGCAAAATTTCTCATAGGCTAGTCTATAGGATTCAAGTAGACAAAACTTTTCTCTCCTCCCCCATTTTATCTTATATCTCTAGGTATCAATTTTGTCCCATTGAACTAAGGACTGAACTTCATTTTCAGGAGTACTGGCCCTTGTCTCCTCGGAAATATGTGCATCAGTCTCGATTTTGCTCCCTCTAGCAATGATCAACCTATAGAAATCTCCTTAAGACCTTTCCGGAAGTACTTGATAGAGAATGTTATATTTGGCAGATCTGCACTCTACGACTGCTTTCTGTACTTGTGATATTTTAATTGCCTTATCAATATGAATATTTTATGTCCATTTTGCAGGTCATGAGTGTTAAAGCCCTTGGAACTTCTCTAAAATTGACTTTTGAGGGGAAGAACCAGTTAGTCTACCCAGAGACGTGGTTTTTTATGTTAGTTGTGGCAACTTGTGTCATAACACAAATGAATTACCTTAACAAGGCAAGTATGACTTTGCACAGATATTGAACTATTCTCTCTCTCCAATTTTTTTTTTTTTTTTTTTTTTTCGGAGTTGGGGAGGGGTGGAGTGGATCTGATCAGTCCTCTGAGCTCTAACAGTATGTCCATTTGTTGCAGGCCCTTGACACCTTCAACACTGCCATTGTTTCTCCTATATACTATGTCCTGTTTACATCACTTACAATAATTGCCAGTGTAATTATGTTTAAGGTAATATCTGTTTCCTCATGGCACTTTTTACTGGGATGTTTTTTGATTGTGTGCTATCTATATTCTGATGTTTGACTCAGCACGCATGAAACAACTCAATATTAACTTTCTCAATCTTTGAAAGTGATAACATCAAACATAATCCTACATGAAAAGCAATATAACTAAGTCTTGAATAAACATAGAATCAATTTGATGGGAGACCCCTTCAAGATCGTAGGCTGTTTTAGTAGTAAACTAATAATTCTAGTGTTATTGTAATTACATGCTGGAGTATTATGTTACAGGATTGGGAGGGCCAAAGTTCTGCGAGCATTGTATCAGAAATATGTGCCTTTATCGTAGTGCTCTGTGGGACTATCTTGTTGCATATGACCAGGGATTTTGAGAGAAGTTCATCTTTTAGAGGTCTGCGTACTTTCAATACTTAAAAATTGAATCCTTCTGGTCACATAGTTAAGAGTTTCGTGCTAAAAAATGTCATTTTTTGAATTTAGGTGGTTATACACCATTATCTCCTACATTAACAAACCAACTATGCAACGGGAATGGAGATTCGATGCAACATGCCGAGCAAGATGATGTATGAGCTGATGATGAGGTTTGCTCAACAAGACAAGAACACTCAACATCAATGAGTGACCTCCAGGAATGAAAGTACATTCTTTTAAACAATGGTCCTAGTGTAAATATGAAGTTCAGAGATTCCTAGAGCAGACTCAAACAGCAAACTGTCCAACAATTTGGTTTCATCGGCCATTTTAGAGACTCTTGAACGAACTCTCGACATGATCCGTCTCTGAACAATGCAGATGGAATTAATTAAATCTGCATGTAAGTAAATGTCTGTTTCATTCCATGTGCATCCATTGCGTGCCGGATGTCTCAGCTTAGATTCAACTGTGATTGCTTGTTGGGATTTGGCTTTGATGAGATAATGATGATCTCGAGATGAGAATCTCGTAACAAGATGGTGGCTGATGGACATGTACACTTTGTAGCCTGAGTTGGTTGTTGTGAAGATGGATTTGGTTTCCCTTCTTGTTTTGGGTTTATCATGCCGCCAAAAGAGTGTGTGTTGATAGTGAGATTTTTGGCCACAGTGGCTATTACAATTCTTGCCTCAACATTTGTAGGCTTCATTATTTCATTTTTGTACTACTTCAAGTTCTTATGATGTTGAAATGAGTGGAGGAGATGAGTTCGATTTTACACTTCCGCCTACGTCTCTGTGTGTGTGTGTGTGTGTGTGTGTGTGTGTTTTATACACTCACTAGAACAGACAATTTTGGAAAATATTGGAATTGTTGTCAGTAATCTGACGCCTGAAACACCCATGTCTTGGTTTTATGCTATTCTAGTCATATATTTGTGTCGTGTGTTGAAACACCTATTCGGAGTTGCTGCTTGGTGACTGCCTACAGGTACTTCTTCCAGAGATCGTTGCAAAGTCCTTATAAGATTTTGTTTAAAGTTCATTATGTTATCTGAATCCTTTGAGCTGTCTCCGAGGCCTTCTCTCAGATAGAGAATTTTGTTTCAGTTGTATTGAAATGTGATGAAAACGAAACTATAACATCATTATACATAAATTGGATATAGCGAAAATATCATATTTGATTCCATATATCAGGTTTTGTTTCAATTTTGATCTCATGGAATGCGAATATCTAATTACATCCCTTTTCTTTTTGAAGTATCTCAATCTTAATCCTTCAACAAGCATTCAATAAATTTTTAACCGTGAAAATTTTGAAATTGTCACAATATAATCATTACACGTACGGTTAAAAAACGAATTTGCATTCAAATCTTTAACGGTCAATTCCAAGAAGGTGAAAAATGGACTAAAACAACCTAATCTTATTAGCCTCTCAAAGCAAAAAAAATAAGAAATTACAACGACAACAACTTTGTACATCTCTCAAAATGAACTCATTTCCAAACTGTAACATTTCTTGGCCACCATCAATCTCCTCACAACTTCACCAAGAACCTCCCCCTCCCCCTCCTCCCCAAACGCCCCCGCCACCACACCAGCGTCGCTCCTCCGCCCCACCTCCGCCCCATCCGCGGCGGCGGCCGGCCTTATAACCACCAGCGTCGCCCCCTCCATGACCTTGCCAGAACACTCCAGCCTCTCCAAGTACCACATCTTCATCCTCAACGCTGGCACCCTACTCCGGTGCGCCGACACTTGATCCGCCTTCAATTCCCTCATCTCCTCGATCTGTTCTCTGTTCATACACAGCCTCCCCTGTCCGCTCTCGTCGGAGACTACCACGTCCTCAATCGTTTCGCACCGCCTCACCGTCTGTTGGATCAGGTAATGCCTGGCCGACGCGGCTATCAGGCACGAGATCGTCCACACGATCCTCAGCTTCAGCTCGTCGTCCGACATGACCCGGGATTCTTGGCCAGTCCCGGTTGGGTTCTCCTGATCTGGCCTCTTTTGGGCCCACGATTTGGCCCCGAGGATCACGCAGCTGTGGAGCTCCCCCCCGAACTCAGCTTTCCATTTCAGGAAAGTTTTGCTGCTGTTTTTCCCTGTTTTTGAGCCCTGTTTTTGATTTCCATGGCAGGGCAGCCTGAGGTGAAGCCCACGAATTTCTCGAAAGGATTTCAAGACCCGATTGGGGACGTAATAAGAGTAGAAATCCAGGTCGTGCTCCTCGTTCTTGGGCTTGAATTTGAGCATCTGAGAGACGAAACTGAAGGGTTTCATTAGGGTTTTGATCACGACATTCTTGAACGAGTTCTTGTGGGTTTCTCGATCAAATTCTTGTTTCTTGTTAGGGATCTGGAGGAAAACTCGATCGATTTGCGGGGCGATTGATCGAAAACGCTTGCAGACGGACATGGACGAACACAGCGACTTTGCATCCTGCAATTTGTTGAAAATTGAAAGCACAACCTCGTGCGGCAAACGATCGAAGACATCTTCATCGGAATCCACGATTTCCCGGCAGCTCGAATTCGAATCCATTATCTTTTTTCTCTGGTGGGATTTTTTTCATCTTTTTTTTCCAGATGATCAATATTCTTGAAGAAGAAAAGTAAGATGACTTAGTTTTATATGGAAAATGGTTTTGGAGGGGTCAAAAGGATGGCGGTAAAGGATCGAACGAGAGAGAGAATCTAGAGAGAGAGAGAGAGAGAGAGAGAGAGGGGAGAGAAGTAGCGCACACGTTGTTTTTTTGGGGCGGCAGGCATTATTGACTTGGGCAGAAAACCATTGAAGATTTCAGACAGCTTAGCGGTTTGCGTTGTTGTCCTGTCGGTTTCATGGTTTTCTGTGTCATCATAAGAGGTTTCGTGGAAATCTTATCTAGATCAATATCTAACATTTCTTTTTCTTAATATTAATTGTTTCAACAAGATCGCGGCCCTTTTATAAATAAATAAATAAAAAAAAAGAAATATCCGATTATTGGATTTAGTTTTTACTTTATTTATATTTATTGGGTTGTTTTACTGAACCGAATAGGTTGATGAATGAATTTACTTGAATTTGAGTGGTATACAGTGTAGGACTGGTTACATAATGTGATTTTATGGCTTCGAACTGTAAAATGTAAATGTTCACAAAGTTAGTTGAATTGATAGGAAATGTGCGCATCTTAAAATTCTTTCAACTAATACATCGCGGTTCGGATCTTTTGTTATATAATCGTGTTACATTTTCTATTACACTCATCAATACACGCTACATGTATTGATGAGCGATCAAGATAAAAAAAAAAAAAAATTAATGATATAAAAAAATATATATAATACATCCGGGGTGGGGGGCATAAAGATCAACGGCGTTGAACTAGTAAATTATCATAGATGTTGAATCCATAAAGCTAGTAAAATTATTTTTGATTATATCTTCTCGTACAAACTGTATGAAGTTAGCAACCACCAATTTTAATTATTTATCCCCATTTGTGCTTTTATCCGACTAAATAATTCGCTTCATTACAAATTCATAAAATATCATAATCCTTCATTAATTATGAGCTCACTCTATTCACTCACGGACTCCACCCTGCACCTCAAAAGCTCTGCTCTTGGGGCCCTGGGTCCAAGGGCTCTCCTATTAGTCTTTCTTGTAATCTCGGTGTTAATCTTTGATCAAATTCAAAAAAAATTCTGAAGAAAGTCCTCCTCAAGCCTAATGTCGGCTAATCGCATCCAGAAGAAAGTCAAATTTTTTTGGCCTAACAAAAACACTTTTCAATACAAAAAAAAAAAAAAGAGTTTCAAAATGTGATCAATCTGCAATGTTAATGTAGTGGTTTTAAAGATAAAACTGCTTGGCAATTAGCTATTAAAATTTGAAATCGTTTCGAAAATTTTGTTTCGTATCAAGGCGAGCCTAATTATGGAGTGCAACAGTCACTTATTAGTTTGACAATTTTTTTTTTATCGTAAAGTAATTTTAGAAGGTAAAGTGCAGATCCTATAATGTTGGTATAATGAAGTATGATAAAAGATGCTTCAATAATTAAAATGTAAAAACATTGATGATTTTGAGGGCACATAGTTGTACCCAAGAGCTCAAAACTTTTCACGCTGGATTACTGCAACTTGTAGCGGGGATAGTCTATTTTCAGTCAATATATTTGACAAGACCAAATTCATCATTATTTAGTCCAAGTTGACGTTCAAATTGGCAATCATAAATTTGCTAAAGCCTAAGCTCTGTGTAGTCCCCTGTTAAATTATTTAGTTTAACATTAACACATATCTTAGTTTTTCAGAAAAATATAGATTAAGGTACAATAAAAATGCATTGATAATATTTTAATTTTTTTAAAGAAATATTATGAACGAATAAAAATTAATGAAATTGGTCGCTTTATTATATTATTATTAGTTGTATCACATTAATAGCTTTGAAAATTATTTTGATTCTTTATAAAGTTTTTTTGATAATAATTTTTTAATAAGTGAATCACGAAAATTAATCTATAAAATGCTTCGAATATTGTAATTGAAAATTTTCACAAGATTAAATATATAGATTAATTTTTGTTTGGAAAAAAATGATCACTGTTTGATAGTAGCTTTTATTTGCTTTCCATATTTGCAAATAAAAATATGTGTATATATACTACTAGTAACATATACAATTATTGCCAATGATGTATTTGCTATTGCATGTATTACCAGGAACATATACAATTATTTTAACATCTATATTTAATTAAAGATAACTCTTTATCATATTTTTTGGTTAAAGTATTTCGAATAATTATTTTCTTCACTATTGATTTTAATTAAGTTTAAAATATCTTTTAAATACCTATCAAAAAATATACTAATTAAGCTTGTTGTATGTGCATACTTTAATTAGATCAATCATATTGAAATTAAATATGTCAATATAATTTTTAACAAGCCTTCTTTTACGTGTACATATATTATGATCATATTGAATAATCATAAACTTCCATATCATTTATCTAAAGTCTGTTCGTATATGCTTTCTTGTAATAAAATTTATTGAATTAATTTTTAAATGTGCTACATGTTAGTGTTGTATTCATGAAGTAATAAATATAGAATAGCTCAATTATCATTCTTACTCCTCATTATATTTTTGAAACTTCAAGTTTATAGAAAATTAAATATTATTGAGTACATCACATTCTATATTTAGAAGGTTTATGACTCCACTTTTTCATAACACTATTTTCTATTATAACACAATTACCACTACCATTGATTTTAATATTGTGAAGTCAAATTCTATGTTAGTCAAATTATTCCATCATAATATCAGTGCCTATGTTCTTTTCCAAGTCCTTCATTATTTTTATTTATCTCTACACCATTACCTTCAACCTGATCTTCACCGATATTATCCTTTCCTCCACCATTGCTGTTAAATCCACCTCTTATATTGTATTCACTACTTTTAACAACTTCGACTACCACCTCCACTTCCACTTTAATTGCCTCCTCCTCTACATTGCCTCATATAAGAACTCATGCTAGAACAACTTCTTAAAAAAAGAAAGAAAAGAAAGCATATTATTATTTACAAATTTTTATGTTTAACTTTTTATGGTTACATATTATTTCAAATGTGTACTGGCGTAATATTCATATTAGTTTGTTGAGTTTTTGTTTATTTATAGAAAATTTTGAATAAGTATTTCATACAATAAATGAAAAAAGTTGTGTATATTCTTTCTACTTATTTTTTTTTTTTATAAAACTAATTGAGAAACTGTGAGATTCTTTGTTGCATACATCATTAATATATTTTTTTCTAAAACCTGTTGATTCTCTTTATTTAAGGATCCATCATATCCTTACCTTCTTTTGATTATTACTTTTACTTTTCTTTGTGGCATATATTTTTTTTTCTTTATCAGATTCGCTCTATTTTTTTTCCTAATTGATTTCTCATTCAATGCGAAGTTTGTAGAACATAATTTCTCCACTTACAATTCTTTATATTTATATTTTCATTAACATTGTTTTTAAACTTTCTATTTCTACATTATCATCACTAAATATAATTTTATATTTCCTTTTTTCAATTAAAAGTAATTAGTTAAAAATAATTATAATTTTCTAAGTCATCTTTTATTTACAACCACACAAGACACATATAGATAATTTTTAACTATATTAATTGCATATTTCAATTATTTACTTGTATCTCAATATAACATTTTTTTTGATAAATAGTAACATAATACTTAGTAGTTTAGTTACATTTTGTACTTTTCTTTTAATTTTATATTGTCTACAAACTATTTCTTTTTCTTTTTCATGAATTATTCTACTAATTACCATAAAAAATACAGAATAAATTTTTCTAATGGATTTCAAGGTATTAAAAAAGGAAATTATTTTACAATTGATAGTCAAGAGTGTTATAAAAGAATAATGTATTTACTGAACGGATTGAAGAGGATCACTGAGTTTTTTTTATTTAGTTATTTTTTTTTGTTTGACAAAAATTTAATACTATAGAGTCGAAGTCATAAGTATGGTATTTATTTCATCTATCATTCAATTTGAAGTCTAACTCTTAATTTTTAAATAAATTACTGAACGACCATGAATAAATCTTATTTATTATCACTTATATGAAATTGCTTATGTCTTCACAAAAAAAAGAGAAATAAATGTAAAACACATATAAGCTATTCGTACTTTTGTAATATAGATAGATAAAAGTCCTTTGTTATTTGTATTTGACAAAAGTTCACTTTTAAGAATGTGAATCAGATGCCCTTAAAGAATGCGAAAACTAATATAGTTCTTGTAAATTAAAAGCTCTTCTTCCTTGTCTGGATCTTCTAGGACGTTGCAAAATTCAAATACAAAGAAGAGTAAAAATGTCTATGGTTTTTTGGCCTAATGGACATATATTTGTGCAATTCTGCCAATTAATTATACAACATTTGACATGACCATTAATTATCATTTTTTTGTCACCATCCCTTGATTTGCTAATTAATTATGTTGATATTTACACGTGGTAATATATATGGAAATAAACACATTAATCAATTTGAAGTAAATGCAATTTTTTATCAAATAAATATTATAATGTTGTTTTTAGAATTAAAATATTGCAAAAAAATTAGTATATTAAAATATAAATGTATATATATATATGATTCTAAAATTTAATTTTGAATTGAAAAATCGAAGTCATTTATAGTAGATAAGCTTCGGCCAATGCTGAAACAAATCTTGAAAAGTATTAGATATCAACGATACGTCTTTGGTTATTTGTGAGCCATACAACAGTTAAATAGTTTGCTTAATTCGGTTGTAAGGAGATATTTTACATGCTTCATTTGGATTGCTTATGATTTGAATACATATAATTAAGGAGTAAACAAGTATACATGCTAAATGTGTGTCACGAACTTGAACTCTCAAGCTCATCGTACGGCACTTAGCCTCTTGTTCACCATTTGAAAAACAAGCTAGGTTAGTCTCTCCCAAAAGTGTTAGTGTATGAAGAACTTTTAGCGTGTGAAGAACTTACAAAGATGACACCCACAAGAGAACACAAAGCATACAAGGGGTTTGTTTGGAATGCTTAGTGTATTCACTCAAACTTGCTTCTTCGAAGATTTACAAATAAAATACATACTGTTATTTATATTAGTCACCTACTCTAGCGGACAATGAAGATCATCTTGATACTACAACTATCATCAACCTTCTAGACTCCTCAACCCTATTTTCTACCATGTCCTTTAGAATTCTCTTATCTTCTACATAATTCTTAAGTAAAATTTAGAATTGTGGAAAAAATTTGGAACCTCTGCGCCCCTATCCCTTTTCTGGATGCGTCCGTATGTACACAAATTGTCGGGGCATGATATATGGCTATCTTACTAGATACTAGTTGATCTAATTGAATGATACGCTAAATCCGTTAAACAACGTCTATCTTACCAACTACATGATAGCCAATCTAGTGGAACAAGATGCAAAATCCCTTAAACAACATATATGATTTCAATTATGGAGTTGTGAATCGAGCAAACGGGTTGAAAGGGTCGCCTTTATATTGGATCTCTGTAATATCCAAATCTGAATTAATCGATCAATGGATCGAAAACCGAGTGGTTAAGACCAATATATCTATATATATGTGTGTGTGTGTGCGCGCGCGTGCGTGGCTATGTTGCCACAAGGACACAATTGAAACTAATTTGACTAGCCGATTACTTGAATGTGAAATAGTTGAAAACAAGATGGCAAAATCTGCAATACAAGTATACAACATAGTTCAGGGCGCAGAAGTTCAAAAAACTTACTAGAAATATGCATGCCTAATAAACACACACCATAGAAAAAGTTTTAAGAAGCCTGAGATGAGAAATAATATGTGAAGGATAATGTGATAAAAGGCTTTCAACCACACCCTACTCTATGGGACCTAGGCCACACAGATATGTTTTTGATCGTGTTTTATTTCGAAACTTTGTTTTCTTATCTTTTACGAGTCCATTAGACAAACAAAATTAAAATTGAACAAATTTTTATTTATTTATTTATTACAAATTCTCAATATATTTTAACAAATACTTCATTAGGACCAATTACATGACACGGATCATTATAACCGCGAAACAATGGTATCCCCTCTAAACCATAGAAAACTCTTTGATTTCATCCTCCCAAGTAATACCACAGAACTCCTAAGTCGAGAAACTCGGTGCAGAGAAAGAAAAGCAGGAAGACCTGAAGCCCCTAACAAAATCTTCATCAGCACGTATGAAACGACGTATAGCCGTGTTTCTTGGTCACAGTTTTGTTTAATAATGCAAGAACCTGGCCATCACTTATAAGGTTGTTAAGAACTCTTGTGGATCAAACTATCCCATACATTCACGCCGGCGTCAATCTGTTCTGCACAATGACCTGCAGAGGAGAAAAACGGTAGAGTTATCAACTATATACTACCACTAGGAAGTGCATACTTGTATATTACAATATCAGTTGCCCCCAGCGTTGCACGTCTAAGTAGTGTTTCCCTCGCCTCAACCGCGATACCTTCTGGCTACAATAAAGGACAATCATAACGATCCAAGGGATTAAAGGAATATACACATTTTTTTGACCAAATGGATACTCTGAATACCTCTTCCGGGAACCAAACTCCCGGCTTCGTGCTTCCTTCAAGAACAGCGATAGCAAATGCAGCAGTTGCAGTCCCCACAGCTCTAGAACACATCAATTGCCGACATATACCATTAAAACAAGTTAATCTATGACTTTCATCATCACCGACAAGCCTGAAGAATGTAATACTTGGAACTTACTCCGATAGTTTTTCATGGCTGAAAATAGCGGCTGCACTGAACCCGTCTGAACACTCCAAATCAACCTGTGGATCATAAGAAAATGTAACCCAAACTCAAGTGAACGGATCAATTTTTTATGGAGCCGAAGATTATCTCCCCACTCCTTTGCGTGCAAATGCTTATTAACAGGATATGCTAAGTTATAGCTTACCTTTACTGACAGTGCATGCCCGGATATTGCATCAATCGCACAGATAAGTGGATAAGAGAATTGCACCAACCGCTGAACTGTGTCTTTGTCCCTCAGAAATCCCTTCAATTAGAGATTAATTGAAAAAAAGTTGTAAGCATAATAAGAGTAGATAAACGAGTAGGAGCTTGTGATTTTAGGGCCATATAGCATATCATAGATTTTTTTGGCACTGATGAACTTGTTTAGCATGAGATTTCATGCTACTTTTCTGTATAAATCAAAGAATTGTGAAATAAATCGAGCATGATTGCGTTGTGTAGTTGGCGTACAGCGGGCAGGAGATTGATTATGGCTGAAACTCCCCAATTCCAGAAGAATGGTGCAGTTCCGAACCGCGCACTGACTGTCGGTACTCCGAGGATCTCGTGTGTGCTGTGCACCTCTGCCAAATTCCTGTCACAACGGTAAAATTGTTGGGAGAGATACAGAGCAAATCTAAAAGATGTACACTTCAAGAGGTGTAGTCATGTTATTCGCACAAAAAGGCACATATAAATATCTTTGATTGAATTCAACTGTGATCCATATGCGAGGACATACAAAAGAAAAACTCCCTTCTTGCCAATCCCTTCTCCAAAGTCAATCATCAGCTTATTGCTATAAGGGCTGAACTTCTGTTGCGCTCCTGAAAGAATTCGATTCTAGTAAAAGCATACACTGTAATACGGAGAATAAAGTTCGATCTTAATACATAAAGCTGATCACAAGCTTCCAAAAATCTGTGATTTTATACGCCGGTCAGGGCCACTCATCCCTGCCGGAGCTCGTACAATTTTATATAGCAGCTGACCTTTATGGTATGTAACAACCTCGTCTCCGAAGAGAAAAAAGCTGTTGGCTAACAATGCAGGGCCAGTCCCACCACTGCCAGCAGTGTAGTAATGGAATCTGGGATTGACATTGGCAAATAAGAAGATGCAGAAGAAAGGAAAATACTCGAGTTATCAAGCAGTTAGATAAAAATGTTATATCAAATTCAGTCAAAATTAGCTTGTAAAAAGTTGATTCAAACACAAGAAACATATATAAGAATTATAGTAATATTATTGGTAAGAATGATTAAGTTCTAAGTCCAAATATAAGTGAAGCATAAAACATTGATGCAGTTTCTTGAAATCTTGCACTCAATATGTGTCCACAAATTAGTTGTACAACCACAATTTTATGCTTCGATGATGTAATAGTTCAGACAATTACCTGAGACTCTCAGGTCGGCCTCTGCCTTCGCTTTCTGCAGTGTGGACAAGCATTGCTGCCATCACTGTCATAAGGACGAAGGTAGAAAGTAAGCAGAAGAGATCCAAAACGAAAGTGTTGCTATGTTTTGTTTGTTACACAGGCACTCACACTATGCTTGGATCGTGCAATCTAGTAGAAAAATGCTAACGTTTGCAAAACGGAAGCACAAAGTTACATCGATTGAAGTGCGGAAAAAGTTTTACCAAGTGTCTTTATTACTAAAATTCAAGATCCAAATAGAGGGTTAGAATGTAATATTACAATTGCTCACTCCTGGGCCGACTCCACAATTTGTGATTGCAGGAATGCCTGCGGACATTGCCTTGTTCTTATAGGACTTTACGCGCCGTGCATATCTCACGCTATCATTCACGTCAATATATGCTGTCTGTCGGATGCAAAGAGACACATGTTAAGTCTTCGAAACAAAACAGCTACAAAAAATTATATGATCGCCTCCTATGCACAACTCAAAATCGAAAAGCTGCAATGCAGCAACTGAAGAAGTTGTTTTTACCTTGGACTTGATTGCAGCTTCCAACACATTGCAGTCTGCATATTCGAACGGACCTGCTGCATGAACAACAAGGTCCACATCTGCGAATTCGAAAATAACAACCAAAGAAAATGTTATTTCACGAATAGCTGCACAAAATTTAAGGTAATTGGAAGTGGCAGACCAGTCATTGCTGCTTCTAAAGATTTGACATCTCCTATGTCGACTTGAGCAAACTCTGAGATGTGATCACCCAAGGTTGCTACAACTCGAGCACCTTTATCCCTGTCGGAGCCCACAAGCTTATGCTACTTTATTACTTGTATTCGTGCTTAAGTAAATTTGTCTTGAAATTGTCAAGCTAAAGCTAAATATATAACTAAAAATCACGTATGAACAACAAAATCTCTCTGTAACTTTTCACCAAAAATATTCACACATCATCAACATGCTTATATATATCTACAACATTTACACCCCATATTTAGGCGTGGGGAGCTCAGAGCAAATGTTCAAATTATGACAGTGTTCGTGTATGTATGGGTGATGTGTGTGTGGATTATCAAATATATATATGTATATATATATGTGTGTGTGTGTGTGTGTCAGTGTGTGTATAACAAACATTTAGTTACCTGTTACGGCCACCGATGACGATATGAATACGAGGACAGAATTTGGAGAGTGCAACGGCGGTGTTGCGGCCAACGGCCCCGGTCCCTCCGACGATCAAAACACTCGATTTCCGGCCATTTTTCGGCAGCCTAAACCTCTCAACATCTCCACTTTCTTTCTTTTCTGCACTTGCTCCACCAAACCTACCAATATTCACTGCTCTTATGCGGACTGCACATGCCATTTTCTGGTAGATTTGGCTTATTTGATGCTAGCTAAATCACTTGAAAACTTTGGTACATTTAATTTATTTCATCCCCGCCTGATTGGGAAGTGATTGACTTTGAAACTTGTTCCAACTTCTTTTTTTCTCTTTCTATTGAGGGAAATTGTATACAACCCATGTGATTTCGAAATAGAACTAAAAATCCCTCGTAGTTTAAAAATATACAAAATGCCTCCCATATTTTCTAAATCCATGCATAATTGCTCCTGCCGTTAAATTAAGGTTAACAGTGTTAAATTTCAATGAAATAGTCAATTATACCCTTATTATTATTATGAGTCATTAGATTTTGATTTAAAAAATGAACGGTTCAAATTGATTTCTAAATATAAAAAATAATATTATAATAAAATTATATATTAAATAATATAATATATGAATAATATAATATACATTTTTATATATATACAAATATAATCTCTTTCACACACATACAAATATAATACATATATATACACAAACAGACATACACAATATATACATATAATATATATATATATACCTTTCCATCTGCACACACACATACAAATATAATACATACATATATACACAAACACACATACACAATATATACAATTATACATAATATATATATATATATCTTTCCATCTCACACACACATACAAATATAATACATATATATACACAAACAGACATACATAATATATACATATAATAGATATATACCTTTCCATCTCACACACACATACAAATATAATACATATATATACACAATCACACATACACAATATATACATAAAATATAGGTATACATATCTTTCCATCTCACACACAAAAATCCACACACAAATACATGCACAATACACACAAAAACACACACAAATACACGCACAATACACACAAAAACACACACAAACAGACACAAACACACGCACAATGCACACACAAATTAACACAAAACACACACAAACACACACAAATTCATACACAAACTCACGCACAGGACACACTCAAACACACACAAATTCACACACAAACACACGCACAAAAACTCAAACCCAGAAATTTTGTTTGAAAAATTTCAGAAATTTGTTTAAATCTCAATCACAATTGACTCAAATAAGGCTTGGGGAGGCAAGATCTGGACGTGGTGAAAGAGACCAAGATTGAGGGGTGGTGAGATTTGGATGGGGTGACGAGATTTGGACGGTGGTGGCGGCAGCATTGTGACCGCGACGGCAGTAACAACGGGCTGGGGTGTTGAAGACGATGAACAAGATTGAAGGGTATGGGAAAAAAAAAAAAAACAGATAAATAAGAATAAAGTTTGAGTAGAATAGTGTATTGGTGAGGCTAATTTTGAGTTAGTATTGATGGTGGTGGAAAAAAGAGGACGAAGATGAATTAGTATTTGTGGTGTATTTTAGGGTTTTCAGTAGATTTTTTATAATTAAACGTAAATGGTTTATAATTCGATGAAATTGATCATGGGGTTTGATTTATCTTGGCAAGGTATGTAAATTGATGTTTTCGACTATAACTCCGGCAGCGGCGGCCTCTAGGGTGGCGTGAAAGGGTGTTGGTGATGGACATGAAGGATGAAGAAGAAAATGGGTAAAATTAAAATTAAAATTAAAATTAAAATTGTGCTAGATTTTAATTATTTTGGAATTTTAACAAGTTATAAGAAAGGGGGTTTCGTGCATGGTCGGCATTTTCCATATTTTTAAACAATGAGGGAGTTTTCAGTTCTATTTCGAAACCACAGGGGGGTTATATACAATTTTCCATTCTATTTACATACATCATCTTAGATCAGACTGCTCTGTTTCATATCTATACTTTATTATTATGACCTACACTGCTCAGAGACTCTTTGAAGTGTCAAAATCTAATTTGATTTGAAGGAACGCAGGAGGTAATAAACATTTTTTTTTCTATCCAACTGTCTAAACTTTTAGATGAAACGGTCTATTAATATATCATCAAAACCAGGCCAAACAAAAATTCTTTGTTCAAATCTCGACGCCACTCATTTAATAAACGATTTCACTTGCATACAAAAGAAGTCCCTTTTGCATGTGTAGGGATAGTAAAAATTTGATGGCTCTCTTTTCAAATAGTTAAATTTTTTAATGAGGTGATTTGTGGTTATTTAAAATAGTATCGGGGCTAGATCAAATACAATGAATTGATCATTTAATATGGTATTAAAATCACGTCAATAGAAAGTCTTGTATTTGAATTTCACAACCATTCAATTATGAAATAGAAGTTCACATACACAACTGGATACAAAAATAAATTCGCATATACTTGCGGAGTGCATATAAAATAATAAATATTTATTATTTTTTATTTTAAATTTTTAGATGAAACAGTATCTAATAAGGAGGAGGTATGGCCGTATTGGTACGATCTGAAAATGTAATATAGATATAGCAGAGAGAAATCCGAGTAGGAGGAGTGCTCTTTAGAGAGAGAGAGAAGCCTGGAGAGAGAACCAGCGTGGGAAATTGTGAGATACTAACTTCAAAATGTGGGGTCAATTCCTGTGTGCTCGTAACAGGAGCCATGGGAGTTCGATTTAGACTTGACCACCAACATTCAATTGCTCAAACAACGTGGTCAATGACACGTGCTTTTACTGATTTTATTGTTTTTAATTTTTAATTATTTGCAGTATTCCTTAATTATTTGTATTATTTTTTTCGTCTTTTGCTTTGATAGGGTTATAAATGATAAGAGCGTTGTATTTTATTTAAATTATTGATATATTTTTTTTTGAAATATAATATATAGCTTTAAAAAATACACATGCTTTTACTGATTTTATTTTTATTAACTTCTATTAGTGTTTTTGTCAATAGTCTTATAAATAATAAGTCTTAATAAATTCTAATGTCTATTTGTAAATCTTATGAAATATTTTTTTTTAATACAATCATCTCAGAACACTCTATAGATGTCAATGGTAAAATACCCCCCACACACGCATATACTCACTCAAAGGGAAATGAATAAAGGACAAGAAAGTTCGAACTCAAAACCTCCTTTATACTACTTTCGAACTCCTACTATCCGACTCGGAGCCGAGTGGCAACCTTATGAAACATTACTTGGCCATAGAAGGCATTAGAATATTAAACATATTCTTTAAGTTTCAGAAGTTAGTTTAATATGGTCATTATTAAATTATAGGGTGAGCTTAACCACTATAGTTCAATTTAATTATTCAATATTCATTGGGGATGGTTATTGGGTTGCTCAATATTGTGAATTTTCTGTTCTGAATTACTTTTAAAAGGATATAGCAAATTCAGTGTCAGAGATCATACCGTCAACATGAAAGTTAATTTTCTCAAAATTATTCCCTCTTTATTAATTTTAAGACTTTGTTATCCCTTAATTATATTTTTTTTTCAAAGTTATATCGTTTTTATTAATTTTAAAAGTTGGTAATCCTTTTAACTATAATTTTCCAATAAAAAAGGTCTCGCCATGAAACTGAGACCTGGCATAACTGCGCGCCCCTAGGTGGGTTGGAGCGTTGATCACATAAGGTCCAATTTATGGTTCTAACTATACTTTAGGGCTGTCAATGTGTCGGATTTGGATCAAATCAAAAAATTTTGATTTCGAATTCGATAAATCTATTTATTATATGAATCCTATAGAATTTACATTTATTTCAATTGAGTCTAAATCCCAAAACAATCTGAAATCCTATAGAAAAATCCGACCAATTAACTGTTAAAAATTTTGAAACTTTAAAATCAAATAAACAATAAAAAAATATTTCTTGTGTAAAAATTAAAATTTAAATAATTAGAAAATTGTTTTATAATATGTATAAAAACTACACATTATTTTTTGAAAAAAATTGCTTTGAAAAATATAAAAAAAAGTGTATTATAAGTTATAATTATTTGGATATTGCATTCTATTTAAAATTCTTCACTAACATTATATATACAAGGTTGCTAATATAATAAAAAGTATTATTAAAGTTCAGATTCGGATCTTTAAAGGATTGAACTGCTTGATTCCAAATCCAATCCATTTATTTCGGATTACGGATATTTGCTATGGAATCTAACCCATTGAATATTTTAATCGATCGAATATGCTAAAATTCGAATCAGACTCGGATTGAATTCAGATTAAAATCCACTACATTGACAGCCCTACTATATTTAGAAAAAATACTTTCTTTCAAAAATAATATTACCATAACATACGGAAAATACATATATATATATATATATATATATTCTTAGAGATACTAATTACTTATTATGCATAATGTGCATATCAAAGATTTAAAAATAAAATAAACATTTTATTTTACATATATTGGGAGCACAATTTTTTTTTTGTTTATACAATATATGATTATTTAATGTATAAGGATATAATATTTTCAACTTCTATATGTGAATATCTATACTATTATAAAAAGAAAACTGTTTTTATCTCACAAATGACAGTTTTTTTTATGTGATTTTATAAAAGTTACCCTTCAATTTTATGTAAAATAAATAAAAACATATAAAATTATGAATAAAGTTAAAAATTCCCATGAAATTAATGCAATTTGGATACCAAATTTTAATGTGTCAATTTTATCCTTTTAATTAATAAACACATACAATGCAAAAACATAAATAAAAAAATCATTATTATAATATTACATCCAATTTAAAAATACATATTCTCAACCCACAAAACCACTTTCTCCATCATCTTAGTTTGTGGATATTGAAACTCATGTTTAATAAATAATTTTTTTTAAATGGACAATTAATGCTTTTGATTACATATCTCCCATAAATTATTTCAAATAGTTCTCAAAAAAATATTCTCGTGAAAGAATTTAATAATATATTTATATTTTAATCCTAAAAAATTTAAGTACTAGAGTAAAATATATAATTTGTATAATTTGCACACGTGTAGAGTGTGCGGCACTGCTAGTATATATATATATATATATATATATGTGTGTGTGTGTGTGTGTGTGTGTTTCTTTGAACGTGAATCATCGATGAAATATCACATTCTTTTCCAAGAACTAATAGAACTGGTTCTCTCAATATGAGATATGTACAGTCCTTACCATAAAATGGGCACATCTTTGCAGCTACCTACTGAATTTGTAACTCAGTACATATATTATGATTATGATTTATGTACATGAAATGAGACTACAATTGTACTGTTTGCTGAGCAGCTTCGAATAATTGCCGCCACTTTTGTGGATCACTTCCGGGTCCTTCCCCCTGCATTGTTTTCACGGTCGTGGTCTCAGGAAAGAACCAAAAGATACACGAAGATACGAGAAATGCGGACATGACTGAAGGGCTCATTATATACATGCATACATATATATATTTAGTGTATATGCATGGAGAAACATTACCCTGACTGAGTTGATCTCATAAATTTGGCCTTGGGTGAAATCGATTTCCAGTGCCTGTATGCAAGCTTCTGCAACTACAAGCCTGCTAACCTCTCCAACAAGTTTATCCCCTGGGATGCGAACCAGATGCAGCATTAACAAGTGAAGATAAAAGAGCCCACCTTGTATGGAAAGAAAATCAGATAATGATAATATAACACACACACACACACACAGAGTACCTTGATCTATAAGCACAGCACGGCGTTCCCCAGCGGTAGCCTGGAGTAGGGTATTGAGATCATAAGATGTGTAGGGTCCATCAGTTAACCTGCCGGCTCTGCCATTAAGAAAAGAAGGTAATTAGGACCGAAAAATGTCCTAAGGAACGAAGCTATAACTTTCAAAAACGGAAACACGTCACAAGCAGAAACAGATACTTAAACCTGATTATTGTATATGGAAGGCCGGAATTACGAACAAAGTCCTCCCCCATTTTCTTATATTTTAGAACACCAAAAAGGTTCATGATGCTACGAAAGAATAATGATAGATCAAATTAGAAAAACTCAAAAAGGGCTAGATCAACTCAGAATGAGCACTTTTTACTGCCTCGGCAAATATCACAAATAGAAGGTGTACCTCCAGGGGAGTTCATTGAACTTGGTAACTCCAACTGAAGAAACGAGAATGATTCTTTTCAAGGATGAAGGCAATGCTGACACCAGGTTTCTCACACCTTCCCAGTCTACAAAGTCAAAATGCAGACGGATCAGACAAGGAAATGCAAATATGCAATAATAAAAGTTGGTATGCTATAGCCACGTTATATGTACATTCTTCCACAAGGAAGAGTATTTGCAAGTTCATTATTTACAGGCAAGAAAAATAGTAATTTGACGATAGTAACCAACTAACTTTTTTGATCTAACCCATCTATGCTGTAAATTATATAATAGTTGGTATAAGATCACAATTCTATTGCTAATTGGCCTTTCATCTCTCACTTAATCTGTAGACATCATATGCGTCTGATACTCAGTTTGAGTGAAAGTTCTAAGTGCCTCTTCAGATCGCTCACTGGTGCTCCAACAGGAATTCTCATTCATGGAGAATTGTAGCCAAGAATAAATAGCAAACGCTCTGAAATTTCTATTTTAGAAGAAAAATACTGACCTACTTTTTCCGGTGTATTATCTCCATCCCATCTTTTAGAGGGGAAGGCAGTTGTTCCGGTGCAGCAAATAACATGTGTGACACCCTATGAGACAAAGATTACAACTTAATGACTTTCAATTAAGTTGTGTAAAAATATTTTCATTTCGAAAATTCCTTCAGGCGTATGCAATCTTCCTAATAAAAACAAATAACCAAGTGACAATAAACCACGAACCTCAAAAATAGAAGGATCCAAATCCTCTGGATTACGCGTGTCACCTTGCCACACCTAGCAAGTTCAGAAAGATTCTTTAAGAGTAAGGACAACCCTGAATTTTGGAAAAAGATGAATTAATTGCTTGTATATCAAAATTTGCCTGGCTGACTAAACTATCACTATATGTAATATTGATTTACATGCGAGGCAAGATAAGCCAAACCTGTAACTTTTCCTCATCTTGTTCACCAAAAAGAGCTGTAGCCTTCTCCGGATTTCGCAGTAAGAGGCGTGCTTTAATGTTCCGACTAAGAAGTGATGCTACAACCAATTGCCCTAAATAGCAGATGAAACACTTAAAAAATGTCATAAGAAATGTCACTATCTAGAAAATAGTAGAAAACATAGTTGGATTGTCACTGTGTTTTCAGCAAAATGTCAGAATTTCATGGAGGAAAAAAAATAATTACAAGGCAAACAGAAACGGGATTTCATAGCTCGTATCTATGTGCCAAACACCTATTCACTTGAAAATGAATTATCCTATCCAAAGATAGATGCGTAACTACATAGAGAGAGGATTTGTCAAATACAGATTACAATCATTCAAAGTGCAGCGAAAAAGCTGAAGTCAAAAAGCAAGGTGGAGCGAAACATGGTTAGCACAGCTAATTGGCTTATACTAATGTATCACTGCTGTACGCTTGAAAAATATGTAGCAGATAACAGTTATGCCAGGAAAGGTGACATCAACGTCAACATGGGAAAATTTCAAATTCTTACAAAATGAGGACTTCTACATTGCCGCAATCCAAGTAGAAAACTATCTCAAAATGAATATGATGTGTTTGTTTGCATACTTAATATTTTAAGAGAAGAAAACCAAAAACACAGAATCAAATGTTTGTGCTATATCATTTCCACTTTCACTATATCCCTGCATTTGTCTGTTCTGGATTCCCACACACTGTGCTAGGTGGAGCTCTATTCCAAACATTAAGCAGAAAATTGAACAGAAAAAAAAAGAGGGAATAAAAGCATCCCTAAAACAAGTCTAGAAGGAACAGGTCTAGGAGGAAGGTGATATCTGGACCATATATCTAAAATTTCATGTAAGTTCTTATATGCACTAGTTCCACAGAAGGGCAAATTTGGTCAAAGAAGAAAAATTTGCTGCCCAAAACTACTCATGCCACCCTCATTGCTGTGTAAATATCTTCTTTCATCCCGCCTGAATGAAAGCTCTGAATTGTCCTATCTAGTCTGACATTTTCAGGGACTAAATTTAGCATCTTAGCAGGTATCTCACGGTTCTATTCTTATTTTAACATGAGATGTTCCTATATATAAAATCAAGACATGTTTGATTTGAAATTTCAGCTATAAGATGTTATATTACACTTGTGTGCGGGCTTCACAATTAAGACATTCTGTAAGCTAGTTT
Organism: Petrea volubilis; assembly: GCA_026212405.1. NCBI lineage: Eukaryota > Viridiplantae > Streptophyta > Magnoliopsida > Lamiales > Verbenaceae > Petrea > Petrea volubilis. Next base: position 15,767,707 of record CM047886.1, read on the forward strand.
AATTTGGTATTTATGAAATTTTTAATTGAAATCCCCCCAACATCAGCCCCCCCCCCCCCCCCCAAGGAGAGTTCATTATACGCCATTTTTGCATATTTGAAATTCAAGCCGCATTGCGAGCCATGGCTTGAAATTTCAAACTATCACAAATCTAACAATCTTATATGTGGAGTCGAGGGTGTTGAAATACCATAGACAAACGAATCAAACATGTACTCAAGCTTTTACTTCACTTGAAAGTTACTTGTCGACATACGCTGAAAGCACATTATACTCATGAATTTGAACAGGCCTTCACCATTTCTAATTTTCAAAACCACGACTACAACGAATTAAGAAAGTTTCCGTTATGTTTTCTCCATTATGACACTTCCAGAGAAGAACCAGTAATCCAGGAGGGCCAGAAAAAATCACAACCCACAAGTGGCAAATCCTAAGTTCGGAAACAAAATTACGAAGCAAGCCCAACAGTAAAAAGAAGCAAACCAACACGTGAGATAAATTCAAAACTACAAAAGTTATTATTAATATTCTCTCCTAGTGGACATAACCAAATATTTGATCAGCATAACAATCATCGAGATTATTTATTTAATCCCAACTATGGGAACTCAATTCCATATCAGCAAACACGGGCTATGATCAGATTAGACACCCAAACAAACAAACACGTATACATAACCATACACGCACACACACACACACACACACATGTGTGTGCGTGCGCCTGTGTGTGTATTCAATATAAAAGAACAGAAAGTCTGTGTGAGAGAGAAAAATAAAGAATGCGAAGAGGGCATATTACCGACGCCACCCGTGCCACCAACAACGAGAACAAGCTTGGACGAAGAAGATGGCGAAGAGGTAATTTCGGAATCTTGCGTAGAATCAGGGGTGATAGATTCAATAACTTGTTCGCTAACAGCATTTGAACGTGATACAGATAATGATGGCGGTACTTTTCTAGAGAAGGAGAAATGGAAAGGAGGAGAATTGAGGGGCAGAATAGGGAATAAAGGCACTGTCTGAAGGCGTTTAGTGAAATCTTTTCTTGAAAGGAGAAGATCAGTAATGGGGGTGAGTTGCAGCCTGGACGCCATGAACGGGCCTGTGAGAAATGAACTGAGAGAGAGAGAGAGAGAGAGAGACCAAACGAACGTGTGGAAACTGGAAATGAGTGAGCAAAATAAAATAAAAATAGCAATGTTTGTGGCGGACGATTTATTTTGGGAATTAGGCACCCAAAATTTCAACAAAATATCTTTCCCTCCCCCCTAGTTGTATACTCTTTTAAAAAAAAACTTTTGAACTATTGTCCAGACATATATCTGTGCTTGAAATAACTTAAAAACATTGTAAATCACTGCAAATTGATAAATTTAAACACATAAATATTTAGCTAAAAACGATATATTTTAAGCTCTTTTTTTTTTCCCCTTGCAAGAGTCAAAACCATGAAGAAACAATAATTGACCTTATTCTTGGATAAATCTTTAACAAAATATGAATAATCCTACAACAATTTTTTTTTTGGGGTCACATTTTTGTATGTGGACCTTTTTTTTTGTTTTCCCTTTTGATGAGTGGTTTATATACGAACTTTAACCTTTCGTTTGGTTCTTAGATTTTGGTAAGAAAAAGAGAATGAATTTTTTTTAACTTTAACTAATAATACTTTATACTTTTATTTTTAATTCTATCTATTTTTCTTCCATTTCTTCTCACCAAAATTCATGTTCCAAACATAACATAAATGATAGGACATCACTCCAAGTTAAAGTCATCTATGACTCCATCTAAATTGAGAGATTTGAATTTGAAAGAACTATTTGAGGTGAAATAGCATCTAATTTAATGATTTTAAAAATCATTATAATGATTCAAAAAATAATTCAAAATAAGAATAAAAGGATTTGAAATTCATTGCTGAAAAATTTATTATTATGAATTTAAAATTTTTATTTTAAAATTTATTAATTCAAACACAACCAAATTGTCGCAAAAACACAACGCGATGAAATCCACAAAGAAAAAATAATAATAAATAAACAATTAAAAAGAAAAAGAAAAAGAGAAAGAAAAGAGGAAACAAAAAAAAAGCAGCAAGACACGCTTTCAGCCCCCAAGGAAAGCGACTTTGTGTCTCCCCTAAAACCGAAATCGAGCACAACACTCGCTACTCAAACCAAGACTTGAAGAAAAATGGCATCTTGGGCTCTCTCCAGAATAACTAATCTCCAAAGGCACTTCAACCCCGCTAATCCCACCTCCAAGGTCGAGTCTTTTTTGCAGTCCCATTTTTCTTGGCACTTTTGTAGAGTGAAATCGATAAATTTGAACCATTTCAATAGTATTTGTTATAACCAAAGAATAAGCAATTTTCTTGCATACTTTGTGCTTCAAAAGTCTCTTTTCAAGTTAACTCGTTTATTTGTTTATTTTCTTGATAGGAAGTTTACTCGTTATTGATTTACTAGTTATGATATTGTTTGTTTGATCAGCTAATCATTTGTGTAGGGTGAGAGGACTGTCAAGATGTCTCCAGAAGTTTCAGAAGCTTTGTCGCTTGGGAAAGCAGTAGTTGCACTTGAATCAACTATTATTTGTCATGGTAAGATGAACCTGAGATGAATATAATGCAGTGAAGTTTCATATTTTCTTCTTTTTTCTTTTTTTGGGCCTCGATAAGACCTTTCGAATTCTACATGAATGGGCTTATTTCTTTGATCCTTGTTACTTAATATGCAATAGTTTCGCATGCAGTGAGTGGTTTAATGTGTTGAAATAGAGGGATTGCGGTAAAGCATTATTTGCAATTGCATTGCGTTTCTGGGTCCGTTTGAAAGAGAACTAGTGTGTAGCTTGTGGAGATTATATAGCATTTGAGTGACAATGTCAAAAACAAGTTTTTCTCTTTTCATCTTTATTTTGTCGGTTTGTGTTTCTTTGCTAAACTATAGGAGAAGTCGGGCTTGTTCCCTGATAAAGGCCTTACATGCTTCTGAAACCTGTTCACAAAAAAAAAAACATGCTTCTGAAAGGCCTATGGTTTCTGATCTTTATAGGCACATCATCTTCTATGCTATGTTACTTCATGGTTCATGTAATTAAATTGCATTTGATCCCTTTTCTTTTTTCACGTATTTAGGGATGCCGTACCCTCTGAATTTGGAGACAGCCAAAGAGGTGGAGGCGGTAGTGCGGCAGAATGGAGCTGTACCAGCTACTATTGCTATTTTGGATGGCGTACCATGCGTAGGTGTTATTCAAAACTTTGGTTTCACTTTTGCTTTGATGTCCCCTTGGTTTTTGTATTTGGGTCTTTTACAATATTCAAGCAGCAGGAGCGCATCACAAGTGAGATTTGGCAAGTCACTTTAATGAAATTACTGAAATAAAAGTGTGGACTGTTTTCAAAAATACATAGAGCATGAAAACGATATACGGCTATATTTGGACATGCATTTGATTTCAAAATCATATTGTCTTAAGGCATTTGGCATTGTCTGAAGAGACCTGAAATCAATCAGACATCTGATAGCATCGATCTGAAGCTTGTCATAATCGGCTGATAATATGACATTTTACAATGAAGGATTGGGGCAAGGTAGCAATTTTTCTCTTCTTAGGGATTGTGCCCGTAGATTCTTGCATCCTTTCATGAATATTTGAGATTGTACATTGTCTTATGGCTCTTTAATTTCAGCCTTTTCGCTGTTATTTTTTGTTCTTTCGCTTCCGTAGTGAATAAGAGGGAAAAAGGAAATGATAAAAGTTTCTGATGTCATTCAATTTTAAGGTTTATCTGTGGAAGAGCTTGAGAGGCTGGCTATCCTAGGAAAAAAAGCTCGAAAGACAGCTCGCAGGGACATTGCCCATGTTGTGAGTATTTATTGCCAGTTTATACTTACTCGACCATGACCATTCATAGTTTAAGTTAATATTTGAAGTGCTAAATGATCTTGACTGCACCATAAAGCAAATCTTACATCATTTTGGGTGTCAAAACCAGATTCAGATTATAATTTCGCAACGGAATGCTTCTCATCAATGTTTTCCATTTAAATATATATATATATATATATATATGCCTCAGGGAATTATTTCTACCTGAACAAAATTTCATGACAATGATATCAGTCCAGAAATATCAAGAATCAAGTGTCTGAACTTTTCTGCTCTCCGAATTCTTTGTAATGATTAGCTTGCATGTAATATTTGTTGCATTTTGTATACTCGGATCTTTCTCCGACACACAAATCTAGTACTTTAAACTTGATTCTGAGAAACCATTCCAGGTAGCGACTGGGGGAAACGGTGCAACGACGGTTTCTGCAACAATGTTTTTGGCATCCATGGTAGCATGATTATCAGCTGTTTTATGTTTCTTTGTTCTGCCAAGTACACTTTTAACTACTAGGAAGTTGAATTTACTGAATTACTTCAATTTTCTGCAGGTTGGCATTCCAATATTTGTCACTGGGGGTATCGGTGGAGTGCATAGACATGGAGAGAGCAGTGAGTTCATTTTAATACATGAGTTCTAGTGATACCCATCTTACTTTCTAGAAGTCTCATGAACATGCATTGTACTTTGATGACTCTAATTTTGCCATTTTAGAATTGATTCTTACTTTCTTTTTGTTCAAGATATCAAATAAGTCGAGTTCTTTGGATATATAATCTGAGGGTTTGCTATGTTTCAACTATGTGATAAAAAGCAACTTCTAGTTAGGTTCTCGGAGCATTTTCTTCATATGCATGAAATCAAAATTAGCGTGATTCTTGATTATCTAAAACACAAATAAATTTGGACCTTTTCTTGATTTAACCTTGCCTAATTCTTTTTTACAGCAATGGATATTTCTTCTGATCTCACGGAGCTTGGTAGGACACCTGTAGCTGTAGTTTCTGCAGGTGTGAAATCAATATTAGATATTTCAAGAACCCTGGAGTATTTGGTAATTACCCATTACCTCCAATATAATCACCAACATGTATAAGCTTGTGTGGTGATATATAAAATAAAATTCTTAGTTTGGATACAGGAAACTCAAGGAGTTTGTGTTGCTGCTTATCAGACCAATGAGTTCCCTGCTTTTTTCATGGAAAAGAGTGGCCTCAAGGTAACTCCAATGATACATGTTTTCTTTGCATTGATAACGTGGTGGAGACTCATCATTTTCACAATCTGCGTAGAGCCTACTGATGTGTTATTGTTAATTTAAATCGCTAACAGGTTTTGTTAATTTCTTAACTGTTAACAAGTTTGTTATTGATGCAAAAAAAGGCACCTTGTCGTGTTGACTCGCCCGAGGATTGTGCTCGACTAATAGGTGTGGTGTGTGTTTATGCAATCCTGTTGTTATCCTTTGTGTTGGGTAAAGTCCTGATTTAATCTCCCCGAATGTCACAGATGCAAACACTAATCTTGAGCTGAGGAGTGGGATTCTGATAGCAGTCCCTGTTCCAAGCGAGCATGCCACTTCAGGAAACATAATTGAGTCAGCAATACAGAGAGCTCTTAAGGAAGCTCGGTAACCTGTTCATGTCCATCTCTTCTGCAAATGATTTATAACTGCCTTTTCTAGTTTATTGTACGCTAATCCAAAGCCTGCGCCAAGGCACGGCCGCATGGGATGCTAACATATAAGCAACATAGTAAATTAATTTTTAAATCTCTAAACATACTTTTTGTATTTATCATAAGTAATATTAATTTATTTTTTCAAATTTAAATTGCTGAAATTACATTATTTATTTATATGAATTAGTATTGTGAGAAAATGCTTTTTCCGTTGAAATCCTAAAGATAATTGAAAAAAAAATTTAAACTTTGAAAAATTAAAATAAGCAATAAAAAGATATGCAAAATTATATTAGATAGAATTAAGTTGTCAGCTAATTTATCCAAGCATATCTTGAATTTTTTGCATAAAAGATGAATAACCATATATTTATCACTATTGAAAAAGATACGCAGAATGGAGCTCAATGAGACTATTGAAATATGAGATTATACGGTGCTTACTGAATTATTCTATATAGACTATATTATACCAAGTTAATAATGGAGTGGAGTATGTGACACAGGGAGCAGAATGTGACTGGCAGTGCCGAAACTCCGTTCTTACTTGCTAGAGTGAACGAGCTAACTGGAGGAACATCCCTTGCTTCAAGTATCCTTTATCGAATGCTTTAGCGACTTAACCAAATTATACTAATAAATAAAGGCTAAGGATATTAGCCTTTATATCTAATCTCTTTTTACATGCATGAATTTGTAAATTTTTATTCCCACTCAACATTAACAGCTAACTTTAACTGCTGAGTTTCATTTGATCATATGTATTTCCTTAATGGAAGGTGAGACATTGCTCTTGTGAAAAACAATGCATGCCTAGGTGCTCAGATTGCAGTTTCCCTTTCTCAGCTCCGAAAACCAAAATTGTAAAGGTGAGTTTTTACCTGTTCTTACTCGATTATCACTGATTTCGCTAAGTCACCAATTTATGTATTTGCATCTAAGTCATTATATTTTCCCCTCGGTCCAAATTTACTTTGTAATCGTGCCTTAGGCAGTTTTTTCCTGATGCTGCTATATCCATTACATTTACATAATTGCACTACTATGTAGAAATACATATGAGACATGTATCCAATTACTATGATCGTTGGCTACTATAATTATTTGATACAATACCAGTGCACATTGCAATATGTTAGCACTTGAAGATCGGTCATTGCTTAGAAACAATTGAACATCAAAACCGTATTCTTTTTGTGTGAATTTCTTCTTCTTCTTCTTCTTTTTTACTTATTTTTGTTTTTATAATTTTTTTTGTTGTTGCAGGTACATAATGGAGCAGATGGACTGTAGCGCCATGATTGGAGAGGCCAACAAATTACATATAATCACTTGCAAATCTTGAAAGGGATGTTCTTGAAACTTTTCAGATTGTTGGACTCTTTTCTTGTTTTTGTTACAACTGCTATGGTTGTAGGTTTTGTTGGGTTGGAAAAACCAAGGTCGTCGTGGATAAATTGAGTTAATTTCCTTTACTTTAATCAAGTGCAATTCTCTACCATCAATAAATTGATTTAGCGAGATGAGACACTAGATCTCTTAAGTAACATTCATAATTGAAATCTTAAAATTGTGAACAGAGCAATTAAGTTGGAAGAGTTGTCCCAAATAAGGCCGTTGTAATACTTGAATTCAGACCCGTCAGCTAGTGGGTCGGAATTTGGTGACTAAGACCAAAAGAAAAAAAAATATGTAAAATTGTCCGCTTTGACTTAATGGATATGTTGCCCGATCGAAGTGTGGGAAGTATGTTGTTTGGATTCGAATTTTAACTGTGTACATATACAGATGGTGTGAGTTGTTTTATCAAATAAATAAAACGATAATAATAAAAACAACTACGTTAAATTATGGGGAGAACCAAAAAGAAACTGTAAGAAACTCTCAATATCTCTCAGCTGTTTTGACAATTGACAGAATGAATGAATAGCTTTTCTCCGGTCATAAATTCTTGGTTTTCAAAATATTGATGATTCCCAAAATTTCCCAGAGATTTGCCCCTATTACAAAAATATTATTTTATCTATTAAAATTACAATACAGATAAAACCACGATTATCATTCTTAAGTAGCCTTTTTTTTTTTTTTTAATCTTACAAATAGCATCGGCATTTAGTTGCGTAAAAAGCCTCTTTATTTGTTAGTATTAAGGAGTAATAGTAATTTTAAGATATCGAAGCAAATTTTAGAATTTTCCTTCATTTATGGTAATTATCCCTTTGAAATTACTGCCTTGTGTAAAAGATTTACATCTGTTTTTCTTTTCTGAGAAAAGATTAGTATTGAATGGACTTAAAAGACATTATTGAAGTGATTTTGTCATTATTTGCTTTTACTCAAAGTAGGTGAAAAGGAGGCGTATGAGGGATTTTTGAGATGACCACCAAATCTTACAGTTGTGATGTTTACTTTTGGGTTCTCCACTTTTTGGGTTCAAAGTTTAGAAAGATAACACCAAATTGAAGGGTGAGAAGAGAACAAAACTAGTGTTTGGAAGTATGTGGAAGAATTTCTTGCAATTCCCACACTTGGGAACAAAAACTGATGGCACATTGTTTGGCTTTGTTAGGGCATGCTTGGCGTTTTCTGATGTTTGAAGAATATGAAAGACTTTAGGCAGCCCTTTGATTCCCCATCCACCTCATGTCGCAACAAAAAGTAGTTCCAAAATTCTAAAGAGAGACATACAGGTCATTTTCCCCCACAGAGAGAGAGAGAGAGAGAGAGAGAGGAGAGAAGTCTTGCTGGTCTTGCCACAGATTTAGACTGATTTTAGGTTAATAACAATTTTTCTTTTTTAATAGCACGAGCACAAACCAACCACACATGCGACACTTATACAGGATTCGAACTTTTTACGATATTCCCTACACTTTTAAAAGTAGGATACATTGTCCATTAAGACGAAAACTAATAGACAAGTTAATTACAATTTCACAACTAAAACATATTGAAATAGTTTTATGCGGAAATGGAGCCAAGATTTTCAATTTTAGAAGGTGATATTGAATCTTTGTGAAATATAAAAGGCACTTTTTCAATTCTAATTTAGGTCAAAATTTTCAATATAAATAATCATGGGGCACAACTATTTCGATCAGGTCCTTAATATCTTCCTAATTTTGAATACTTTTAGAACAAAAGGTTCATTTATGAAATAATCCTTTAAATTCGTCTATAAAACAATTCTTTAAAATATTTTAATTATTGGCAAGTTTTTTGATGGAAATTATCTTAGTATGCACAGATAAAATTTGTAAGTAGAATATGAAATTAAAAAGGCAATCATGCGTACCACATACGCTTTTAAAAATGTGACAAATCTTTCATAATGATCGCCAAACATTCATTTGTCCACTCTATGAAACTTCCAAGTTCACAAGTCCAATTGCGATAGCATTCAACTTTCAAACAAAACCTAATCAATAAAGAGAAAGTAAACTTCACCTAAAACAAGGCTCTTGTTCACCCTCATCCAAACAAAAGACAAAGAGTAAAGTAATTTGTCTTATTTTTTTTTCTTGACCTTTTTTATAATATCAAGGGATAAAAAGATTTTTTTTCCAAATGATAGCCCTTTATACGATAACAAATGTAAAATTGACTGACAATAAGCCATTAAAGTTTGAGATTGATTTGGGGTCTTGCTCCAGAATAATAATACAAGTATAGTAATAGAGTAGATGAGTCTCTCTAGTGGTAGCAGCTTAAAAAAATGAATAAATTTTTTTTATCCCTATTATCAAACAAAAGAGAATCATAACAAGTTTGAGGGCTTTTCGGCTCAGAATATAGGACTTATCTAACAAAAAACAATGTATAGTTGTATACCACATTAGTGTTAAAATTGTAGTAATTTCCAATCTAATCCCCCTAGTAATTCCCACTGGACAAATTGTAATTCCCAAACCCCTAGATAATTCTGCCTAGAAGAACTAGCCCTGTCACACCCGTATTTGCTTCCCCTATTTGAGGAGAAAATGACAAGTGATATCCTAGACAAAGAATGAGAACAAATTCAAGACAGGGGGCGGGGGGGTCTCTTTAACTTTTGTACCAAGAGCACAAGAAAAAACAAAGGGGGTTCATAAAATGGGCACTTGTTCTCACAAATTCCATATTCCGCCCAACAGGCAAAACGACACCAAACCAGTCACGACAAAAACTCCTCTCACGCTTAGTTCGCAGCGTTCCCATGTAACAAATGCCCCTCCTGCTCTCGCCATAATCTTTTAGACTTTCTTAAATTGAACCCAAAGAGCCAAACTTCTCTCTCTCTCTCTGTTTCTTGAAGTAAATTGTGGGAGTAAGGAGTGATATATAGCTCTGGGCTGGTTGGTTTGTGGGAATTTGCATGGGGCTTTCTGTGGGTTTTTAATGAATTTGAAAACCCTCCGAGGAATTTAGAAATCTTGGCCTGGTCGGTGAGTTCTTGAAACTTGCGACTTGTTAATCTAGTTTTCCTGCTCTTTCAATGCTCTGTTCCTCTGTTTGTTAATCTAGTTTCCCTGCTCTTTCAATGCTCTGTTCCTCTGTTTCATGCTTTAGTTAGTCTTTGTGTTGATTTTGTGATGATTCTTGACTGACTGGTTGTTGTTTCCAGGGAAATATTGATTTAATCGTTGTTGAGTTTGAATCTTTCATTTGCTCCCGAGGAAAAGGTGCCTGCTTTTTTGCTATCCATCTCTTGAAATTTTCTTCTGTTTCCACAAATGTTTCAAGAGGACGGATCATCATCTGTAACTTCATCCCCGCTCCAAATGTTTCCCATGATGTCGTTGTCTCCTGGTATGGTGTCTCCATGTCCATGGCTCAAGGATCTAAAACCCGAAGAGAGGGGTTTATATTTGATTCATCTTTTAGTCACTTGTGCAAACCATGTGGCCTCTGGCAGTCTTGAAAATGCAAATATAGCCCTCGATCAAATTTCCCAACTTGCTTCCCCTGATGGCGATACTATGCAGCGAATCGCTTCGTATTTTTCTGAGGCTCTAGCTGATAGGATCCTTAGAAACTGGCCCGGTGTTTATAAGGCTTTTCGTTCCACCAGAATCTCTGTTGTTGCTGAAGAAATCCTTGTCCGGAAAATGTTTTTCGAGTTTTTGCCATTTATGAAGGTGGCTTTTGTGATCAGTAACCAAGCCATTATTGAAGCCATGGAAGGGGAAAAGATGGTTCATGTCATCGACTTAAACGCGACCGAACCCGTGCAGTGGTGCGCGCTCATCCGTGACTTGAGTGCTCGGCCTGAGGGCCCCCCTCATTTGAGGATTACGGGTATTCATCAGCAGAAGGAGGTGTTGGACCAGATGGCTCACATTTTGATAGAAGAAGCAGAAAAGTTGGATTTGCCGTTTCAGTTCAATCCCGTTGTTAGCAAATTAGAAAATCTTGAAATTGAAAAATTGCGTGTCAAAACAGGGGAAGCTCTGGCTATTAGTTCGATTATGCAGCTACATACCCTTTTAGCTTCTAACAATGATCCTAGGAACAGGTCCCCACCGACCCTGATGAATGGAATCAGTGTTCACTTGCAAAGGGTTGCACAAATGAATCCAAGTACATTAGGCGAGTTGCTTGAGAAAGATATGGTTAATGGTTATAGTCCGACTAACGACTCAGCCTCTTCTTCACCGCTATCTTTGACTACAAAGATTGATAGTTTTCTTAGCTCTTTATGGGGTCTGTCTCCCAAGGTTATGGTGGTGACAGAGCAAGACTCTGACCATAACGGGAAGAACTTAATGGAGAGGCTTTCGGAGTCATTGTATTTTTACGCTGCACTGTTTGATTGTTTGGAGTCGGCCTTGCCAAGAGCATCTTTAGAGAGATTAAAGATGGAGAAGATGCTATTGGGCGAGGAAATTAAGAACATTATAGCGTGTGAGGGATCCGAGAGGAAACAAAGGCACGAAAAGCTCGAAAAGTGGAACCAAAGATTCGATTTGGCTGGTTTTGGAAATGTTCCACTGAGCTATTATGCCATGTTGCAAGCCAAGAGATTGCTGCAAAGCTTCAACTGTGATGGTTATAAGATCAAAGAAGAGAATGGTTGTGTGGTGATTTGCTGGCAAGATCGACCCCTTTTCTCTGTATCGGCCTGGAGATATAGGAGATGAGATCTCTGGTTGATTTCACCTCATTTCTCATCCATATCTTTTTCTTATTTGTTGTTTGTTTATTTGTAGAGGATAGGTTTCATGTTTTCTGATGTAGAGATTTTTGGTGATGTACTTTGACTTGTCTGCTCTTTTCCAGGCCTGGTTTTAATGTTTACCGATTTCAGTTTTTTTGTAGATATTGCTCAATTCGATAGAATGTGTTTTGAAAAATCTCTATGTTCTCTGTATCTAAAAGTTATTCGGTTTAATCCTCGTGTGCTCATAATTCACATTTTATGAATTACTTGATTCATTTTTTTAACATTCCTCGTATGAAAAGAACAGGGAACATGGACTTTTAACTACATAGATAGAATTGCATTGATAAGTTTGAGAATCGAACAATCAAATAGTTAGCAATTGCAATTTGCAAGTCCCCTCCATGCCAACATAGGGAAACAGAGATATACGTAGTAGATCAAGCAAATAATTAGTAAACAGCCGGCGGAAAATGAACAACATAAAAGTTGCATGACCATCGTATCCCAGAAAACATGGCTAGCCCCGGAAAATCTAAGCGGACAATGGGGTTCTTTCACGGGCATTTGGGGCCGCCCCTCTTGGTTTTCCACTTGTTGTAGCAAGGGCAAACTTGCTTGTTGCCATACGTGCCGGGGGGAACACACAGGCACTTTGCACAGCACTTCTGGCAGAAGAACATGCATGGCTTCTTGAATGACGTCTTTGAGCATCTGGTAGTACATCTTGGTGCACATTCTAGAGAGAGAGAGAGAGAGAGAGAGAGAGAGAGAGAAGGGTCAGTTTTTCTTGAAATTTAGCGATTTATACATAAAAGAGTTGAGCTGAAGTGAAAAATGGGATAAAATCAGAATGCTAAGAGCACCCACCTTTAGGCTGAAGGCTCCCTCCTCTTATGCCATACTGCAGAGAAAGAAGCACAGGAACAATTGGTCATGCGAAAAGGCTATAGAGTTGTTTGCTTTTATGGATAAATTTAGAATAATTTGGTTACTGATGTTTTGGAATTGGTTGTGAGCCATCAATAACCAAATCACTACAATTTTAACCATAAAAGTAAATGGCTATTAAAAGTAATCCGTCAACTTTTGAAATGTACATTTAAGAGAATTTGTTTACTTGGCGGTTTCCGATTCGATGCGTTTGAGGAGGTAGGATGCCGGAGGCCTACAAAAAAGCATCCCCAAAATTACATTCTTTAAAAAATGTGATATAAAAACGTGTAAAATTTGCTCAAGGTTCTGGATTGTGATCGCTGAGGTTAATATATTATTAGGGATGTCCCTGTATGTGCCCGCACTCCAATGTATGTGGGAAAATATTTGCGGGTTTTTTACCTGGTTTGGGGCCAGCATGGTGACGATAAAGATTAGACACAAGAGGAAGATTTTGGTAGCCATTTTCTTGTGCAAGAAAAGATTGAGCAGCTCAACTATAAAAGAGAGAAGAGAGATATGATGTTTGAAGCTGCTAAAGAAAGGAAGTGGTATTTATAGAGAGGGGCTATGTGCATCTTCAAGCTTCAAATGGGATAACTTGGCACATGATACTCTACAGTATCTGCATGAGAAATAAAGTTACGCTTGATTTCGTGAAATGACCCTTTTGCGCCCCCACCCCCCACCCCCCCGGCCCCAACCCCCTCTCTACCCATACCGTCTTATTTTTAACTAATTTCTTTTTCTTTAAAACATTGACACGTCGCCTCACATCAACTAAGTATTAAAAAATGTGAATCCTATGAGTCTTGGCTAAACAACTTAAATACATTAAATATCCCTTTCCAGGTGAGATGTGCGTAGTCTGATTTTAGGGTCTCTTAGGTGGATTCAGAGACGATTCTCGAGACTAACGAGCTCATAGGTGTGGGTATGACATTAGTCAAAAAATTTAATTTTGAGGGGCGAGTCAGGTGTTTTAACTCAAATGAGACCAGCGATTCTTGATGGAGGCACATTATTTCGAGCAGTTCGGGTTTTTCGTAATATTTTCTTGTAACATATTCCGTTACATTATGAATACTCGTCACGTATGTTGGTGACAGTTGAGATTACACAAAAAAAAATTATGATAATACAAAAAAAAAAAACTACAAATTCTCTTCCTTAATCTTAACAGCTCGTTGATACACTTGACATGTAAGATATTAAACAAATGGAAGATGCAAATGGAATTTTAAATCCCACTTAATTTTTCATGTAAAAATTAAGATTATATATACAAAACGAAACGACCGATTAGCAGTTCAAGAGTAAAGAGGGCTTTGGTTTTGGTCCATGAACAAGGGTAACCATGGTACCTTCAGCAATAAATGTGGGACAGAAGTTTGGGGCCTAGGCCTGGTGCACTTTTCTGCTGCATGTGCTATAAGAAACATATGAATGTGATAGGAGAGCCCATCAACATGTGCTATCACATGCCTCAATTGTTACATAAATGCTCACCTTTTTTCAACTATTGTCCAAACTGGAGAAATGGATGGTTACGAAATTGCATCCATCGATTATTTTTACATTATCCTAAGTGAACTTTATCAGGGACGGAGTTAAAAATTTTAATTTTTCGAGTGATGACAAATTTTTATGAAATATTAAAAGTATTAATATGAGTAAGGGGGAGAGGGCTAAAATTTTAAAATTTTCACCAAAAAAAGAAAAGAAAAGAAAAGAAAAGAAAAATATTTAAGCTCCAACCCCCATTGTCTCCGTCACTGCCTTTTGAGATATTATTTTTGTCAAATTATTTTATGAGGATATGGGATTGACGAATTATGGGATGAGAACATGGACTTTGTTCATCATTTCTCAAGCCACTGGTTGAGGGCTCATGCATGTTCTTCTTAGTTCATTTTTCTTTTTTTCCATTTTTCATTTAAACCTCAAAGTTTTAATATGGGCTTGCATTTTGAGGAAGTTGCAATATTTCATTTTTGCATTTATTGATACTACCAAAAGAAGAAAAAAATGGCGATGTTGCCCACTTAGCAGCTCACCTCTAAAAGCTTTTATAAATTTAACTCATTGGACCGAGGGGGATAGCACATAAAAAATGACTTTATTTACTTGAATAAAATATTTATTTCCTTATCACGACACCTATCACTACCAGAGAATACCCAGTGCCCCAACAATCCATCCTACATCAATATCTCAAGAATCCACTTGCTCTCTTGATTCATGGATACGATTAGCAGGAATCTAGGGATCGCCGATCCCCTAACCTCTTCTACAATCAAGTATTTGGTGTTTGACGTAAAGACACTTAATTTCTTATAAACTCTTCATAAACAAATTTACTCTCATTCTAAACTTCTTTCCGCCAATTTATTTATTTAGGAATTCATACAAACTTAATTTAGTATAATACTAGCGTTTTTTGCAAGTACTTCCTCGTTACCTTTAAAGCCCACTTCTGAAAGTCAACATAGCATTCCAACCAAAAAAAAATAAAAAGTAAAAAGCCCACTTCCAACCATTGGATTGGTAGGTTGTTTAATGCCCATATTCGTATATAGCAAATATGTTTGTTTTGCCCATTTATTTAAAGAGATGTGGGCAATAGCCAATGTGTCGGTCTAATGAGGCCAATTTATGTATTTTATTTCGAGATATATTAGATATACATGTTATATTTGTGATATTCTAATTTTTATCAAGAATAATTATTGTTAAACGTATTCTTGAACCTGCTATAAGACTACATTGTTTTTGAAATATTAAAGTGCAATAAATTATGAGAATTTATTTTGACCCATTACAATGCATGCAATTTTTTTTTTTTTTTTTGTGGGTCAAAATTTTTGGACATGTAGGAGAATTTTTTTATCTTCTTGTATGGTTATTTATAAATTAGATGTTCTACATGTGTTTTGATTAAATGCATGTTTTATTTAATTGCAATATTCGTTAACACAATTGAGAGTGATTGTTGTAGTATGTTTAATGAATAAATCGTTATTGACTTTTGGATGCTCATGTAAATATGAATATTTGTTACTTCATCATTAATTATGTGCATGTGACAAATAATTGTGCCATGGTTTGGTAAAAACAAATATCCCAATTTTTATTTCTTAATATAGTGATGTATTAGGACTTGCATTAATATAATTGTAATATTTTTTTAAAGCATGTATTTGGTAGGTCTATTTTGAGAGGCCGTGTATTTTTTTGATGGAGGATATATTTTTTTTTTCCCAAAATGCAAATTATTTCAGCATAACGCACTAAAGTCAATATAGTCTATGTGGGACTAGCTTCTATGTTCATTAGTATTATTCATATTGCATTATGGCATGCTTACAGATACATATTATTGCGAATAATTTTGTTATTTTATTTATGATCGGTAAATTTTTATTATGACTTTCACTCGATGGGAGATGATTACTAGCCTGAGTTGCGAAAGTTTTGATTTTACTGGGTACAAAGAAATAATAAATAATTTACTTGGATCTAGAATAAAATATTAGGCTAGTACCTTATGTAATCAATTTAGTTATATATCTTAGACCAACTCATCATTTTTTTCTCTAAGTGAATTGAGCATGTAAAAATTTGACAGGTTGCCATTGTCGCATATTAGACGCTGACAATCAATAAGGGGTCATAGCTTAACTGCGTTTTAATTTTTTAAGCTACAACATGAATACTTGAATGAAGTTTGAGCTCTATTCTGAAATATACATCAACTCACGATTAAAAACGGTTCTAATTACCTTATAGTTGCTATTTTGAGCTGACTTATTGGGCATTTATAATTTGTGTTATCATTGATTAGATCAATATTCGACAAGGAAAAATCGTCTAACTTGAGGTTGATTTAAAAAAAAAGAATGCATGAGTAATTGCGAATGTCGCTCACCAATGTAGATCGATTTGAGGGATTGTTGGAACAAACAGATGTGAGCTAGACAGGAGCAATAGAATAAATTAGAACCATAAAAGGATCTAATATAAGTGACGACTTTCTGTCATTTTCAATATAAAGGCAATCAAGAATCAACAAATAGTTAAGTGCCATTAGTCTAGTCACTTAATTTGCTCATAGTTGTACTGAGATATAATTTGACTACATGAAACTTTCTCAAAATTTGCTAGTATTTTCCACATATTCTGTAGTGGATTGTAGAAGTGTAGAGATATAGCACATTGTTGGAGATTGAGCATATAAACGAATTGTTATCGAGTGTTTTGCAGTTATATATCCAAATGGCGCACAAGAGGAGGTATTATAAGTTAGGCAATGCCGCTTTAAGCTTAGCAATGGCAGAGCTAATTATTTCCAAACTCAACAATGGGTTAGAGTTACGATTTGGGAATATGCATAAATGATATAGTGAATTTTTTTTTTTAAATCAAGGCGCTTATTTGTTGAAAAAAATAAATAAAATTGTCCAAAATTTTCATATAAAATACCTAATAGCATAGGTCATATTTTTTTTTTTTTTTGTGATTCAATTGATTTAAACAAATGCTTTTTTTCTATACTTCAACTTCATAGCATGCGAGATTGTGAGGATGACCATACTTGCTGGAGGAGACTTTGTTGGCTTACTCACTGAGGTCAGCTTCCAATGTGTTAATTCTATAGCGGAAATGTCTACATGAGAATTAAAAAGGTACTTATTCTCTAGAGTTATTCCACTAACACAAGCGCAGACTTATCAGTATGAGGCACTAAATAGTGAACTCTACTTTTCATTTTTCATTATTTGCACTATATATTAGTATATACTATATCTTATTAGTCAAAAGCGTTAAAACGTTTTATTGCATTTTTGACAAGGTTAAGAAGTTTTATATACTGGTAGAAAGCGAAAATATCTTGTTCAATTTGTTTGAACATTTATGATAAAAAAATAGAGTTGTTATCTAAAATGATTCTAAATACTTAGCAGCTAAATGGGCTTGCGATGTGGGAAGAATCGAACACGTCTATAGGTGTGATGGCGTAAAATAAATTGTCTTATTTGATGAGACATTAGTTTGATTGCTGCCTATATCATGGAATATGTGTGCCTTCAAATGAATAATCCAATTTTATGTTCTCGCGAAGGTGGTAAGCAGTAGTTGGAGCTGTTGAAAATTATATCACATGGTGGAAATTTCCTCGGGGAGGAATCTTATGTGCACAAGTGAAGTTAAGATGAATCTTGAATTATATGAGTTGCAGGAACCTTGAAATGGCGCTCAACTTTCTAATAATTATGTGTTTTGTTAAACTCATAATCGCTAGGGATATTGGGAGCAATCTTGAGTCAGCGCGAGTATCCCACAAAAGACTCTTAAAATTCATATTGAAAGAATGAACACATGTTGGTACCCATTATCCATCCAAGATTGAGTGGGAGTCCTTCATGAGTTTTTGAGTCAATTTAGAACTTTTGACTTCACTTAATAACTTAACGGAAAGCAACTATAGGAAGACATGAGCCAAATAGCTAAGACTTCGTGTAAGAGCTAGTTGATCTTCTATCTAAATACAAGACAACAAGAAGCATGCGGTTTCTAAAGGTCATGCAAAAAGTGGGTGGTTTGAATTAACAGGTGCAAGCTCATTGAAGAGCAAAAGGAAGTTGTTCTCTCTAAGTGGTGGTAAAAAGAAACAAATTGTATGTCCCTACTAATTCTATTTCTCCTCAACATTATAACTTCAAATAAACAAAAAGTCTTGCAAAATAATAATAATAATAATAATAAATAAATAAATAAATAAAAAAAGAAAAAGAAAAGAAAGATGAATTTCATGACTACAATCTTTAAGGCATGTTGTCTAATTCAAAGTTTGCACCAACTTATTTGCTCCATATATTATTCCTGCAAATATATATATATATATATATATATATATATATATATATATCAGCATTAGTGGAACAATTTGTACATCAAGGGAAAAATTATATTACATATATGAATGTATGCTGGAATTAAAGTGTTAGCACAAAACTTAATGAAGTAATATAAAAAGTATGAAAAAGAAATAAATACATTTGTTGTTATTAGATGGGTTGTAAGAATGGTTGATATCTTAAATTTACTTGGTACTCTTGGTATTCATTAGCTTTATTTTCTCTGCCAACTTAAAAATCACTATTAAATCTTATAAAATATTAGTCACTTCAATTTTTAAGTACTAAAATTAATATGACAAAAAAGTAGAAAAATAGATATGGGCAAAATATCACACAAAAGACAACAATATTAGAAAAAAAATTATGTCAGGTCACTGTTAAAATAAGAAGCTTAATAATAATTCTGAAGTTATCGTCACCAAAGCCAAAAAGAAGATGACAAAGAATAGTATTCTTGAATGCATGAAAATGAATAATAGACTATTATGACTTTTTATCCAATAAATCAAATTAAATTAATATTTAAAATTAAAAGAGTATATTGACCGATTGATAAAATTATAAAGTGAGATGGAGTGTCAATAACAATTTTCTTTTATATATTCTTTACATATATATGGTATATACATAACACACACACACACACATATATACGCACACATATATATATTGTATATATATATAGATCATATATATTGGCATATATACAAATTACATATGCTAAGATATATATATATATATACTGTACACGTATTGGGATTGGGGATGTTAGATCTAGAGGCGGCGACGTTGACTAGAGGATATACTGTACACGTATTGGGATTGGGGATGTTAGATCTAGAGGCGGCGACGTTGACTAGAGGTGGTGATGGTGCTGGGCAGCACTGGCCTCTTGGTGAAGGAGAAAGGGTAGGATGTGGGAGGCGGGTCGGGGGTTGAAAGGGGAAGGATAACACAAACAGAAAAAGAAACGAAAAGAAAAGAAGGTTTGAACGAGAACGTCAAGAAGAACCACAAAAAGGAAAAAAAAAAGTTATAAATTTGTCAAAAATGAAATAACTTAAAGTTTTTCTTTTCCTGTTATTATTGATTTTTTTAATAAATAAAACTTAATAATATCATGTTTATGTAATGTTTTTAAATATCAAATAAAATTTAAAATAAAAAATATAATAATGTGTATATTTTTAATTTGTTAAGAAGTGTAAATAATTAAGTTATAAAAGTTAGTATTTTTTTTAAATTTTCATATTATAATAAAGTTTTTTAAAAAAAATACAATAGTTTAGATTATTTTATAATTTTAACAAATTAAGGGGGTTATAATTCTAGATAGAAAATATAGTATTTTTAAAATTCAAAACTGATGGACTAAAATAGTCAAAAATACTTGCATTTTAAATGTAAAAAAGGCCAAAAAAATCATTCATTTTTGTGCATTAGATGTGTGCCTTTCAATTCCCGTTAGCTTTGACGGAATGGGAATTTTGTGCTACATTTAGTAAATCAAAGGTGGTTTTTGCCTATTTTAAAACACATGTAGCTTTTAATTATTCGGCGAAAATATAGGAGGTTGTTATGGAATTTAATCTAATTCAATCTTATAATATATGCATAGTAAATATATAATTCATAATATTTCAAAATTCATAAATATATTCTCGAGAGATAAGCTCAATTCCGAGTTGTGCTCAAAGAGGCTTGGTTTTAAATAGTCGAGCTTGAGGCTGAAAATATATATACTATTATAAAAAGAAATAAATTTTTATCTCACAAATAGCAGTTTTTTTAATGTAAATTTACATATTTTATCTTTTAGACTTCTTAAAAATTTTAAACAAGAACATCACCTTAAGGGTGAAATTGACAATCTCCACACATTGAAATCAATTTGGATACCAATTTTTTGATATACCAATTTTATCCTTTAATTTACTCAACAAAATAATTATCACCATCATGGTTTCTCTCTTCACGTCCCATTTCCTATGACCTTTTCTCTCTCCACATCTTATTCACCCACGTTCTTTTTCTCCTCCCCTTTAAATTAGGTCAAAACTCCCATTAATTTTTCTCCAGTTGTACACTAATCAAGGCCCAATTTCTGCCATCAAATCATAATTTTGTGTTAAGAAAAATAAACAACAGTTATTTTGCTTTGAATTGAAGGTATATTCTTATTGTTGTAACTTATAATCTTTTTCAATTTCCATTATGTTAATGGTTTTATGTTTTTCCCTTCTCTCTTTTGCTCTCTCTACTTTTCGTTTTTTGTTTCTTTGTTGGGGTATGCTATACAAGGTGTTATATTTTTTGTGTGTGAAATTAATTTCATAATTTTTATCACTTGACTACATGTATTTATTCTTTGTGTTTAAGATGAACAAGCCACATTATTTTATATTATTTAACAATTTTTTTTGAAAAAATATCTATGAATTGGTAATAGAATATATGCATATGATGGACACATATATGAAAATCAAAAAATAAATGACATCCGATTCACATCAAAATTAAGAATTAGCACGGTTCGAAATACATGAGAATTCAGTTGCCAAAATTGTTTATGCATAAATATATCGTGTCAAATATTTATGCGTGTCAAATTTCCGCCAATAAAGAATCATAATACTTACAACTATAATAGGCGCACGGGGACCGCGTGCGATGTTTGCTAGTATATTATTATACAATGCTATTGGACATGGAATCAAATCAACCACTGGTTAAGCCGATATGACATCATAAATAAATAATTATTATATTAATTTGTTATATAAAATATTTTAAATACATTAAACTTTAGAAAAATATCAATAATAAATATGAAAAATTTAAAAATTAAACAAAATTTTTGCCGAAGTTATCATTGTTTTTAAATCTTGGCTTAATTTTATAATATCTAAATGTAAAAACATTATTTAATAAAAATCCAAGGCATCACTTATGTCAAACCAACATTTAACATTTAACTCCTATAAAAAAAACATTTAACATTTAGCACCATAAATAAATTTTGTCACATCATAAATTCAAATCCAATCAAATCATATTAAAAAAAGTAATATTCAAAAGTCTCTTGGGGTCAATTAAAGAGCGGTATTCTGTGATTTTGATCTAAAAAAATATTCAGGTTTTGATTTAAACTAGTCTAAACAAATACCGCTCTTAACCCCCAAAATAGTAATATTCAAAAGTTTATTTTGATCTAAAAAAATAGAAAACAAAAAAGTTAGGTTGAAGAAGAATGCCGTAGAAAAAGGATAAAATAATATAATAGTTAATGCACCCCAAATTCATTCTCTTTACTAGCCACGATTTGATAGAAAAACGGAAAGAATTGAAAAATACCCGTTCTTGCTTTATTTTTATTTTTATTTTCTTATTTTTCCTTGCAACTATTCTCCCCTCTTTTCGAAGCTAGCCGCCGGTTTCTCTTTTACAGTTTCTCTTCTCATATTTGATGCTACAGTGAAAGATAACACCACACAACAATCCAAAGGTTGTAAATTAAAAAAAAAACAATTCAATAGGGAAATTGAAAAGAAAAAATTGAGTGATCTTTCGGTTTTATTGGTTGGATCGCCGGCGGTTAAACCAAGTTTTGACCAGTTTTCACCGATTTGGACAGGTCAATTGAAGAGCGGTTCTTGGGGTTCACCCAGACTAGATTAGCCACCACCACCAGTCAAACGGTTGGCTGGCCGGTTCGGTCTGATTTTCAAAACACTACTATTATATAAAGAGACACCATTATTTAAAAAATATCCATGGTTTGTCATTTTCTTTCTTTCTCTCTCTCTCTATTTTTTTTTCTCTTCTCTTTCACGTTGTTTTTTTACTTTCTCCCTTATTTCTCTCTCCCACTCTCTCTCCACTCTATCTATATCCTCTTTTATCACCCACTACTCTTCAATATATTTTTCTTTTTCATTTTCTTTGTAATTGTTTTCTTAAATTTTTATTTTAAATTATTTTATCCTTACTTAACACTAATTTTATGAATCTATTAAAATAGTTAAAAACTATTTTGATAGTATAGATACTACCAAAATTTAAATATATGATTAAATTATATCATTTTTTATTATGCACACAGCATCAAATGTGCCAATATTATTAATTTTGATAATGAATTTGAACTTAAATTCACAAGCTAATCTAAATTTTTTAAATGAGCTCGAACTCGAGCTTTTTAAAAATTTTAAAAGCCGGGCTCATTAACATCCCCGAATGTGGGCTTCTATGAATTGATGATTCGGTATATAATGTAGTTAACTCCGTAGGCCCGAGCCTGACATGGCCAGTGTGCTTAGGCTTATTGGTACAAAAGAACTATAATTGATGACTGATGATAAAGCCAAGGCCCGTTGATATCTCGAACCCAACCACGTTACGCAGTATGTTCGCAGCAGATGAACAAAAAAAAAACAAAACAAAACGACGACCGCAACAATTGAGCTCCAAAAATAAGCAAAGTTTCTATATATATAATTTTATCATGTTCAGGATTATGGCGTGTTTTCATTAATGATAAAATCATATATTCCTAATTGGCTAATTTCATGATTTATCCATTCATCAATTTAAAATTAAAGGATGTTTAAGAGGTTAATTGTAATTTTGGTCCCATAAGTATGCCTTAATTCAATTTTAATCTTATTTGTTTACCTTTTCTCAATTTTGATCCCATAAATTCTATCTTTTTAATTCAATTTTAATCTTATCCGTTTACCGTTTCTCAATTTTGATTCCATAAATTCTATTTTTCTTTTTTAGCAATTTTGGGACTTTTTTTTTTATCTCTTTCCGTCAACTATTTAATAGAGAAAGCACACACGAGACACGTAACCACTAAACGTATCATGGCATTATAACTATAGGGATAACGTATTATTAATTATTGATTTTTCAATTTATAAATAATAATGGCATGCTGGCACATTATTTGAGTACAATTCATGGCAGGAACATCTCCTACCACTATTTATGGAAAAAGATATTTAATACCTATTTAGGGTACAAATTCTGGATGGCCTTAATATCATCATTATTCAAAACCCTTCTTTCTCCACTGCCAACATAAGCATACATGACAGCATTTTTATCCTGTGAATGACCGAGCCCCAAAACGTGTCCGATTTCATGCATTGCAACAGTAAGCAGATCAAATGTCCCTGCAGGGACAGATAAGCTATCCCTGTTCCACTTTTCCTCTGCATCAAAGTGAAGCCTCCCCTCCGTTGGTGGAGATGCGTGTGCCAGAATCCCAGATGGACCATCAAACGGGGCTTTATCTCCATGCTCCCTTCTAAAGAAGCCAATCTTTATATCAGCTCTTGTCACGTTCGTTATGTGTTTGAAAGTGAAGACTGAATTATACGTCCAATAATTAAAGGCGTCTTCCAGCACATATAGATCAGCTCTGGTAAGGGCCGGGTATAATGAAAATGTAAGATGTCTTTTACGAGGCGGCCAAACAGTTGCTTCGTAAGTATAAAAGGATGAGCCACTTTGAATATTAGTTCCGAAATGATGATCTGGCACACCGCAACGGGGACGTGCTAGTGCGGCCACAGTTTCTTCATCGAGAGTTCCGGTGACTTTGAGCTTGTAGAACTCTTGGTACTTTTTGATTGCTGCTTCTAATGTGTCATCAAAACGGTTATCGTTGGTTTTAATATTGTTATTTACGTAGCCGAGGTTAGCAAGGTACTTCTTTAACCCCCCAAGGCCTTTTGCGATGTCCCCTTTGCGGGTTCTATTCAAGTCTTTAAGAAAATCAAGGGGTGATGTTGTAATTGTTTGTTTTTCATTGTTTGATACATTATGCGCACGGCAAATGCAGATGGAAGAGAGGAAGAAAAGGAGGATGAATGCGGACGAACAAGTATAAGAAAATTTGGGCGCCATGATGTAGCTTCGACTTTTTTTTTTTTTTCTAATTTATCGCAAGGGTTCATGCGCTTTATATACTTTCTAGCAACATACATTGAGCAATGATGGAAATTCAGATTGGTAAATGTCTCATAATTTCTTAACATATATGAAATGCTCAGAGGAAACGGGCTGTCATAAATTAGCACATTACGCTGACCATAAAAAAAAAATAGCAAATTACAATGATTGGATATATCTATTGAAATTTTCTTCAATCATAAATTAGCAAATTACATTTACTTTTTGACCAGAAAAGTGTGTTGTTTTCATTTCTTGCTACAACGTGTAACTAACATGAAGTGCTTCATTAAATTTTAATAATATAAAATTAAATTTTTATTCTCTATACAAATATACATCTCTTTTAAACTATTTTTCTGGTTGTGTTGTGTTCTCCTTTGTATTTGATAAGTTTATGGAAAGTCACAAAATAAATTTTAAAATTAAATTAATTTATGTGATTAAAGGTGAGAGAGATGACCATAGAAAAGAGAAAACAAAACAAAACATTGTTGGAGATAAGAGATAGGAAAGGCGAGAGAAGTGTAGTTAAAACATAATTTAGGAAAACCACGGCCGAACACATCCAAGAAAAAGTGAAAGCCCCTCCCTCACACTTAATATTATAGGTAATATAGATAGTACGTATAAACTATTTATTTTCTCATTTTGTCCATTTTTCTAATATAATTGAGAGAGTTATAAAAAATATCAAATTTCGAATTTTTGTTTACTATGTCTAGACATAAAAGATTAGGCCAAACCACCAATGAACTTTCTAAAGGAACTATAAGATGATAAGTTTTATTTTTAACTTAATTTATTATATAACATATTTATTTTTTTAATTAATTAACTTTTTTTTTAGCTATCTTAACTCGTTGAATAATTATTATTTACTTAATTTTTCTTGGGTTTTTTGGTTAAATGTCTTTTGATTCGAATCTCCAATTTCAAAGTTAATTATTTACACTAATAATGATAATAATAATAATAATAATAATAATTACAATAATTAATAATAAGAATAAATTGAAGAATTAGAGGTATCTAAAGTAACACATCATTGCATAAATACGATGAGTGCATTATAGTTTCAGTGAAAACTGGACATGAATGGTCCATGGCAGTAGCAAATTAAATAGCAAATATATCCGGCAGTGTTTAATCATTTCTACTTAGGAATTTGTTTTCTTTCTTCTCATTGATTGTGTAACCATGAAAAAAAAAAGATTTGTGCTATAGGGTTTACTGAATATAATATTTGTTCTATGTGTTGACCGGAAAATAAACACGCATTATTAGTGCTCTATCTCTTTGCTTTCAATTTCACTTTTATTTCTTGCTTTTCTAAATTTGATGGTCTATCCATGTTATGGTTTTATTTCATTAAAAAAAATGATTTTCTTTTCCCACCTCTCTCTCTCTCTCTCTCTCTCTCTCTCTCTCTCTCTCTCTCTCATCCATGCTCGATCATTTCAAAATATGTGGGGAGCATTTTCGTAGTAAGTTCATAAATTTCGAACGCATTTGAAAGATGCTCGAAACTTAGGACTTTTGATATCTGCATGAGTTTTTAGTTATACATCAAATGGTTTGTAGCACTTTTTGTAGATATTTGTTTTAAATCATGCTCTTTCAATTTAACATATTAGTGCTACTCAAAATTTGGAATTATTTATTGGTATTGTTTTATTTTTTGTTTTTACCAGTGGAATATTCCAACAAAATGTTTTATAAGAATTCCGTCGGTAAAATGCCTTGCTTTTGTGTTGTGTATTTCTGAAAACTTTTTGCCCGGTAACAATTTCATGCCAAAATGCCGCTATTTTTTTTTAACGGAATTTTATTGAGGGAAAATTTATTGTTCTAAGAAAGACCGCGCACAGATACACACACTTTTTTATATAGTATTTATTGATACATGCATTTCATACTACACTCGAAAATACGCATAAAGAAACTCTCATACTAGACAAACGTGCTGACTATGCAGTGACTGCATGTATGCCATGTGTAGCTCTCTATGTATTGGCATGCTAATTTGATTCCTTTGGATATGAACACAATTTAATTGAAAAAAAAAAACTATGAAAATCAGAGCACCCTATTTCTATTCATTATAGGGCAAATTGAAAGAAAAATGTGAAAAGTAGAGTAAGCACACTCATAATATAAGTATCTACTTAAAAATTCTTATATATACCGATTGTTTGGGATTAATTTATACATTTAATGGTCCAGATTTAATCATATGTTATATGTCTTTTATAAAAAAATTAATATGTAATACGTCGTTAAATTTGAATTGTTTGATATATATATTTGGTTCATGAAAAAAAAATTCCAAAAAGCACACACAATTGTACTTCTTTGTATACGAGTTGCACCTCACTATGTGATAAATAAATAAATAAATAAACTTGAAAGTAAAGAGGCAAAAATAATAATAGTACGGAAAACCTATTATCTAACAACTAAGGGAGAAAATATAAAAATTAAATAGATACCTTCCGACGTTGTGCATCAATCTCCATACATGGTCTTATGACTCTGCGGAGGCTGTGTTGGTGGTGAAAAATCATTCGGCTCTAGTTATGATTGCGACCACAACCCTCCTTCTTGAGGAGGCATATCCCTTCTCCCAAAATTGCAAGTTATTCCCTAGTGAGAGTAATTGTCTCGCATGATATTTATTATGATTTTTTTTTTTGATAAATGATATTACTTGAAAATTGTTAACACAAAAACACTATTTCCAAACAAACAAGAGCAAAATTGGAAAGGACAAACATTAAGAAAATAAACTTTTAAGTAAAAATCCTAATTTATTTGATAAGTAAAAATAAGAAGGAAAAAAAAAGTAAGTAGAACTAAAGTTGGGAAGTGAAGGGATAAAATACCTAAATCCACGCTTATTAAATGCCAAAAATAAAAAAATATATATATGTCAAAAATCAATAAACACGCGAGCTTAAAAAGAGAATACCAAATTTGAAGAACTACATTTTTAATCCTATAGAGAAGCATCTAAATTAATATCGCAAAAGTACAATGTGCACGATTATTTTTAGAGCAAATTACGTTTACATTCATTGAGATATAGTATAATTACAAATTAATTCTTATAATTTTAAAAAGTACAAATGCACCCAAGGTATGTATAAACCTAATAAAATTTATCATTCGTCAATGTGATACGTAATTGTTAGTTGTATATATCTATTATTTGCAATTGGTTTTTGGGATGTGATTTACATTATCTAAACAAGTCTAAGATGTAGAAATTATATATTAAGTCAGTTTCAGAGAAAAAATAGTGACGGTATCGGATTATAGATGGTTACTGATGGTAGTGGTTATAGTGGTATACAATGAAATTACTTTACGAAAGTTGACAGGATAACGAAAGTGATTAAAGGATTTTGTTAGGAATGACGAGTCGCGTCTTTTGATGGCCCGGTTGACTATTATGGCTCCACAAACTTTATTTTTTGATATTTCTATTAATATTTACAATAATGTTCTAAACTTGGATGAGGTATCTGTAATTTTTAAAATAAAATAAACTAATTTATAAGTATAGTATACCTCGAGGGGTATAGATGTAATTTGCCCTTATTTTTAACAAAATTTTGGTATGAATAGGATAGCAAAAACCAAATATATGTTAACTATAAAAGAGAAAAACAAATAATGCTTTAGTGTTTTATCTTATTTACCTTCAAATTTGCTTTAATTTCCTCATTTATTTGTGTTAAAGGGTCTGTTGGATTTTTTTTTTTTTTATGTCATTGCAGCTAAAGAACTTGTATTATTAGTGCCCTTGTTCCATCTCTTAACTTTTAATTTCATTTTTATTTGCTATATGCATTTGACTTTTACGCTATCAATGTTTTTTTGTCCACTCAAAGTATCTCTACTCGCTTAATCTATTCAATTATATTCTTAACTTTTAAAGGGTAGTCAAACAACATATCAGTTCAGTTATACATTCGTCTCGCATTATACTTAATTTTTTTACGCTGAAAACTTTTACGTCCGACAAATAAGTTGACCGTGTAATGATTATATAGGTGTAAATAAATACTAAACGGAGATTATATACATGACGTGGCTAAATCCGTCCCTGGCCACGTGTTCCCCAGCTCTGCTCGAACGTCGACTCCAGCTCAGCGCCAATCTCCAGCTTGGAGTCGCCACGTGTCAGGCCAAGTCCGATCAGGATCCAGTGTCAGTCTCCTCGACCCGTTAGCCTCCTCGGGGCTATGACACCCACGACAAGCACTCCAATCTCCTCGGGTGGTCTAGCTGTGAATCCGACCAGGTTCCATTTTCTCGGAATGGTCTTATTCCATCCTCGAAGTTGTGACCTGAACAACTATCTCTGACGACGTGCACCCGAGGGCGCGTGCCATGGAATGTTCCAATAGCGTGCAACAAGGCTGGGCCGGTTTAACCCTAGTCCAGCCCATCTAATTCCTATTATTATAAATAGTGTAACAACACTGTTCATGGGGTAAGCTGATCTTAATCCATCCTTACACCTACAATTGCCTTCTGATTGCCTGCTTGAATATTGACTTGAGCGTCGGAGGGTCTTCGCCGGAAACACTTTCGGTTAGGCTCACGTGTGTTCCATCCTTGCAGAACAGGACCCGACCAGCATTCACACTCCCATACTCGGACTTTGGACCCGTCTCGAACCATTTTGCTCGGATGATACCTTTGCTCGAAGTGACGCGTTTCGCGAACCAAATCCGACCACATCATTTTTGGGGCTAGAAGAAGGGCCTCTGTTCAAGCGAGTGAGAAAATGGTAAACACACGACGGACTGGGACGGAGACGCAAACCACCCATCCTGTCCCGGACCCTTCCAACGCTCCGCCCCAAATTGACCCACAAGTCACTGGAGCAACGCCCACACGTCCCGTTGGGCAGAATCTCCTCGTTCTGACGACGGATCAGTTCAACGCGCTCTTGCGCGAAATCAGGAGGGGGAACCCAAACACCTCTCCATCCGCCGTTGCAGAAGACCCTCATTCGCTGAGGGAGGAATTTCACCCCCCGCGAGGTGCTCGGGCAACCAACGCCGAGCGGGATGACGCGCACGTGCGCGAGCGGGCTCCCATCCCAAGGGAACCCCGGAGAGAAAGACGACCTCCTCCTCGTCTTGCTGAGAAAGTTGACGAGTCCTCCGTGGAGGCCTCATCGGGCAACCTAGCTCGGAGTCACAGGGAACGCCTGGAGGAAATCTCCCACCAGGCCATAGAGATCCAGCGGAGAATCGACGAGGTCCGCCGTGGGAAGCGATCCCGGGACGACGTCGGGGAGCTTTCGCATCGGATGGAAGACCTCAACCAAAAGCTCGAGGAAGTGTCTTATCGTTCCGAACAGGGATCGGCGCAGCGGTACTTTGCGCCCGATGAAACAGACCCTCTCTGCCCCGACCTTCAGCGGGCCCGGGCATCCGAGGGGTCAGAATCCCAACCGACCTGCCCCGATACGACGGGGAAGCCGACCCCAAGGAGCACCTTATGCAGTTCAAGCACGCAATGCGCGTGCACATGATCGACAATGATTTTGCGGCGAAATTGCTGGTCATGACTTTCCAAGGCGTGGCGTCACAGTGGTACGTCCGACAAGCTCTCGGTTCGATCAGAAGTTTCGCCGACTTGGCGATGAAGTTCGTCAACCATTTCCAAACGAATAGCCTGGCTAAGTTGCCTCTGTCCCACTTGCACAAGATCCGGTAGAGGGACAATGAGCTCTTGAGGGACTTCTTCAATCGGTTCAACACCGAGTTTCTCAAGGTGGAGAGTGTCCAATGGACTTCCTCCTCGACGTAATTATGGGAGCAATACAGAATCAAGCGTGCTCGGACCACATGGCCAGGAAGCGTCCGACCACCATGGAAAATGTTATGTCCATCGCTCAGCAGTACGTGAATGTTGAGGACATGAGGTTCAAAAGGAGGCCGGACGCCGGGGAGAAGAAGGATCGCCGCCGAGACAATGACTTCACTCTGTTGGTGATGTCGAGGAAGGAAATTTTCGCCACTATTAATGCCAGCGACCCTACGATCTTCTGGAGGCCGAGGAAGATCCAGGACAAAGACGGAGCCCCCCCCCCCCCGAGGAGAAATAAATATTGCGCTTTTCATGAACAAGTGGGTAATCATGACACCGAGGGCTGCTATGCCCTCAAGAAAGAAATACAGCGCCTCATCGACAAAGGATGCCCGGAGATCAAAAGGTACGTGAAGAAGAAAGGACAGGGTCACAAGGGCAAAGGCAGTCGCCAACACAACTCCCCGTCCTCCGCGGACGATGAATTTGGGTCACTGAAGAGGGATAAAACCCGCTCCCCTCGAAGAGACTACACACCCTCTGCTAGGGCCGGCAATCAACCCACCGTGCAAGATAACCTCCCGACTAGGGGAATGATCCACACCATTGCAAGAGGACCAAGTGGAGATGACTCCAAGAGCAGGAGGAAACATGTGGAGAGGCGCCTCGACTAAGCCCGATACCGTATCGAAGAGAGATACTACCATGAGAGATTGCATGTCAACGCCATCACAGCGGTCGGGTCGTCAGAGGAGGAATTGGTTGGATTCCCTGATCGAGATCTTGCACACATCCCCAAGGCAGAAGGCCTTGAGGATGCGCCAGATTACCCAATGGTTATTAACCTAGATGTGGCCAACTATTCTATGGCCAAGACCCTAATTGACAACGGGAGTTCCGCCAACATCCTGTTCGCCAGTACATTCGCGAAAATGGGCTTGGGGGGTTACACACTCTCTCCCGTGCAGACCTCCCTCGTCGGATTCGGAGGGTCCGAGGTGGTTCCCCTTAGAATGATCCAGCTCCCCACCTCGCTGGGGGAAGCTCCGAGGAGGAAAACTTTGATGATCCAGTACTTGATAGTGGATGCCCCGTTCGCTTACAACATCATCCTGGGGCGACCTGCCCTTAATGCATTTCGGGCAGTGGTGTCCACATATCATCTGAAAATGAAATTTCTAACCCCCGCTGGGGTCGGACAGGTGATGTGTCGGATTCTGGATGCTTGGAAGTGTTATACAGCATTCGTCGAAGGGAAGAAAATTCCGGCACCCTGACCCGAAAACACAAAAGCCCCGCACATCGACATTCCCGAATCCTCCGAGCGCAATCCGACGAAGAGGAGGAGGATCGAGGGGGGAAAGATCACGCCCGCGGAAGAGTTTAAAATGGTCGAGCTCATTGAGGGAGACTCGACTAAGACCACGAGGGTTGGAACGAGCCTCGATCCGCATAGTGAGGTCATGTTGATCAACTTTCTCCGCTCTAACGCCGATGTTTTCGCTTGGAAGGCTTCGGATTTTCCAGGGATTGACCCTGAAGTGATTGTGCATCGCCTCAACATAGATCTTTCGGTCAGGCCCGTGAGGCAAAAGAAGAGGATATTTTGCGAAGAGCGTAACCGGATCATAGATGAGGAAGTCAGAAAGCTGCTTGACGCCGGGTACATCGTCGAGATCCAATATACTGAGTGGTTGTGCAATGTGGTCGTGGTGGCAAAAGGGGACGGACGATGGCGGATGTGCAACTATTTCACCGACCTCAACAAAGCCTGCCCGAAGGATCACTACCCTCTCCAGCGAATTGACCAGCTCGTCGAATCAACAGTGGGATGCAAATTGATGAGCATGATGGACGCCTTCCAGGGCTATTATCAAATCTACATGGCCGAGGAGGACAGCGGAAGGACATCGTTCGTCGTCTCGACGGGAACATAATGCTTCCTCGTGATGCCCTTTGGACTAAAGAACGCCGACGTTACATACTAGAGGCTCGTAAATCTTATGTTCAAGGAAGAGATCGGCAAGACCGTCGAGGTCTATGTCGACGACATGATAGTACGTAGCGAGAAGGAATCCGATCATTTGGGGCACCTTGCTTGGGCGTTTGACATTTTGCGGAAGTATGGTCTAAAACTCAATCCCAACAAGTGCACATTGGGGGTCCGTGGAGGGAAGTTCCTCGGATACATAGTAAGCCATCGAGGGATCGAGGCCAATCCCTCAAAAATTCACGTCATCCTCGACATCAAGCCTCCCAGGTCGGTGAAGGAGGTCCAAAGGTTGGTGGGGCGCTTAGTTGCCCTCAATAGGTTCATATCCCGCTCAGCCGACCGAAACCTCCCATTTTTTAAAGCACTCAGGGTGGTCCCCGATTGGAAATGGACCGAGGAATGCCAACAAGCGCTCCTCGAGTTAAAAGCCTACCTGACCGAACCTCCCCTGCTATCAAAACCAGTTCCGGGGAGACCCCTCCACATCTACTTGGCGGTATCCCCGAATGCCATCAGCTCGGTTCTAGTTCACGTGGACGACCGTGTTCATCGACTGGTATATTACTTGAGTAAGCTGCTCTAGGGCCCTAAACGGAACTACATGGAAATTGAGAAGCTTGCCCTTTCCCTATTACACTCAGCCCGGAAGTTGAGGCAATATTTCCAGGCCCACACTATCATCGTCCTGACTAACGAGCCGTTGAGACAGGTCTTGACTAAGCCCGACGTCTCTGGTCGAATGGTGAAATGGCCGTTGAGCTTGGGGAGTTCGACATTCAGTTCCGACCATGCACAACTATTCACGCCCAAGTGCTGGCAGATTTTGTTGTAGAAATGGCTTCTAGACCGGAGGCCGACCTGAAGACGCCTTGGACCCTCATGGTCGACGGGTCGTCCACGAATTCTGGGGGAGGAGCCGGTATCTACCTGCGGGATGAGCTTGGTAACGAGCTTGATTTCGCTATCCGCTTGGAGTTCTCCGTCTCCAACAACGAAGCAGAATACGAGGCCCTGGCCGCAGGAATGAAGATAGCCCTAGACAAGGGCGTAGATGAGCTAGTGGCTTTGACCAACTCACAGTTGGTAGCCGAGCAGGTTAACGGGAACTACGACGCCAGAGAGGTGTCAATGACAAGGTACCTAGATGAGGTTAATAAGTTGAAGGGAAGTTCGCTAGGTTCACGATTGAGCAGATCCCCCGAGCAGAAAACAACAGGGCGGATCAACTGTCGAAAATTGCTAGCTCGGTGAAGGGGACAACAGAAAGGAGTATAACTGTGTTGAACTCGACATCGCCCTTGATTGGATCCGGAACAAAACTGGGTGTGCTCGTCACCGAACCCCCGGAGGATTGGATCACCGAATTGATCGCCCACTTGAAGAATCGCACTCTCCCCGAGGACCCCGTCGAAGCTAAGAGACTCCGACGACAAGCCTCCCGCTACGCCTTAGACGGGTAGGGGCACTTATTTAGGAAAAACTTTGATGGGCCCCCTCGACGATGTTTGAGCAAGCAGCAGGCAGAGGAGGTGATCGAAGAGATACACCAAGGGTGTTGTGGAAACCATACCAGACCGAGATCATTGGCTAAGAAGATATCCCGGGCGGGGTTCTTCTGGCCTAACCTCGTGCAAGACTGTTTCAACTTTGTCCGAAGATGCCGAACTTGCCAGACGCACGCCAATCTCGTTCACCAGCCCGCTGCCCCCATGGTAAATATTGAAATCTCATGGCCGTTCGACCAGTGGGGGATTGATATCCTCCGGCCGTTCCCTCAGGCCCCCGGATAGAGAAAGTTCGTCATTGTTGCTGTCGAATACTTGATGAAGTAGGCTGAGGCAGAGGCCATAGCGAAGATTACAGATTCGACTATCAAGATTTTCATTTGGAAAAATATCATCTGCCGATTCGGACTCCCCAGAGTTATCATATCCGACAACGGGACTCAGTTCTAGAGCCATCGGGTGAAGGAATGGTGATCTAGTCTTAGAATCGATCAGAGATTCACCTCCGTGGGTAACCCCCAGGCAAATGGACAAGTTGAAGTCACCAACCGGACGATCCTCCACGGACTCAAGACCGCCCTAGCCGACGCTCAAGGTAACTAGGCCGACGAGCTCCCAGGCGTGCTTTGGGCTTACCGGATTACTCCTCGAACTGTGACGGGCGACACACCATACGCCTTGGTCTCCGGGTCCGACGCTGTCATACCTACCGAAGTATTGCACCCCTCTGCATGGGTAGTTCACTTCGATGAAATCGCCAACATCAATGCTCGCCTATTCGAGCTCGACTTCGCCGATGATAGAAGGCGTGTTGCTAAGTGAAGGATGGATAACTTTCGGGCATCCACCGCGCGCGCTTACAATTGCCATGTCCATCCTCAGACATTCCGAATCGGGGATCTCGTCATTAAAAAGGTCGAAGTCTCTCACTCGGTGGGCAAGTTGGACCCTAAATGGGATGGTCCATTCAAGGTCATCAAAATCTGCAAAAACAACGCTTATCACCTCGAGGACATGGCGGGAAAGGAACTACCCCGTCCTTGGAGCGCCACAAATCTTAAGAGGTTCTATGTATGATTATACCGTGGCCGAGCAGAGAGTACTTGTTTATTCAACTTTTCATCGATGTTTAGATTGTTGAGTTCTTATGATTTTATGTCATTTCATGCGTCTTTCATTTTCCAAAGTTTGAATTTCGACAGTGAAACTGAAACATTTTTTGCAAATCTGATCTTCAACATTTCTCAAGTATGAAATCGATCTTAAATTTCGATGTTAACAAATCATACTTCGATGATGAACATGGAAGCTGGAAATAAAACATTGCAGCTCATTGATTGATAAGGAAGTTACATCTCGTTTAAAAAGGAAAAAAAGGGAATTACATAAAACCACCTCCTCGGGCTTACAACACAAATTCAGACAAGGTGCCTATGCACCATTTATCTCCTCGGCCAGTTCTTCGACC
Organism: Petrea volubilis; assembly: GCA_026212405.1. NCBI lineage: Eukaryota > Viridiplantae > Streptophyta > Magnoliopsida > Lamiales > Verbenaceae > Petrea > Petrea volubilis. Next base: position 15,803,049 of record CM047886.1, read on the forward strand.
GCCGCCTCCATCGCCTGGTCGCCTCCAGCACCGACCACGCCCTTGTTCGCCGGGGCGCTTGTCACCCCCACCTCGGACCCTCCTTGGTCCACGATGATCACGTCGTTGGGCTCCACATTCGGAGAGAGAGGCTGCTACAAGCGTTTGTGCTCCTCATTGCGGATTTGCCTCTGCACGATGGAGATGACCTGAGCGAATTCTGCGTTCTCGTACGCCGGCAACGCCTCATCATCCTCGGCGTCCTCCACCCCGGCATCGTTCAGATGAATGCCGTAGCCCTCCATGGGAAAATCATGAGGGATAATGCTGCGTGCCTTCAGCTGGTTGAAGGTTCTTTCGAATCCGAGGGTGGCGTTGTTTGCCCTGCGGAGGATGGTGGCATACTCGAACACCGGTCCACGAACAAATCGTTTCACAGCTTCTTTCTCCAAGCCAGGGACCGAAGCCATCAACTCAGTCCTCATCGAACGACGGCCCCTCTCCTCGCCCTGTGCAAAGGCATCATTAGCCTTCTTCTTCAAGAGGGTGCTTTCCTGCTCCAGCTCGGACTCCCTCTTCTTGAATTCGAGCTCGAGCTTTTCAATCCGCTCCTCTAGCTGGCGGGTCTTCTTCCGCTCCTCCTCGATTTCTCGTTGAGCGACTTGGTTCTTTTGTTGCTCCTCGTCAAGGTCCGCCTGGAGGCGACTCCCTCGAGCTTCCCTTTCGGCCTTGTCGCAGCACTCTCGGCTGACCTCCAACCTACGCAGGCCATGAAACACCCTTTGCTGGAGGTGTTCATATCCTCAGCAATACTGAGGGCCAGCTCGGCATCATCGAGCTCGGAGATGATGATCTGGTCGGCCTTAAAAACACCGTTTCGGAAGCTCCTCATGGCCAGCTTTTTGTTCCCTCCTCCAAGGATGCTCTGGCCGGAAAGGTCTCCGAACTTGGGGCCAAAACGGGGCTCCGAGGCGTCAGGGTAATTCAGTACCTCCAGCTCTTTCGAGGAGTGGCCAGAGCTGTCAGCCGATTTTGGAGCGGGCCCAGTTGTCTTCGTCAGAGGTGTAGAGTCGGGGGCCTTTCTCTTCCGGACGAGAGGCGTTTCCTCCACGTCGATGATCGCCTCCCGGCCAGGGGCTTGTGCGGGTGGAATCGTGGCCTGCCCCGCCCTTCTTGAAGCGCTGGCTGCTGCCGCGGGGGCAACCCCTGCTTGAGCTCGGGCCTCTTCGGGGGGGGGGGAGATGGTCTCCTCCTTCCGCCAGACACCTTGGATATCAGGTTCATGCGCCCCATCTCAAGTACGTGAAGGTCTGCAAGGCACATAAAATCGATCAGACAATGAGGAACAATCCGTGCAAGAACAAAATCAATATACATCACCACAATTTGAAAATACATATACAATAAATTTTGGATACCAAAGGTAACATGCTCGGTGTCAAGCCTAGCCGGCGAGAGCTTGGCTTTCACCAAAAACCTCTCTTGGGTCAGGTAGATGGGGCTCAATAGGCCCATTGCCTTGTGGCCGAGCACCTATTCCCTTGTCCAGCTGCTCGACCCTAGCCCGGCCAGGGAGAGCTTTCTCGCTTCTGGGTTATGCACCCTCCTCACCGGCCATGCCTCCTCGGAGTGCACATAGCACCATTTTTGCTTCCAGTTTGTCCCGTACGACAATGAGGCCGTTTCGATAAGTTTTCTTCCTTTTTTGGCACTCACAAAAAAGCAATTGAACTCATCGTCCAGGGAAGATCTGCTCGAATGGTTTATTTGGTAGAGATCGGAGAAGTTGGCTATGGTTCGGCTATGTCCGGTGCAACGACAAAAAACAATGAAGGTGCAGATTGAGGCGTACGAGTTTGGGGTCAGTTGAATCGGGCTTATATTCAGACGATTCAATATTGTTGAGATGAAGGCCGGAATGGGAAACCTAAGCCCGTTCTCGACGTGCACATAATGGATGGGGATGCACCCTTCGGGGGGATTCGTGATGGAATCCTCGCTGTTCAGCTAGATCAAACCAAAGGGACCGTGGATGTAGTGGTTCAGCATTTTTTGGACATCTCGATCGGTATTATGAGCGACGATATTTCTCCAACTCACCGTCGTTCGGTTACCAGATATAGCCCTCCGTTTCCGTTGAGAGGACGGTCTGGGCTGATTCCCCTCCTCCTCAAGGGATTTGCACGAAGGAACCGGCTAATCACCCATTGGGGGAAGTTCCTGCCCGCCTTCAGCGACCATTTGCCTCCTCATCTCTTCCACTTTGCTCGGGCTTTTTCCGCCCCTCTTGGTTGGCTTGTGCTAGTCTCGCCCGGGCCTCGAGAAGAGGCCTCAGCCTCCCAGGAAAATGACAGATCTATGTCACTCAGGCCGCCCCCGAGAGAGGACTCGACCGTATAGTTTTGGCTATCTGAACTACCCATGGACTGACTCATATATAAGGATTGTTCAAGATTAACGGAAAGGAAGAACAGGAAAGAAACAGATCGGGGAAAAGGGAGTACCTAAGTTTGGCTGGTTGAAAAGAGGATTTGGCTGCTCGAAGTGTTTCCCCGGGTGCTCGGTGCTCTAAGGCTATGCTCGATGTGAAATCTTAGCTCGATGATAAAATGACGCACCTGTATCCGCGCCCAGAGCCCCTATTTATAGGACGGTAAGAATATTCCTCGGGAAGTCCAACGGACGCTTGTAATTATTACCAACCGTTACATCCCAACGGTCAATTTTTGAAGTTACCGCCACCGCCTGATCGGGAATTCCTGAGCGAAGCCACGTGCGACATCTTCTCGAATAGTTCACGGCATGCTCGTATAGATCGAATCGGTCAGACCATGAACTGGGGGGACTAATGACATGGCTAAATCCGCCCCTGGCCGCGTGTTTGCCTGCTCAGCTCGAACGTCGACTCCAGCTCAGCGCCAATCTCCAGCTTGGAGTGGCCACGTGTCAGGCCAAGTCCGATCAGGATCCAGTGTTAGTCTCCTTGACCCGTTAGCCTCCTCGGGGCTATGACACCCACGACAAGCACTCCAATCTCCTCGGGTGGTCTGGCTGTGAATCCGACCAGGTTCCATTTTCTCGGAATGGTCTTATTCCATCCTCGAAGTTGTGACCTGAACAACTATCTCTGACGATGTGCACCCGACGCGCTCCCGGCGCGTGCCATGGAATGTTCCAATAGCGTGCAACAAGGATGGGCCGGTTTAACCCTAGTCCAGCCCATCCAATTCCTATTATTATAGATAGTGTAACAACACTGTTCATGGGGTAAGCTGATCTTAATCCATTCTTACACCTACAATTGCCTTCTGATTGCCTGCTTGAATATTGACTTGAGCATCGGAGGGTCTTCGCCGGAGACACTTTCGGCTAGGCTCACGTGTGTTCTATCCTTGCAGAACATGACCCGACCAGCATTCACACTTCCATACTCAGACTTTGGTCCCGTCTCGAACCATTTGCTCGGACGATACCTTTGCTCGAAGTGACGTGTTCCGCGAACCAAATGTGACCACATCAATACAGTATAAAAATTCATATTTGATTAGATTTTTCGACATTTGTATTTGTATCTAAATTTGATGGATGTTTAAAACTTCATATTCGAAGCTAACGGATATTTTTCAAATTTAAATATATTGATATCCATTTAGTATTTTTCGAAAAATAGATAAAATTATATATATCCGAATATCTATTTCTGCTTATAATTATTCCAATGTCTGATTGAATGTTTGAATCTATATATAGAAATAAAAAAATCAAATAAAACTTATATAACTTATCTTTTTTTTTTTTATCAAAATATAACTTATTTAATTGAAAATTTTGTTTATATATATGTATGCATAGTATATACTCATTAATACAAGTAATTTAAGATATTCATTTATATTTTAATGGGATAATTACATCTACCACCCCTTGAAATATTGAAAACTACAATTGATCCCCCAATTTTTTTTAATATTACCAAGACATATCTTGAAAAATTTAAAAATTACAAATAACCCCCTAAGCAGCTGATTTCCGATCATTTTTTCAAGAACTTTCGATTTTATCCCTAATATTTAACTTGGGATAATTACATCTACTACCCCTCAGAATATTAAAAATTACAATTGGACCCCAAAAATTTTTAATATTATCAAGACATACCCTGAGGAATTTAAAAATTACCAATACCTCCATGAGCAGCCAGTTTTCGGTAATTTTTTTTATAAACTTTTGGTTTTACTCCTCATTTTTAACTTTGAAAAAATAAAAAAAAAACTAAAAAATAAATACTTGTAAAAATATTTTTACCCCTCTGACTAATAGACTTCTCATTAAAATGCCCCCACCCCCCACCTCCACATAAAAAAAAGGATAATATATATGAAAATAATATAAAGTACAAAATATAAATTTTAAATATACAATATATGGAATATATGTAAATTAATATATAAAAAATTCATATTTATAATTAAAATCATATACATAACAATATATATAAATATATATATATAATTAAATTAACGAGAAAAAGTAAAACTAAAAGAAGATGACAACATACCTATATTCCCATGTTCTTCTTTTTCATGTCTCTTACACCATACCCGTTTCTAATTGGCCGGCCGTCAATGGTCAATTTCCGCCAAAATCCAACAAAATCTATGGCAATTGAACCGTCACGATCTCAACTTTTCGATGGCGTCCCAATCAACATCATCGGACTCTGTTTGATTGTGATTAAAGAGAGTCGAATTTCGTGTTTCCTGCGAAGCTTGCTGAAATCCAGTAAATTTCATAGTATCGTGGTTGGCCTGCCGTGAGCTTTTCATATCTACTAAATTCGACTCGTTTTGCTGTCGATTAGCCGCGGTCAACCTCCTTTTTTCCATGGTTGTTGTCTCCGTTGGTCTATCCATCATCGGAGACCAACCGACGGGCGCTTGCACCAATGGAGTTGCCTCACAACACTCGCTCAGATTCTTACATCTATTGCCGATGTTGGAGCCCCATCACAAAATCCATACCCTTCTTCCCCTAAAATCACTTATGACCCCCCCAACCCTTCCATTTTCTCTTCCTATTTCTTCTCCCCGGCTGCCACACTCTCGCCGATAACCGACTTTCTCACCACTATGAACCATACTTCCACCGTATTCACAGCTACTTCCAAGTGCCATCCATCTATTGCATGTGCAGGGTGCAATGTGCTTTTTAGAAGAAGAGATTGCCCCTTGTTTGTATATTGTATATTTATTTGTATAAATGAAAATTTTAAGGATGCGTTTGGTTTTTATGATTATGTAATTGCATGTTATCATAAGATTGTAGATTAAATGCAATTACCTAAGATATATTTTCTTGTTTGGTTTATTAGATGACATGTCAAGATTAATTTTATCATAATTGTGTTTGTTTGTTTGGTTTCATTGATTATACCATTTTACCCATAATTAAAATAGGAACTTACTAAATTGCCCCTCAAATTTAATAAAAAGGAAAAAAAAAATATGATTTAAATGCACACCGAGTTAACAACATATAACATACAAGAAACAAAGATACAAAAATATTATTTTGATATGTATAAATTGTATACATAAAAATTTTTCAAATTTAAAAAAAATAAGTTTTTTTAATGATTCAATATAAATTTATTTATTTTTAGACATATATATAACTATAAAAAATAAGTACTTTTTAATGATTAAATGTAAGTTCATTTAATTTTTATTAATTTGCTTGGTTTCCTTATTTTATATATTTTATAGACATAAATTATACAGACCTATAATACATATTATAATTTAAAATAATTAATCATTTTTAATTTATGAAATATAAATTTTAACTATTTTACACAAATATATAGAAATATAATAAATAATTATTTTATAATATTTTCTACAAATATATAAATTAATTGAATTATAAATTTACGTATTTCACACAAATATATACATCAATATTTTACAAAGATACATTTTACAAATTAATTCTCAATTACAACATAAAGTAGAATGATAGGGAAATTAATAAAAAATTAGGAAAGGAAAAAGGAAGAAAAAAGTGATCAAAAAGCAAATCTGGGAACTGATGAGTCCGTCTTCTCCACCTTTAGTTACAAATAGCCCCCACCTTGAATTCCAATTTCATGAAATCTAGTTTCTTTTACCACAGATCTCAACTCCAAGCCCCTCTCAACATCTCGGGTCTTCTTCCTCATCTACACCGCCGCGCCTCAATCTTTATACATGCTCGATTCCTCGTCTGCTCGTCGGTTTCTGAGCAGATTTAGTGGAGCTCGCTGATTCTTGGTCGGATCTGCTTCGGATGCAGTTCCGGCGAACCGTGTCATTTCTCTCGCGAACAATGAGCAACCATTTTCTCTCTACTGCAACTGCTGATCTTTTGTCTTGGTTTCTTGGGAGGATAATGGGTACAACTCAAGGGATAAATTAGTAAAAATGCAAATTAAGAAATTCTAATCTTGGCATGATGCTTTCCAATCTTAGGTCCCCCCTATGATTCACATCACGAGATTGGAGGGCTCTCATCTCGGGTCGGCACCACTACCCTAAATTACATCCCGGGTTGGCAAGAATTAATCATGAAAACCAAACATGAAATTACCCTAGATGAGGGCCACTTATTTTGCCTAATCATAGAAACCAAACACATCCTAAATATTTAAGTATGTATATCTTAATTTAAGTATTTTATGTCTAGGGATAATTATATTTACTACCTATCGAAAGATTGAAAACTACAATTGGTCTCCTAAAAATTTTCAATATTACTAAGACATACCCTAAGGAATTTAAAAATTACCAATGCCACCCCTACAATTTAATTATATTACAAAGGGCACACATGAAAAAAAATGTATGAAAATTAGAGAAAGGGTATATTCGAGTTTTCATTAAGAATTTTGCTGACGTTAGTTGTTTTTGATTGGCAATCGACTACTCAGGGGGGTATTGGTAATTTTTAAATTTCTCAAGGTATGTCTTGGTAATATTAAAAAATTTTGGGGGACCAATTGTAGTTTTTAATCTTCCAAGGGATAGTAAATGTAATTATCTCTATTTTTATTTCGTTGTAAATTATGAATATATGAGTTAATTAGATATATATATATATGTATACATGTGTATACTACTAACAACAACAACAACAACAACACAAAACAATAATAATAATTTTTTGTAATGTTATTTATCTAATACGGATAATGGATATAATTAAATGAATATATATCCGATATAAATGCATTCGGAGCGAAGCAAATATTAAACAAAGCAAATATGTAATTATCGTATCCATGTATTATTCGAATATCTATAACCGAATATAAATAATATCCACTCTATACGAACACAAATACAAATAATAAATAAATTTTCAATTACCCATACACAGCTCGAAATGACTACATATTTGCTATGTGCGCAACGCTACAATAAGTTCAATGGGCATTGACATGCTAATTGGATTTTATTTTTATTTTTATTTTTTATATGAACAAAAATTAATTTAACAAGTCAAAACGAAAATGAGACACTAAGTAAAGAAAGGCCAAAATTTAATCGATGCAAAAAAAAAATCATTTTTCCTTTTTTTTTTTGGGGAGTTAAAATTTCAATTTCAGAAAGAGCCAATCCAGTAACACATCAGTGCTTTTTCCACGAAAAATTTTGAAAATCACTGTAAAAAGATTGTAGTAATCCAAAATGGATTTACTAAAAATCCCATTCCTCTAAATGAGGGAAAATATCTAAACAGTACCGTATCTATTTCCCTGCCTATTTTCTAAACAACCCCAAAATTATATCATTTTACTTTCTCCTATACAAGTTGCACTTTGATGTATTTTAAGCAAGGTGTATATATATATATATATATATATCTATACACAACAAAAAGTTGACCCTTTTGAATGCGAGCCTATCGCAAGAGTACCTTCCGCAGCGGAAGTTGAACGCTAAAATACATTGAAATTTGAAATTCAACTCAGTCACGTAAAAGACGCCGCTTCCTTTCACATTTTGTGTGTGTACTGTGTGTATCATATGTAGTAGTCCCCACTCTCTCTCACCCCACCAGCACACCGAACTTTTCTACAATTCTAGAGAGAGAAACGAACCCCCCCTTACCCCCCACAACCATTTTTTCTCTCTGTACGCAAAAGGGCTTTTGCAGATCAACTATACTGGGTTTTGTATTTTGTATATTTATTTATTTATTCTCAATTAAACTTGATTTCTTCGATTTTTTGTGAGGATTATTTATGAAATTGGAGAATGGAGTATGTGGGCAGAAAGGTGAAGAAGGAGTTCCAAGGGCACGGGGCATTATTCGGTTCGGTTCAGGCGTTCGAGCCGGCAACTGGACTTTTCAAGATCGCGTATGAGAACGGAGATTCCGAGGACTTGGACTTGTTGGGAGTTGCTTCGTTCTTGGTGTCCACCGAGCCTCCACCACCTCCGCAGCCGTTGGAGTCGTCTGGCAGGAAACGCGGACGACCAAGGAAGAAGCGCCGCATTGTTAGTAAAGGTAAAGATAGCGAAAATTCAGTAATTGGGACTAGCGTTTGTGATAATTTGGTAGGCAGAGATGGGGATTCCGGGGAATTGAACTTGAATTTGAACGAAGGACTGGATTTAAATAATGATGCGTTTAGTTATTTGAATGATGATGGTGAAGGGTGTAATGCGGTGAGCAATGGGGTTAAGCTGCAGGACTTGGATTTGAATGAGGGGGTGAACTTGGAGTTGGATGCGGGGTTATATATGAACAAAGGTGTTACCAAAGAGAGTTCAACTGCAAAGAAAGAAATGATTGATTTGAATTTGGATGTAAATGAGGGTTTTGACAATTTGACTGATGAGAGAGAAGGGCGTTGCTTTGACTTGAATTTGCAATTAACCGAGGATGAGGCAAAAAATCTGGATAATTGTGAAGACCAATTAGGTGAAAATGAAAGGGTTTGTGCTGAAGGACATATGCAGATAAGGGAAGAGTTGGCAGAGGATGACGGTAAGGGAGTTGTGGGGAATGTGGACGAAGACAAGGGCAATCTTACAACAAATATAGAGAACAAAGAAGAGAGTTCACCAAAGAACACTGTTAATGGGGTTGAGAATGAAAATGTGGTTGCAGTAAGTGTGCAAAGGAAGAGAAGGGGTAGAAAGAGAAAAGATGCATCAAATAATAATATTGAATTGGCCAGACCAGAGTTGCCCGAAGTGGGTTCAGAAACTGGGAATATGAAATTAGAGTTGGAAAGTAGAGAAGAAACCCCAGTAAGAAATGGTAATGATTCAGTTGATTATGTTAATGGAATTTCAGAAACTGTAGTGAGGAGGAGAAGAGGTAGGAAGAGGAGAGAGTCAATGGATAATGATATTTCCTTACCTACACCAGAGACGGGATTGAGAAGGAGCAGTCGTAGAGCAAAACTAGCTTCCTTTTCGAGTCCAGATCAAGCTTTTAATGCTGCAGCATTAGATGGCATTAATAATCAGTTGTCGTCTCCAGCAATTAGCATGGTGTCTGATGAAAAGATTAAGATCACAACTCGCTTAAAATCTGTCAAACATGTTATTCTTCCACCAAAGGTGCAGTTGCCGCGTTCTTCATGCAACCTGGATTTGAACGGAGTTTCGGCATTTGACTTTCTTTCTGTTTATACATTTTTGAGGTCATTTAGTACTTTGTTGTTTTTAAGCCCCTTCGAACTGGACGAGTTTGTGGCATCTATTAAATGTTATGACTCGACATTATTGTTTGACTCTATTCATGTTTCCCTTTTAAGAACATTACGGAAGCATTTGGAGTCTCTTTCCGAAGAAGGTTCTCTGTCTGCATCTGACTGCCTGAGGTATTAACTTCACTCTTGCTAGAAAACTTATGCATTTGAAACCCTGTTTGTGGTACTTATTGTATCCCATGTTTGAACTTTGTTTTAGGTCTCTTGATTGGGATTTTCTCGACCTGATTACATGGCCAATATTTGTGGTTGAGTATCTGTTATTGCACAGTCCTGGATATATTCCTGGTTTAGATCTTCGTCAATTGAAGCTTTTACAGCATGACTACTACAAACTGCCGGTTTCAGCAAAGGTTGAGATTTTGCAGCATCTGTGTGATGATGTAATTGAAGCGGAAGCATTCAGGTCAGAGCTAAACAGAAGGACGTTGGCAACGGACCGGTACACAGATTTGGAGCGCAATACAAAGTTTGACAGCTCCAGAAAAAGAAAGGCTGCAGTTGATGTCGCTAGCTCTTCCTGTGTTACAGAAGAGGATGCAGAGGAACCTGCAGATAGGAACAGTGATGAATGCTGTCTCTGTAAGATGGACGGGAACTTAATATGTTGTGATGGCTGCCCTGCGGCATTCCATTCAAGGTGTGTAGGGGTTGTCAGTAGCCTGTTGCCTGAGGGTGATTGGTATTGCCCTGAATGTGCAATCGAAAAGGATAAGCCTTGGATGAAAGTGGGGAGGTCAATTCGAGGAGCAGCACTATTGGGGATTGATCCTTATGGACGACTATATTATAGCAGCTGTGGATACCTATTGGTGTAAGTTCCCTTTTTATAACGTCAGCTAAGAAAATTATGTGAATTTAATTTTCTGAATAGGTTAGTCAATAATTTAATGCCTGTATGAGAAGTATCACTAAGTTTGTAGATTGAACTTGTCTATCTTTTAGTTTTAAAGTTTCTAATTTACTACCGGCTGGAAGTATATGAATTGGGGAAAGGTACAAAGTAGAAGGTAAACCTTTTTTTTCGATGGTTAAAGCAGAAGGTAAACCTATCCCTAACAACATGCATCAAATCAAATCCTGTTGATTTCGGGATGTTGGTTCCAGATACTGTCATGTCTCTTTGTTTTCTTTTTTCGTTTTATTCACAGTTTATTTTTGTGTAGTTTTGGTGATTTTACAGTCTAAAAGGTTTTGTGGTTGTATTCCTTATAGAAAGTTCAATAAGTTTACTCCAGCAATTTCAATTAGATCATTTCACCATAGCTTTCATTTTGCTTGGCTAAAGCTTGCAAAAAAGGCACACAGTATGCTTTGTCTGCAATTCTCTGATTCATGCTACAGTTACCTTGAAATAGACAACTTGCCTTTTATAATTTCATTGTTCGTTTGGAAGGCTAGGATTCTTTTCACTCGTGATTAAATTAGATGCTTATCACAATTGGTGTTGTAGCCATGTCTTTGAACTGATATTGACCCCTGCGCTGCTCTTGCAGATTAGAGTCATGCAATGATGATTACTCGTGTTGTTCCTACAATAGAAATGACTTGCCTGGCCTTATTGAAACTCTGGAGTCATTGCCATTTGTTTATGACCCAATTATAAATTTGATATGCAAGCACTGGAATTTAGTTCGTGGAGTTGGTAGGACCAAAAATGATTTGGACGCTTTTCCAGAAAGAAAGCAAGTACACGATATGCATCCAACTCCATCAGTAACCCTTCACAAGAATGGGATTTTTTCTGAACAAAGATTTGATGAAAAGTCCATGGTGAGTACTTATTCCAGTAATACAGAACTTGAAAATGCAGCACAAGCTGCTGCAGTGCTGGAAACCGGTAACCATGGAGCGAAGATGGAAAATCAATTGGCAAGTTCTGAAGGATCTGCTGAAGTCTCCCAGACGTTCACAAAGATTGATACCTCAAAGGAAAATGGGCCGGATTGTTCAATAGGATGCCCAGAGATTCCAGATGATTGTCATATTCCCGGGAAGCCTGCTGTAAATTCAGAAAAAAAGAACAATCTTTGTTTAGAAAATCACAGGTCTCCATCCAACACCATAAACACTGGAGGAATGTTGTCTCAAGGGCAACTTCGGACAAACTATGTCAACTGTTATGAATTTGCTCGGACCCCATCATCATTTTTTGAAGAATTAACTTGTAAATCATCTGATAAAACCTCTAGAGATGCTCTCAGATCTGCCGAAGAAATTATATCAGGGCAGCTGAAGGTTGTATCAAATAGGTTTGCTGATTTTTCTTGGTCAAATGTTCAATATTCTGGTATGAACTCTAGGAAAGAAAGATGTGGGTGGTGCTTCTATTGTAGAGTTCCTGAGGATGGAATGGACTGCTTATTCATTATGAATGACAGTATTCCCTCTGTAGAAGATTTTACAAGTGAGGAATTAGGACTCCCATCAAGAAAGAATAGGAAGAACCATCTTATCGATGTCATGTGCCATATTATATGCATTGAAGATCATCTGCAGGGTCTTCTGTTGGGCCCATGGTTAAATCCACATTATTCCATGCTGTGGCGTAAAAGTGTTCTTGGAGTGACCGACGTTGCTTCATTGAAAAATTTGTTGCTCCAGGTACATGCACTACCTCCCGATATCTGTTACTGTAAATTTATGTACATTTCTCGGCCTATATATCATTTTTTTTGTTGCTTACTTTTGTCTCGTTTGGATTAATTGTTTTCGGTATGGATATATTCTTTCAAAAATAATCTCTCTGAAATTCTTAGTAATACAAGAACTTCATAGCAGGGAGGAAATTATGATTGAACTGCAATAATTTAATCAAAAAGGGAAGAAGGTTTGGGGAAAACATGAAATTTAATCATGTCAAAGAATATATGGGATTCTGAAGAATACTCCTGTGACTGGAAACTGGATATGTTGCTTATGATGGCCACAAGTTGCAAAACTGTTTCGGTATTTATAAGATGAGACTCCTGCACTGCCCTAAGAAGTCAGTTCGGCTAAAACATCCTTAAGTACTTCTACAAAATTCAATTTAAAAACTTGTAAGCTGAACAAAGAAAACAATTCCAAAAACAACTTCATTAGAACATACTGGAGTAAAATCTGTCCTCCTGATTCACTTAGTTCATGACAACGTTCATTCTCTTTGATCTGTCTTAAAAGATATCCCATTGATTTGGCATCCTATGAATATTACAACTTACAAGAACTATAAAGAACCTGGCAGCATATCGCTTTCCAATTGGTTTCTGAGAAGAAATGGGTTTTGTCTGTTGGACATTAATTGATATTTCCAGTTTGGAAGTATTTGATATGAACATGTGATGCCAGGGCCCAGTTGCACAAATCTGTTGCTTTGCATGCATAACCATATGAGAATAATTTTGGTTTGATCTATATATTATTTGTATTGTGAAAGATCATGAAATGTTGCGTATTGTGTTTCATATAATCTGTAATGTCAATGTTCCCTTCTTTTCGGGCGAAGATTGGTCAAAATGATATAACTGATTTATACTATGCTGTTGAAATTGAGCACGCTTGACATCCCGGACCAAAATACTATGTTCTAACTCCCATGTATGGCCTTAGCTGATTTTGACACTATAGGTGAGAATACCACTGCTTTTAAGTTTAGCTTCTCTGTAAGCACTTTGAATTTATATGCAAGAAAATGTTTAGAAACAATTACATAAATCACCAAAAAAGGTTGCCAGTCGTGCGAGACAAACTTAAGAGCTAGCCAAATAAAGCTGTACCATCAATTTTCAAGTTCTGAATCACCGTAACACATAGAAGAATAAAAACGATTAATAAAGAGGATCATGGATTACTCAAGCACAATAGCTTGAACCAGAATGGAATTGGTCTGACATTGCGCAGCCTATATTTGTTTTAGGTATACAATTATTATCAAAGCTCTGTGACCTTGGTTTTCTAACTGGATGCATGAGATATAATGGCTAATACTGTCTCTTTTAGTTATTTTCCTCATCTTCTTTGGGTCAGAAGGGATATCTTTGTTTTCTATTTGTACTTGTATTATAATCTGGCTGTGTGTTATTTTTGGCACCAGCTAGAGTCAAATTTGCATCATCGAGCACTTTCTGCTGACTGGCAGAAGCATGTGGATTCTGTTGCTACAATGGGCTCTGCTTCTCATATTGTTAGTAGTTCTGCTCGAGCATCTTCAAAACATGGAATTAGCAAGAAAAGATCCAAGTCTTCTGAGGTAGCCCCATCTTCGAATGCTGCAACTGGGCTGAGTTTATTCTGGTGGAGGGGTGGGAGGGGGTCACGTATGCTCTTCAATTGGAAGGTTTTACCTTGTTCTCTGGCTACCAAAGCTGCCCGACAAGGTTTGAAGCTTCTGTTAATCATTTCCTTTTTAGACTTGTTTTCTTTGTGGAGTGCACAGTTATCTAACATGTTTGAAGTTGAACTATTGTAGGCGGACGTCAGAAGATACCAGGCATACTATACCCTGACAGTGGAGAATATGCCAAGCGAACTAAATATGCTTCCTGGAGAGCTGCGGTTGAGACATCAAGAAGTGTGGAGCAGCTTGCTCTACAGGCATGTTCGTTCTATTTGGAGTTTTCATATTGTTCTGGCTTATGTTGCTTGAAAATGCTATCTGAGTAGTGAGGAAGCTGTATCTTTGAGATTTGTTTTAAACTGCTAAGTTTCTCTTGGGTTTATTTGTGTACATCATACTTGGTGATATCAGTTATTTTTAGAATATGGTGGGCTTATGGAAACTGTATGCTGAACAATTATCTCCTTATTAGTAATTCCCAGAACTTCCCCAATCTATGAGGAAGGGAAAAAGGGGTAACCGATGAGATTACTGCAATATTTTACTGATACATAATGAAAGGAAATGCTTATTAACACTTTCTATGTTTGCAGGTTAGGGAGCTTGATGCCAATATTAAGTGGGATGAGATTGGGAATAGCAACCTTCTATCAAAGATGGACTCAAAAAAATCTATCAAATCATTTAAAAAGGTTATAGTCCGTAGGAAGTGCTCTGAGGGAGCATTGATCAGATATCTTCTGGATTTTGGCAAAAGAAGGTTTATCCCTGATGTTGTTGTGAGACATGGATCCAAAGTTGAAGATTCCTCAAGCGAAAGGAAGAAATATTGGCTGGAAGAGTCTCATGTTCCATTGCATCTCTTGAAAGCTTTTGAAGAGAAAAGAATAGCTCGTAAATCAAATAAGGTGAAATCTGTAAAAATTCGTGAGAGCAATAGAGTAGCAAGGAAGCCCATCAAGGAAAAAGGATTTTCATATCTTTTCGCAAGAGCGGAAAGATCGGAGTACTATCAATGTGGGCATTGTAAAAAAGATGTTCTAATCAGGTATATTACGTAGCTTTAATTGTTACTATAGCTGTATTCTTCCTTGGCTGGAGCATCTTATTACCAAAGAAATGGGATCCTAGAGCATCAAATGATGAACTCTCGTCAACAATTTACTGCTAAAGTATTGAATGTTGTGTCTCATTTTTCTGTATTTTCCTGAGATAAAAAGATAGTTGCGTGAATAAATATTTTGCTACTGTTTGTGTATGCTCAAGTTCTTGGGCAAATGATTATTGTTTTGGCTTGAATCTAGAATATGTCTATGTGATTTGTCATGTTATTAAAAAATGGTATTAGAAAGTATGTCTTTCCTTTTTGGCTTGTAAATCTTTATTTTGTGACGACATTTGCAATGCCGCTGATCCAATTACTTCTGTTGATTTGCAGAGAAGCAGTGAGCTGTGAGCATTGCAAAGGTAAAATGCCTCAATTTGATAAGGACTTCTTAGTGCTGGTTTATGTGTTGTTTGTGACGCTGATCATATTTGTTCTCTATCTACTCTTATCGCATCGCACTCACTTTTTTAGCGTTCTAGCCACATCCACATGCCTATAGCTCTATGAACAAACAATTAATGCTACCACTGTGCAACTGCGCTGAACTATCTTGCTGGAACCACAATAATGATTTCGATGAATATGGATATGAGTGTAAATTTTTTTGTCTAATGGAGTGGGATGAGGGATCTGATCCACTGGCAATTGTAATCACAAGTGATTAAAACTCAAGAAGCTTCGAAGTTTGGTTTGCTGGATCTTTCGATATTTGAAGGGCTTATTAGTGTCAAACTAAATGTGGTGAGAAGAAATGCAATCATGAAGGATCCATAATTGCAGTAAAATTCTTTAATATCCAGGGGAACCTCAACTAGTACACATTTGTTGAATTCAAAGTGGATGTACTATCAAAATATGTAGTTCTAGCTTCCTGCCTGATTATTTATTTCCTGGTAGTTGGAAGATGGTTTAGAGGCTACAGGGCTTGTAGTGGAATGGGATTTTAGGGTTGTCGGAAATCGTTGGCATGTAGCTAAGAATGGTGTCAATATTGGCTGGACTGGAGGTGGCAATGATGTGGATAGAAAAGGGTAGGGGTGGGAGGGGGTCGGGGTAGGGTGGACGCGAGAACAATAATCTTACAAATGTATATCGTCTCTATTGAACTAAGTTTGGTTTGTGCATGTAGATATTGTTGCATGTTCGAATTTATGTATATCAATGACTTATAATGGCTGTTCATTTGACACCTTAATTGTATTTCAGGCTTTTTCCATAAAAGACATGTTCAGAAATCTGCTGGATCCTTCGCTGTTGAGTTTACATATACTTGCCATAAATGCCGTGGTCGGAAGTTTATGAGAACTGATGAAAAGGGGAAATCTGCGTCCCCGAAGCATAAGAATAAATCAAAGAAGCTGAAGCCATTACGCACAGCGAAAGGGAAGAAAAGGGGGAAAAAGAAGCCACCAGTGAATTCTAAGAAAACAAAAGGAGTTCCTTTGGTTGTACCTTTGCGACGTTCTGCTAGGAATGCTGAACGCATTGCAAAGCTTTCTTTGCAGAATACCAAGGTAAAAAAACGCAAGAAGGGAAAGCAAGCTAAATCCCCAAAGGGCAAGTCTAAGAAGCCCAAAAATAGTAGTTGGAAGAAGAAAAGGACTCCTGTTAATAGCAGCTACTGGTTAAATGGTTTACAATTGTCAAGAAGGTCAAATGATGGAAGGTTGATGCATTTCAGGAGTAGAATGCTTCTCGTGCTTTCCGGGGAGGTGACTTCCGTCCTGGATAAACCAAGATGTAGCCTCTGCTGTGAACTGGAATATAAATCTGAGCTGAATTATTTGGGTTGTGAAGTTTGTGGAGGTAACATCTTTAATTTCCTTTTTCTACTTCATAACACCCACATTCATACTGCAATACTGTGGAAGAATGGCAGTTCTACCTTGAATTTACTGTTGACTTGACAAAGATCTTTCTTTAGGGAAGATAAGTGCCTGACCTATAACTCTGAGTTTGGCAAGTGACTCTTGTTTGTTCATGATAGCCCTCTAAAATATCCAGATATTGGATTTTTTATACACAGCTTGCATTTGGCAAAGCACATGGAAAATGTTCTCAATTGATGGAGTATGATTATCTTTTTATTGAAATGTAAAATTTCTGCAAAGCTAATTATTGTTTCTTGTGCAATTACTTGCAGTTTGGTTTCATGGAGATGCTTTGTGTCTTACAGCTGATAAAATTGAAAACCTTATCGGCTTTAAGTGCCACACATGCCTCAATAAGAAGCCTCCTGACTGCCCTCATTATTTTCCTACTGGAAGAAACAAGGCTGAACTTGCTTCAGAAAATAACGCCAAGACTGAATGCAATGGGGAAGATTCTAGTTGTTTGGCCCATCCTGATGACATATCAGAAGATCAGAAATCTCATTCAAGTGATGAACCCAAAGATATAGTTTTGACCTTTAATACGGAGAAGCAGTTGTCGGAATCCATGCTTGAGTCAGATCAGGGAGATAAAGATTTCACATTATCCGAGAAATTATTGTTAGGGAATGATTCAATTGAACTTGGCGGAGAAAAGGGAGAGTCGTTAAATGCTGTTGAAGCTGAATCTACCATTCCCAATCCTGACCCAATTGAACTTGGTGGAGAGAAGGGAGAGTTATTAAATGATGTTGAAGCTGAACCTACTATTCCCAATCCTGACATGGTCAAGGAAGCTGAATGCTCACCTTTAGTGCATAACTTTGTGAACAATGGTTTGACTAACAATGAAGCAGTTCTGGAATCTACAGCAGATCAAGCTCTTTCCGATTCAACTGAGTTGTCTCCACAAACAATTTTTGGCGTCAGGTGATATGCCGTATGGTGGGAGAGGAAAACTTAGTATAGATTTGTGTTGGTACTCCTTCCCCTTTACAAGGCATTGTGCTCATAGTACAGATGTTATAACCTATTTATGAAACTTGAAAACTAGCGGCAATTCAAAAGTTCATTGAGATGATTTGCATGAAATTAAAGCAAATTAAAAACGTTGCGGCTTCTCTTTTCTTCGGCAGGATATATCCTCCAGTTATTTTTATTTTGTCTTTTTGTGCTATATTCTGCATTTGGTTCATACATGGTTTATTTCTATCAGCCATCCTTCTAAGAGGGACACGTGTTTAGGTTGGTTGACTGCTACCCGGTTTCAAGTCACAATATTTTCGTTTTTCTAGACAAAAATAGGTTGCATGGCCTTTCTATTGATTTAATTAAAGCCGGAAGTTTGAGGGCTTTTTATTTTCAGTTGATGCCTACTATTTCCTGAACAAGTGCTTTTGGAATTCCGTTATTAGTTCAATAATTGTAGTCAAGCTGCATGTTGAAGTGTGTCTTGGATTAGTTAGAGTTTCTCTCTATTTTGTTTTAAAATTATGAAAGAACGACATTTTGTGTGTGTGTGTGTGTAGTAACTTTCGTACTATTTTGTCTTCTCAGTGCAGTGACATAATAATCCTTTCATTTGATATCATGAAAGAGACTGGACAAATTTTGTCTGTGGATTAGTTTCATCGTATCATATTATGTTGTTTAACATTTTGGAATTAATACTTTTTCTTAGTATTTGTTTTCCTTTTAGATCTTGGAAAGTTTAATGCGGAATGAAAGTATTTTGTAAGTTTATGTGGTAACTTCTTCTCATGGGATTTGGCGGCCGGGTTCTTTATAGTTATGACATCTCCACCCGGAGTCTTCCGCTTAGCATGGAAAAGCTTTACCTGTTAAACTAGCTGGTCGTAGTTCATTGGTTCTGCTTTGCATTGTCTTTTCCTTTTGTTTGGATATTGCCAATATCCTGAGAATTGGTGGATTTATTTATTTATTTTGTTTGAATTGTCTAACAAATGCTTTCGGCATCTATCGCAAGTTCATTTCTTACTAAGCAAGTCAGCGCATTGTACAGCCGGTCTATGAAATTATCTTGCCTTAATGCAAATTGATGGCTTGAGTGGTTTTTATGTGAACTAGCTAGAGGATTATCCGAGTTAGGCGGTTGAGTTTGTCAGCTCTGGATTTGAATTATTTCCTCATTAACTGGTGTTGGATTTGATGTCATTTACAGCAAGTACATTACAATACAACCTGGCACGTAATTAGTCAAAATTGAAGATGCTGCAGGAAATTCAAAGACGTAATGGAGGCTGGTGTGCAGCATGCCGTTGGCTAAAGCCAAACCATCACCTACTCCTTGCTTTTTGGAGAGAGGTTCGTTTTTCTTCCTTGTTTAATCTGATTATTTCCGTCTTCTATATAGATAATAATGCTTCAAAGCATGCAGTTGACTCCATAAGATTAAGAATGCCAGCTGTCAAAGACCCCTTCTGCATAAATTAGTGAAAGTTTTCTCAACAAAAGAAACCAAATTTTATGGATTTCTGTGGACTTCATTTCATGTTCCAAAGTTAAGGGACAAATGAGGCCATGAAAGTGAGCCCGATGGCAAGAAGGGTAGTGTAAAAGAGGGTGGTCACACAGAGTTTCTTAGTTATGAATGGCACTCTTTTTTCTGCAGTATAAACTGTGTATTTGTCCATTAGCATGGTTGGGCTTTTTAGTAGGGGTCCATTTTAGGGGGAAGAAAGATGCTTGATTTTGTTGTGGTTTAGGGGTCTAGAAATTTTTGTAATGAATGGTGGAAATGGAAAAAAGGCAAGGAAGGGTAATATCTTCATGCAGATGCCTAATTGCATGGGCACTTCAAAGGTCGTAATCACCTGATTGAGGTGATGGCATTGCAAGATTAATGTTTTTATGTTAATGTTATAAGTTTGAGAACTCTCTCATAAGTCTGGAATGTTTTCTCTGTAGATGGAAGGTATACTTTCTTGGTAATACAGTCATGCACTCATGCAGAGTCTCACACTTAGATAGGGTGTTCACCAGTGTATATGCATGTAGTTCTTCTCATGAAATTTCTAGGAAAGATGATATAGCGCAATCATCGTGAAAGGTTAATATCGGAAACTTTATGGAGTAAAAATATGGGCAGGCAACTACCATCCATGTTAATATCTGTAAGCTTATTTCTGACCTTGGGTTTGAGGTGTAAAATATGGAACTCTTTCAATCCTGGTTATGGGTTTAAGTGTTATGACTACAGAAATTTCAGTAATGCATCCTATTTTGTTGCTCTGGAATGAGGAGAAGTAGAGAGAAAGAAGTACCATTTGCTTAATCAAGTTTTTCTTCGTATTGTAACCTGAGTTTTTTTATTCATGGTGCAGTCTCCAAAACTGACTACATGTATGTGCAGGAGATGGGATTGAATCAGTTAGATGTGCTGCTCGACTGGCATTAAGGGATCTGAAGCATACCGGAACCATTCGGGAGTATGTTAAAGCTTTCTCCACCCACATGTTGGAGATTCGTGATATGTCGGAGAAGGACAAGCTCTTCACCTTCATGGAGGCTTGAAACCATTTGTGTGAACCGAGCAACAATGGCAGAGAATTACAGATTTGAACACAGCTATGGGAGTGGCAGAACAACTTATGGATTATGTTGCCGAGCCCTGACGAGATAAACCATCAGGGTCTAGTGCATCACAATCAAAAGGGAGGGGATAGATAATTAAAGTGAAGCCTTCTCAAGCATAGTCGAGCTTTGGATTTTCCCCTCGGTCTAACCCATTGTAATCATTCTTACTGCTATAATGTAACCATGTTTATGCTATCAATGGAAGTGACTTTCAATTAAATTTCGTGTTGATGTTCCTCTAAAGCGTGCCACCTGTGTGAACTTGATTGCGATGCACTGTTAGAATTGGTGCTATTCTTATAATTCTTAGGCATATGTAATCGCACTTGGCGATTACTAGCTGCATGGTGCTTCGTATCCTAAAATAAAAAGGCACCCCGTGAAAGGTGCTCACTCATTTTTGGCATACTTTTGTGGTTGTCTTCAAGCATTATGATTAGATTTCAAGATTAATGATGTTTGTGCTGTTCTATTACCTTCTCTAAGTCTTTGTCTGACATTGGTGAGTGTGCTTTTGTATTTTAAATGATTATTATGAAGTCATTTTGAAATTCGGACTGTTGCTTGATGCTATTGCAACAAAACTGAAGATTGCCACTCTCTATTCGGGGAGTTGGGCGATTGTCATTGCACGTCGCACCTGGCAGGTATGTTAACCTGTCTCAACAAACACGGATAAGAGAAGCATTAGAAATTTTGAGATGATAATTTTTCCAAACCCTACAAACTAGGCATTCGAATTAAGTCAAATGTTGAACTTATATACAAACTGAATATGTTCGGATTTATTGTTTCTTGATGAGAACTTAAATGGATCCGGTGACATCAGGTTCATGTGCGGAAGATATAAATACAGAGATGGTGAAGATGCATGTGATGCGGTTTAATAGAGGCATTTCATGGGACTTTGTAACAAAACTCCTTACAAATACTCATTCTAGTTCGTTGCTGAATAAGGTACCATCATGTGAAAACAATAATGTCGTGTTAGAAATTTATTTGTACACTGAAAAAGGAAGAAAAGAAGGAAAAAATAAAAAATAAAAAATTCAAAGTATTTCACTGAAATCCTAACCACGAAACGCTAGAAGCTGACGTGGATATATTGACGGTCCATATCGCATGACTAAGACATCTCCAAGCCTACATGGCATCACTTGGAACTCAAGTCGCGTTTTTGTTTCCTGCTCTAACACGCGACTCTCTAGCATCCGTCGCACTGTTCTGAGGACGCGATTTTAGTTCTAAATCAGGAAGATAAGATGGGATAACGGCAATCCATGAAGGCAATGACATCTCATCATTTCTCGAGTTTGATGATTGTTGTGCAATGGCGCTTTGTACCCCAATTCCTCCATCATGTTCGCCATCAAAATCCCTCCTCAGTTCGAAATCTTTGAAGCCATTGAACCCGCTTCTTGTTTTTTCCCATTCTTGGAGGCCAAAAACACACTCTTTACACAGGAAAAGTAGGAGGCTGAGAGTAGGAGCCACTGCCACTCTTGATACCGGCAATGGGTCCGTTGGGTTGTCGCCGCAAAAGGAGGATGAAATTGCTTCTGGCAATCAGTACGGAAGAAAGTTTTTTCCTTTGGCGGCTGTCGTGGGCCAGGTTCCCACCCTCTCTCGCGCAGTGTGTGTGTGTGTGTGTGTGTGTGTGTGTGTGTGTGTGAGTGTTCTTGCGGAGTCCTGGTCAGTGGAAACTTGGCTTTTGATTAATCTTGAATGGTTGTCGCGTAATACATTGTAGTTCTGTTTAATTAGGTGGGGGGTGGGGGAATTGTTCAGTGACGTTAAAGGCCAGTTGTTTTATTACCCCCTCAGGACGGATTTATGGCTTATCATTGTAATTGAATTCCAAGATTCTGCTAATAGTTATTAGATTTTGCATCTCAAGTTTTATAATGTGAACATGTTTGTGAAGTGCATACATTGCTACTTAGTATTTCATAAGATCAAAATCTTGGCGTTGGAGTAAGGTTTCATTCTGTGCTTTAAATAATTCTCGTACACTGCATAATATGATGAGTGAAAGTGCTGTGCCCTGTTTGTCTGAAACTGCATGTATCCTCCTCTTTGGCCCTTAGTCTAGTTAAGATGACTTCAACCTATCCAGATTTTCCCTTCTTTTCATACTCTGTTTAGTTCTTTTTGTTATATTGATTTGGCATTTTTATGCTGTTCCAATTGGAAACTTTAGCATATCCCTTTATCCCAAAGACAAGTCTAGTTTGTGCTGAATACTTAAGTATCCACCAGACTGACAATAGGAAGCATGTTGATCTAAGATTCTATAGTTTTATTTTATATGGTACTACCTGAAGTTTTATTCCCTTCTCATGTTGGTTCAAATGGAAGCAGGGAGAAGCTAACTTAGTTAATTTGTGTCTGCATTTAAGTTAAGTCTGTCAAACTAAGAATGGGATGAAATAACTTAAAAGATAGAAGGCCTATCTTGAATGAGATTATTTCTACATTTATGATGTGGCATTACTAAACAGCATAGTTTAATCAATGTGGAAGTCTTTTTCTTTTTCCTGTGGTTGTGCTGTCAAACCTCATAATTCTTGACAAAATGTGACCAGTTGGCTATATACTCGTGATCTTCACATCACTAGTTATATTTTATGCTAGTTTAATATCAAAGTTTTTTGTGAAGTGGGACCATTGAATTCTTTATACAGGATGCCATTAAGACTGCTCTTTTACTTGGGGCTATAGACTGTGAGATTGGAGGAATAGCCATCTCTGGAAAGCGAGGAACAGCAAAAACAGTAATGGCCCGTGGCTTGCATGCGATTCTTCCACCTATAGAAGTAGTTGTTGGATCGATTGCAAATGCTGATCCAGCATGCCCTGAAGAGTAAGTTTACTGAATTTTACTATTCTATTAGATGATATGGATCTCTCTCAAAGTCATTTGCAGTTGTTTCAATGTGTAACTGACATAAGAAAATTTAATATAAAGGATACAGTTGTCCTGCTCTTTCCTTGTTCATCTATAATTATATGACCTATAAACTTTTTGTTGGAATGATCTCAACATATTGTAATACTTTAGTTCTTATAGTTCACTTGGCTTGTGAAGTTTGCCAAATTGTTGACTTATGTACGGACCTATTGAGGAATGGATTTGGTAATACGTGGTTGACAACTATGAGAATAAATTTGTTGTTTGTTGCATTAGGTTGAGATTGGTAATAGCCAGTTCTGGTCATTCGTCAATAACAGGGGCCATTTGTTGAGAGAATTGCTCAACTGAGAGTACTGTGATATATGATCAGCGAGTCATATGATTGTGAATTTCATTCCTTCCAGTTCACCTGCATGCCCAAATGATATTGTTTCTTCTATTCATTCTCGTGGTAGTTATATAGCGAAAAGTCTTTTAGTTCTGTTTTGACTGTGACAATAATGCTTTATCTTTTTCTTCATTATCTTGAAGTTGGTGAATGTTTATAATTTTTGTAGATGGGAAGATGGGCTTTCTGATAAAGTACCGTATGACTCTGCTGGTAACATAAAGACACAAATAGTCAGGTCACCTTTTCTTCAGGTAGTTACTGAAGAAGAAGTTATTTGAAAATAGAATATCTATTCTCTATCATCTAATTGCACTTGTTTTGCAGATTCCACTTGGTGTTACAGAGGATAGACTTGTAGGGTCAGTTGATGTGGAGGAGTCTGTGAAATCTGGAACGACAGTTTTCCAACCAGGGCTTCTTGCAGAGGCTCACAGAGGAGTTTTATATGTTGATGAAATAAATCTTTTGGATGAAGGTATTAGTAATTTGCTCCTTAATGTCTTGACGGAGGGAGTCAACATTGTAGAGAGGGAAGGGATCAGCTTTCGACACCCGTGCAAACCACTTTTAATTGCTACTTACAACCCTGAAGAGGGTGCTGTCCGGGAGCATCTGCTGGACCGTATAGCAATAAATTTGAGGTAATAATAGTAGTTTTTTAAGGAAAAAAAATGCAAATCTTTCACCTCCTCAATCCATGTATGCTATGTCATTTGCTTGTTCACAAGCTAAGTTAATCTTCTACTCTGGACATCATGTACCTTCAGATGCACCATACTGGGGAGCTAGTATTTTTTCATTAGCTTCATTTAGCAATCAACATAAATTATCCTATATGTCTCATAAATATTACTGATTAGTGTCGATATGAATTAGATGAGTTAAAGATATTTTTCACACATTGCCGCAATGAATTTCCCACATTTTACTGATTTCTCCTTGTCATTATTCTAGTCCATACATTACAAATAAACATTCCCCCCCCCACCCGAGAATAGCAAATCGGAAATTAATTAGTCCCTTGAATTAAAACAAAAAATACTCAAATAACTAATTCAATGGATATAAGTCCTGTATAAATCATAAACCCGTTAGTACCAAGTGTAACATCGAGGGGACTTTGAAACTTCATTTAGTATAAATATTTACTATGATTGAGTTAAGTTTTATACTAACCGTAAAAGCATTTCAAATGATTGTTAGTGCATAATTATCATATTAATTGAACAGTATTAACTTTTTTGACGCCTTTACATATGTTCTTGTTAGCAATTTAGTCCAAGTCATTAGGGTACTATGTTAAAGTCATTAGTCGTATAATGAAAAGTTTCAATGTCAATATAAGTTGTCTCCAGTCCTGGCACCAGATATTCCGTTTAATTCACTAATAACTGACAGTGGAAGTCTAGAAATTTGATTTTGTTATACCATTACTAGCCTTTGTTTCTGTTTCTTTTATGTTTATGTTTACTCAAGCTAAATTTCTGCAGTAAATTCCAATTTCAAATCTGAGACACTGTTAATGGGGGTAATAAATGCAAACTATATGACAAAATGAAAATAGTGCCTGATCTCAGCTCTATGGATGAACTACATGAATATTCTTTAGTGCTAAATCTAAAGTTACATTCTTTTCTAGGCATGGAACTTTACAAAAAATTCAATGCACAGATAATTGTTCTATGTCCTGAAGTTTTTAGTCCCGTAGGTACTAGATTTTGATGTCAATCCTCCATTGTGCATGCATACAGCATCTTGATGCACCATCCCTGCATCGTTTCCAGTTCTGCAACTTTTGGTTATCCTTGTGTTGACCTCTCTATTTAATTTGTGATTGAGGCTTCAAACCTTCATATGCCTAAGCACATATCTGGCCGCAGCACTTTCTCAGGCGAAAGCGACAGAGGTGGCCTGGCCGTGGGGTGGGAAGTCGGTCTATAATTGACATATAAAGTGTTAAATCTTAAGAGATCAACATAGACCTTCATCATATTCTTGCTGCTTAAACTTTTGTTTCGCTTACCTGGCTATACTTAACAATTGAAGTGTTGCATTACTTGATGTTATCATTTATTATTTCTGCTTTTGATATGTTGCATTTTTTTCAATTGACACCTTTCCTCTGCAGTGCAGATCTTCCTATGAGTTTTGAAGATCGTGTTGCAGCTGTTGAAATTGCAACACAGTTTCAAGAAAAAAGTAATGAAGTTCTTAAAATGGTTGAGGAAGATATGGACTTAGCAAAGACACAGGTAATGCTGGTTGGAGAAGATATGAAGAGTAATAATTATATTATATGTTAGAAACTAGATTCTTTGCATTTCTGATTCAACTTTACAATGAGAAATGGTGGATTTATATATAGTACATGATTTGCCTAACTAAATGTAGCTTTTAATCCTAACTCCTTAACCTCCAACTAATTCTAACGTTAGTCACTACTACCAATGTCAGTTGTACAAACAATAAATACATGAGCATTTCCAACATTATACTGTAGAGAATTTCAGCAATAGTAAGCACTAACGAATTGAAATTTAAACTTCCAAGGTGAATATCTTGTGAAACTAAGTTTTTAGTTGAATAAGCACAGGTTATCATGCCATATATATTTGGCTATTGTTGGATGGGACTACCTTGACACGTCCACTGCAGCTTTACGTGCCGTGTATCCTGCTTGTTACAATACAATTCAAATAATGAGCAACTTTGCTGAACTTGAAGATCATAGATGAATGTGTACTATAGTCTCAACAGTCATGCAATTATGCATTTTCTGGCAATACCTCTCTTGAAAGTCTCACAAACTATCCAAGTTATTGCTTACCTCCCTTGCTGTTTTTTGATTTAATTTTATTTTTTTTTTCAATTTTTCTAGAAAGTGTGTGCCTGGTCTATATTAGTTTTATGGTATGAAATGGGGACTTAATCATCCAGTCCATCACATCTCTGTGTGTGTGTGTGTGTGTGTACCTCGCCCCTTCCCCTCCATCCAAAAAATGCTTTTGCTGATTTTATGAGATGTTCTTAGGTTTGCATGTTACTGCTGAATGTATGTGCTAGAAATGAATGAAAATTTATGCTGAAAACATTAACATCTTCACTTGCAATAAGTTAGTTGACTGAATTATTCTTGATTTTGATGACTAATACATTTTAGTTGTACCATTTAGCTGCACATAGGTTTATGTATAGTTAACGACTCTTTAATGAATTTGTTGATCATCTATGTAGATAATTTTGGCAAGGGAGTACTTGAAGGACGTGAGTATCAGCAGAGAACAACTTAAGTACCTCGTTATGGAAGCCCTCCGAGGTGGTTGCCAGGTCTTTGATTTGAACTCCTCTTGATTCTCATACTGTGCTTTTTCATGTTGTATGCTTAATGTCTATATATGTGTCATAGTATCAGATAAGCTACAGTATTTCTGTTCATATTATTTGAAAAGATCGATTTAGAGGGGTTCATCCTATTGATTGAGAATCCGTGATAATTCTACATCTTGTTTTTTTCTTTCTTTGGGTGGTTCAAATTCAAGGAGATGCTCCGACTTCATAAATGAATGCGAAAATCTATTGACCACTTTGTCATCATCAGAATTTTTCCTGTGAAAATTATTTAGATGGCGAGTTCTAAGTTACGCACATGTTGCTTGCATCATGGTGAGCAACATATTCCAACACCTCGATGCTGGGTTTTCTTTCTTTTGTGGAATGGGGGTGGTGGTGGGTGGTCCTGGCTGGCTGGCTGGCAGAAAGGTGATGCTTTTAGAAAGCTGTGAAGATTATGGAGAACTGGACTGGGCAACCAAATGCATATTTAATACTCACTCTATGCCCTCCTTCACAGACTGTAAATCATCCTCTTATGTCACAGTGATTAACTAAGTGTTTCTGTACACATCAGGGAAAAATAGAAAAGCTCTAGCAAGCTGTGATGAGTGAGCCCATTCTACTATGTTCTGAAATTACATATTGGAATTGCAGGGGCACAGGGCTGAGTTATATGCTGCACGAGTGGCCAGTTGTTTAGCTGCTCTAGAGGGGCGCGACAAAGTAAATGTCGAAGACCTGAAGAAAGCTGTAAGTAAAATTTTCTTGCATTTCTGACTCCTTGTCTTGCGTATTTTCCATAATACAGTTTAAGAGATGTTCAGCTAGCGTCAATGACTTCAAGATAGCTGCAGTTTGTCATGTTTGGATTGCTTGAGCAAAAGTTCTCTCTTGGATTGCCCTTTGCCATAGTTTGCTATGAATATGTATTACTTTCAAGTAGAGTACAAATGTGAAAGAACTTGAAATTAGGAACAATTATGGACAAGAGTTGATATTTTGTGATGGTATATTTGATGGACTTATTGGCCCAAAGCCACATCTGAAGATTCCTGCTAAAATACAATAGCTGCAGTTTTGCCAAATTGCCTTAAAAGTAATACTTGATTCAGCTGAGTTGTTGGGACTGAAATGAACTGTGACACATTTACTGTTAATGCAGGTAGAGTTAGTCATCCTTCCACGTTCCATCATTAGTGAGAGTCCACCGGAACAGCAAAACCAGCAACCTCCTCCACCTCCCCCTCCACAAAACCAGGATTCTTCAGAAGAGCAGAATGAAGAAGAAGATCAAGAGGTTAGCTTAGAGTTCACTAAATATTAATGTTCCACTTGCCTTTTCCAATACAAAACGTGTGACTGGTAAAAGTAAGAAATGATATCTAAGAGTGAGATTTCTGAGAATATTTTCCTTGTTTATTACCCAGAATGCTCCTTTTTCGTAACAGGATGAGAATGATGAAGAGAATGAGCAGCAACAGGACCAAATACCTGAGGAGTTCATCTTCGATGCTGAAGGAGGACTAGTGGATGAGAAACTTTTGTTCTTTGCACAACAGGCACAGAGACGACGAGGGAAAGCTGGGAGAGCAAAGAATGTCATCTTTTCTGAGGATAGGGGGCGATACATTAAGCCAATGCTTCCAAAGGTCAGATCTTTGTTTTTAAGACTATCTTTAAAGGTTTGTTGCTCATTCTGAGACGTTGGAGTGGTAGAGATGCTATAACTATTGGTTTGCCTGTTCAAAAGCATCTTCTTATGTCTCTCCTGGGGAGTCAGGGGTCCACATTTAGATGAGTTCTATTTAACTTTTTGGTATAGCACTTCTCTTAAAAGATTTCCAATCAAATGCAGGGTCCTGTAAAGAGGTTGGCTGTTGATGCAACTCTCAGAGCAGCTGCACCTTATCAGAAGTTGCGAAGAGAGAAGGATATCCAGAAGAGTAGAAAAGTGTTCGTGGAAAAAACGGACATGCGAGCTAAAAGAATGGCTCGAAAAGCAGGAGCCCTGGTAAAGTGGTCAATTTACATAATTTTTAATGCTTAGTTATGCCTTTATGCATGCATATTAAGAGCGTTTGTCTTGTCTATTAATTTGGCTTCTTTGAGAGAAATAAGGATTTTCTTATAAGTTTTAGAATGAAAAACAGTTCTATGATTGACTTAACTATAAGAATGTGTAAAATGATATCATAATAATTAGGAATCTATACCACTGCCACATGTATTGCTTGACTACCAGATATTTTTGTATGGTGATGTAGAAATCATTTTAATTTAAATACTTTGAACTGGTGAAGTATACGCACATGGACATGAATGCTAAGCTTGTAGTTTGTTGTGCATGTTACCCAATGGCATCATCCTGTGAATGAAGTATTATTTGAGTACTTATCTATTGCAGATACGTTAATTTGATAGGTTATATTTGTTGTTGATGCAAGTGGAAGCATGGCATTAAACAGAATGCAAAATGCCAAGGGTGCAGCACTTAAACTACTTGCTGAGAGTTATACAAGCAGAGATCAGGTGCATTTAAATGAAGCTTATTTCTTTCCAAATTTTCTGGCATTAGGGCGTGTCTACACAGTTTTTTCTTTAATTCATTAATGATATTAGTTTGGGTTCTGATTGATTGAGGATAAATATTAAACGAATCAAACTACTTTTCTTGTTCTTATTTGAGGTTTGAGTAGGTCTGCATCATTCCGTTCCGTGGAGATGCTGCAGAAGTTCTGCTGCCTCCTTCCAGATCAATTGCTATGGCAAGGAAACGTCTAGAGAGACTTCCATGCGGTGGGGGGTCTCCTCTTGCCCATGGTCTTACTACGGTATGAAAATCTGATTTTGTTGAATTCTTACTCACATTCTAGCACAATATTTTTCAATTGGCGGCGAATGAATCTTATTTTTTTCTCAATGAATAAGTATCTATACTTCTACGATGTGATCGTGACTTACTACTGTTTTTCTTTGTAATGGAAGAACTGCAGCTAAAATAAGCTATTACTGCGAAATCTATTGTCTTTCTCAGTGTTTAATCCATTTCTGCAGGCTGTTAGAGTTGGAATGAATGCGGACAAGAGTGGTGATGTGGGGCGCATTATGATTGTTGTCTTAACTGATGGCAGAGCAAACATATCACTGAAAAGATCCACTGATCTTGAAGCTGCTGCTGATATGCCTAGACCCTCTGCGCAAGAATTGAAGGTCAAATCATTCAAAGAATTTTCAGATGTGCTGGAATTTAGGTTTAATTACAGCAACCTCCCTTGCAAGTTGGCATAATTACAGATTATATGTGTCCCATTTTGATATTACCAAAACCTCCCCTCGTAAGTTTACAACGCTTACGTGCTTCAGAGGGGAGATTTTGGTAAATTCAGAAGGGGAATGGGTAAGGCCTGTAATTAGACTAACTTCCAGATGTGGTATCTGCAATTGTCACTAGAATTTAATTGTTTTCTTCAGTTTTACTTTAATCAAGTTTTCTGGGCTTGAAAACTATCAAGTGCACAGATCTTGCCAAAAAAGAAGAGGCGGGAAAAAAAGAAAGAAAGATTACAAAAAGATCTAAAAAATCGTGACTTTTTTCTATTTCAGGATGAGATTCTTGAGGTGGCTGGAAAAATATACAAAGCAGGAATGTCTCTTCTTGTTATCGATACAGAGAATAAGTTCGTTTCAACTGGTTTCGCCAAAGAGATCGCTCGAGTTGCCCAAGGTATGTATGTAACTTTTGTACTACTTCATTTTCAAAATTGCGAAATGAAGCTCTTTCAGTCACATTTTTGCTCTGTTTCCAGGAAAATACTACTATCTGCCAAATGCTTCAGATGCTGTTATCTCAGCAACAACAAAGGATGCATTGTCGGCTCTGAAAAACTCGTAATCAAATCACCCGAGTGTGAGGATATTGTGGCAAAACATGGATGAGATGTATGAAACATGGTGAGCAATTTGCACAATTTTGCCTGTTTTAGTTTTGTTTTTCTTGGATATGTAATTCACACGGCAAAGAATTTGTATCAAAATTTGATTATCAATAGAATTGATTTTGTTTTTGTTTTTTGTTTTTGGTTATCCATACAAGATAGTGCAAAAAACCAATATGGTATATGTTTGATCTTGAACTGATGAGCAAGATGATTCATTTCGATTATGATAATTAGTACCAACTTATAAGGCAATAAGAATCTGCAGATGATGGCTTTTGAAAAATTAGTGGCACCAATTTAGCACCTTATGTAACCTATATATTTTTATACCCATCGTTTTTTTTTTAATTTTTATTTTTAATATTATAACTTATTTTAATTTGTGCAAAAGAATATATCTGATTAAAACTAAAGGGCTAATTTCACTAAGTTTGCTTTTAAAATTGGGGATAATTGCAATTTTGTCTTCTATGTTTAACTTATTTTTGATTTTGTCCTCTTCGGTTCAATTTTATTTATTTAGTCCTCTCCATTAATAAATGTTTTCGATTTTAGTCCTATTTTGAACTAAATTAATCGTCGGCGATGACGTGGTATAGAATTTGGTTGGAATTCAGTAACCAACGCTGACATGACATGATGGGGATTTTGTAATTTATCCTCCAATTTTGAACAAATGAATGCGTAGTCGGTAATTATTTTAGAAAAACAAAGGTAAAATTTATTTCTTATTTAGAAGTTAAAAAATGGCCAAAATAAATTTATATTCAAATTTAACTTTATAGAATATATATATTTGTACATATTAATACACGGGCACAAATATATATATATATATGTATATCATACAAATATATGTGTATGCGCACATGCATATATATGTAGAGATATATAACATATATATACAAATATATACATACTCTCTCTCTCACACACACACACACATACATAGTTTAAAGATAACAATATTTAAACTATACATATATATAATTCAAAAAATTTAATGAATAAAAAATACACAAAAAGAAAATCCAAACCCAAACCCTTCTTCTTCACCCCAACCCCCCTCCCCCTCCCCCAATTTCTCCTCTCTCCAGCCCAGTCCCCTCTCCCTAGCTCCCCTAATTCTCCCCTCTCCAGCCCCCGTTGCCTCTCCAGTCCCCATCCCCTCCCTCTCCCTCAATTTCTCCTCTCTCTCTCTCTCTGTAATCTGTATGTGAAAATATGTGTATATATATATATATATTTGAGTGTGTATTGAATATATTTATTTGTATATATATGTGTATATCTCTCGATATATACATGTGTGTATACACATATATTTGTATAATATATATGTGTGTATTAATATGAATAAATATATATATTATGTAAAGTTAAAATTTGAATATAAATTTATTTTGGCCATTTTTTAATTTCTAAGTAAGATAATTAATTAGATAGATTTTATATTTATTTTTCTAAAAGAATTTCCAACTAAGCATCAACTTTTTCGAAATTGGAGGAAAAATTAGAAATTCCCAATATTTGTATGCCATGTTAGCATCAGTCACCAGATTCCGGCCAAATTCTATGCGACGTCATCACTAATGATTAGTTTAGTCCAAAATAGGACTAAAATCAAAAAAATTTATAAACAGAGAGAAATAAATAAATAAAATTAAATCAAAGAGAGCAAAATAAAAAATAAGTTAAGTGTAGAGGACAAATATTGCAATAATCCCTTTAAAATTGTCAAATTACCAAGTCCCTTCATAATGTTCATTATTACAACCGCCCCACCCCCCCCCACCACGATCATGATGAGTTTGATTGTTTAATAAACATCACCTTTTATTAGGGTTTTGTAAGTTTTTGGAGGAGAAGATCAACTAAACACTTCGTCTAAATGTGCAAAATCTTCGTCCTCTTGGTTGGCAAACAACTCTCTTATTGTTGAACTATCTTTACTTTGTTGTCATAATTCATTACATTATATATTTATAGCACACAACAATTCAAATAAAAATAATTAAATAATAATAATTAAATAATAATAATAATAATAAGTTTTTTATTTATTGAAAATTTTAATATTTTTTAATTTTTAAAAAAATTTATATATATAATACATAATATTACATATATATACATATATATATATATAGCATACAAAAATTCAATTATTTATAATTAAAATAATAATAATAATTCAAATAAAAATCCAAATATTTAAATGAGGGTTTTCTTTTTCTGTTTTAAATGTTGGAAAGAGAAGAAATTTTTTCAACATATTGAGATGCTCAAATGTCTTTACAAGATATAGATTTTTAGTTTTTTTTTTCCTTCCAAAAACTTTTAATTAGGAGCAATTTGAACTCTTTGCATTTTTAAATTTGGGATTTTTAATTATACAATCTTAGATGGGTGTTATTGTCATTATAAAGTTGTAGGGAAGACTTGGTAATTGGATTGTTTTGAAGGGGGGTGCGAGTCGAATTAACCCTCAAACTAAATATGATACTTCATGAGATGCCATTAAAGAGAATTGTGTCATTTTGTCCCGAAAGTCCCATAGAAAAGTGCCATTTTTAAGAACCTAAGTATTTCACCTTTAAGAATTAATTAACTGGTTAGTGCCAAAAAAGTAAGTAGACTTTAGTTGATGCAACGTAAGTTGCCAGAATACCACTATAATTTGTCATGTGACCTGCCTAATATAAAAATTAGCAAGTTGTTTTGTCCTATCTATACATTACATTCCATAACTATCCAACGTTTTAACTTTTAACCCTCATAAATATGACACCCCTAGTCCGAGAGAGCGAGAGAGAGCGAGAGAGAGAGAGAGAGAGAGAGAGAGAGAGAGAGAGAGAGATGCACTCATTGAAATGATTGTCAACATTCAGGAAAATTGTAAAAATTTGTGAGTTGGGGTTGGGGAGATACATTGAATAACCGTGCTGTCTTGTCACACTTGTGTAACTGTATTACTAGTTTGTTATGAAAGTCAAGTAATTTCCACTTGAGGTCTCTATAAAACCAGTTGCTAATGAAAGGACCCCATCTTTTGGATGTATCTCACCTGAACATGGGCTCCATCGCGGGAACACAATCCCTCGAACCCAAAAATTGTGATTTTGATGTGGCACCCTCTATTTGCATCACTTCATAACCAAAAATAAATAAATAAATAAAAACTAAAAAAACTAAAATCTTGCCTGTTTCAATGTGTATATATTTACATCATACATGCAACCAAAAACAGCTCAAAACCAAGAAGCCAAGAAACTCAAAACAAGCTTTCCTATAATGGCTGATCACTACTTACAAAGCTTGAAACAGACTTTCTCTTTAGAAGATATTGATCAAAACATTGATTTCATGAGCCATTTTTCAGGGATAATCAATCCAAATCATCAGGAGACCTGTGGATTTATGGGATTTCCCCTTGAGAACAATAATATTTTCCCTCAGTTTCCTGATTGCCCTGGATTATTTATCCATGAGGACAACACTGTGCTGCCTACTTTTTTAAATGAGCCCGTTATCGAAAATCACATTAATGATCATGAAGACAGGAAGAGGAAATCGAAGGAGATCATTGTCACGCCAGAGAGCAGTTCTGGGTATTCGTCGTCTCAATGTTCTGATAATGGGATTGCAAAGACAAATGTAAGCATTCTTGATTTCATTTAAGTTCAATTCTTGAGATAAAATTTGAATGTTATTTTCTGTTTATAGCGCGGGGGAAGAGTGAAGAAAGTGAAGGGTAGTGAGAAGGGAGATGAAAAGCCTAAGGAAGTGATTCATGTCAGGGCTAGAAGGGGACAAGCCACTGATAGTCATAGCTTAGCAGAAAGAGTAAGTTTAGATTAATTAATTACCTAACAAACAGATTAAATAAAAGCAGCAAATAAATTGCAGAGATTGTTACTTACAGTGATATGATCCTTAATTTTATCAGGTAAGAAGAGGAAAAATTAACGAGCGATTGAGATGTTTGCAAGACATTGTTCCAGGATGCTATAAGGTGACTGATTTTTCATTTCAAATATATATATATATATATATATATATTCATAAAGTATTTTTGATATTCTTGGGTTTGATCATACTGACATATAAGCTTAAACAAAAATGAAACAGTCGATGGGAATGGCAGTGATGTTGGATGAGACCATCAATTATGTGCAGTCCTTGCAAAGTCAAGTAGAGGTGTGTAATTAACACTTACTACAACACTAAACAAAAATACAAATATTGTTATCAACATTTGATTTAATACGTATGTGTTTTCCAAATTCAGTTTCTTTCAATGAAGCTCACGGCAGCTAGCACGTTTTATGACTTCAATTCAGACAGTGATGCCATGGACACAACGCAGGTCTGTTCCTACAACCCCAAACAATCACACCTAATAAGCTCCTCTCTCTTTCTCTCTCTCTCTCTCTCTCTCTCTCTCTCGCCCCCTCCCTCTTCTATATATATTATAGGCAACTTATGGCTATAGTCATTTATTGTACTGAATAAAATGTTTTGTTTTTGTAGAGAGCAAAGGCATTTGAAGCATTGAAGGCTCAAAATGTAGCTAGCCGGGGGGTCACTTCTACTCAGTTTGCCCCAATAGGCCTCAATTTTGGCAATTATCCTGAGTTGCCACACACCAAATGAAGATACCCAATTCTTCCTCCTTTTTCCCCCCTTTCACGAGTCGAATTTGTAACACGAAAGGCCAGCCATGGCATAGAAAGGCACAT
Source organism: Petrea volubilis (assembly GCA_026212405.1). Taxonomy (NCBI): domain Eukaryota; kingdom Viridiplantae; phylum Streptophyta; class Magnoliopsida; order Lamiales; family Verbenaceae; genus Petrea; species Petrea volubilis. The sequence goes on from CM047886.1 coordinate 15,839,006, forward strand.
GTCAAAAAGATTATACTACATTTGTATCAACTCCCACATGTTCGAATTTAACCAATGATCGATAGCCGCATGTATAATCTATTTCTAGTTTGAGTACCATTGAATGAAAGATTAAGTGTTTTACCATATCTAAGATAAATTTTGAGTTAGAATACCATCAATGTGAGAAGGAACGCGTTACCAGATTGAATGAATTTCGACAAATGTCGATAATATGAGACACCAGCCAGCTATAGACTTGACTTGATTTTGAGATGTCTTAATAATGTCAACGTATCTGCGCAGATATGAATAGACTCGTGTCTTTTGTTTTGCTAGCATGTTTTATCAATTATTACAGATTATTTGTTGCTATTAGAGCAACTTAGTTCTTTTGTTCTTTTCAAGTGGATGTGTGATCACTTGCTTTTGCAGACCAATTAAACTGTTGATTAATAGCAACTATAAGTAGACATTTCAAATTATGAAATTGGAAAGAGTAGGCCCATCAACAACTTGATCCGAACAACGCGCCTTGAAAGCTAAGGTGCTGCATTGATTGGTGAAAATGATGATCAAACTAATGCTGTGGTTGTCCTGTTATTCTTGTCTATTAGTGTTTAAACAAATTTGGATAAGTTTCAATTATTTAAGTGCATCCATATTTGTTATGGATTAGCACTATTAATGTTATTAACACAATCAATGTGGATTGCTATCATCCTAATTTGAGTGGGAGTAGAATTTCTAAGTGGAATAGGACTTTACTACTTTGGGATACCTATAAATAGGGGCCTTTCTCATGAAATTATTCATTCGAATTCAATACAATTCCATAAAATTCATTCTCCTTACATTCTCTCTAGTTTCTCTATTCTCTAGGAAATATATTTTCCCTGTGTCTCTTGCTTGGAGTATCACCTTTAGTTTTCCAAGGGTTTCAGGTGTGTAAAATGTGTGGATTATTCTAGTAGTAATCCACCGAGAGTAAGCAAAGGGTGTTCGTGATTCGGTCGATGGACGGCTAGCAGACGAGTTAGGTTTGGGATTTATGGATCGACAGTTTCGTTGAATAACATGTACCCGACCTGACCCGATCCATGTAATTTATTCGTTTATGTGCGATAAATTCCAACAATAGTATCAAAGCCCTTATGACTCATATTCACTAGATTAATTGATTGAATCACTTAATATTTTGTTTATGCTTAATAGTCAATGTTTTGTAAGTATAAAATTTTAAAATGAATTTTTCACAATAAGCTGATTTGACTGTGAAAATAGTATGATTAAGATTTGGTGAAAAACGGATAGACCGTCATTGAGAATTTTAATATTTATATTTAAAACTCATTCTCTTTGCACAGAAATTCGAACTTGTTATTTTATTATTTTATGTGATTATTTTTGTCATCTTGTTGTGCATGAAAAGAGGTTCGATATGACATATTATCCATTGAAAGCAGATTTGATACGAAAGAGATATGAATTTTTTAAGTTGTGGCCTGAAAACTAGTTTTTTTGCAAAATTTCAACCTGTTGTTTAGTAAAGAATTATTTTATTTTCTGGTTGTTAATGCATGAATTTGGTACCATATCGTAGATCTTGAAAATATGATTAAAATGGTATATTATGCATTAAAAACAAATTGTAGATGAATTATTTATTTATTTATTTTAAATTGAATTCCAAGATTAATCAGTTCACAAGAACAATTTATACGAAGATCCATTTAAAAAAAAATGATTTGGTTGGACAAGTCATGCATGTTAGCGCTAGGGGGTTGTTGAACCCTAGCATGCAAGGGCTAACATATGACACAACGTGTGGCCGTGCACTCACATGGAACTACCAATGATACGCGTGCAACAAAGATATGTTTTTGTGCCACTCAGGATTGGAATTGGGTGTATACTGGTATAAAAGCATTGGCTGATTGCTGGATTGGTTGGTTGGTTGTTTGATGGCTATATTCGTGAAAAACAAATATATTTATTTTACCTGTTTATTCAAAGAGATGTGGGTAATAGCAAATGGGTCAATCTAATCATGCCAACTTATGTATTTTTTCGAGATATATTATAGATGCTTCTAAAATTTGTGATATTATAATCATGAATAATCATCATTAAACATAGTTTTGACCCTACTATAATTTTGAAATATTAAGTGCAATAAATTATGAGAATTTATTTTTGCGCATTATGACGCGTGCAAAATATTTTTGTGTGAGTCAAAATTTTTGGACATGTAGAAGAATTTTTTATCTCCCTGTGTGGTTGATTTATATATTAGATATTCTACACGTGTTTTAATTAAATGTATGCTTTATTTAACTACAGTATTCGTTGATGCAATTGAGATTGATTGTTACAATATGTTTAATGGATGGATCGTTATCGACTTTTGGTGCTAAATATGAATATTTGTTATTCTATCATTAATTATGTACATGTGAGAAATAATTATGGTATGGTTCTGTAAATACAAATATCTCTATTTTTATTTGTTAATAAATTGATGTATTATGCCATGCATTAATGTAATTGTAATATTTTTTTAAGGCATGTATTTGGTGAGCCCATTTTGAGAGGCCGTGTATTATCATTTTAATGGGAGATATTTTTAGTTTTTACTAAAATGCCAACTTATTTTCAACATAACACACAAAGTCAATATAGTCTGGGTAGGGCTAGCATTTATGCTCATAATTATTATTATTCATATTGCATGATGGCATGCATATATATATTGTGGGCAATTTTATCATTTTATTCTTGATCGATAAATTTTTATTATGACTCTTACTCAGTGAGAGATGATTACTCGCCTAAGTTGCAAAATTTTTGATTTTATTGGCTACAAAAAAATAATAAATATTTTACTTAGATCTAGAATAAAATATTAAGCTAGTACCTTGCACAATCAATTTAGTTATATATTTTAGACCAACTCGTCATTTTTTCTCTAATTTAATTGAGCATGTAAAAATTGGACGGGTTGCCATTGTCATGTATTAGATACTGACAATCAATAAGAGATCAAAACTTAATTGCGCTTTAATTTGTTAAGGTGCAAAATGAATGCTTGAGTAAGTTTGAGTTCTATTATGAAATATGAGACAACTCACAATTAAAAAGGTTCTAATTATCCCATAGTCGCTATTTTGAGCTGACTTCTAAAGCATTTATAGCTTATGTTATCATTGATTAGATCAATATTCAACAAGGTAAAATCTTCTAACTTGAGATGATGATTTTAAAATGTCGAAAATGCATAAGTAATTGTGTATGTCGCTCACCAACATAAATCGATTTGAGGGATTTTTGAAACAAGCAGATGTGAGCTAGACAAGACCAATGGAATAAATTAGAACTATAAAATGATCCAACATAAGTGACGAGTTTGTGTCGTCTTCAATATTAAGGCAACCAAGGATCAACAAATAGTTAAGTGCCATTGGTCTAGTCACTTTGCTTGTAGTTATACTGAGATAGTGTTTGACTACTTGAGGCTCTCTCAAACTTTGCTAGTATTTTCCACACATTCCTTAGTGGATTGTAGAAGTCGGGAGATACAACACATTATTAGAGATTGAGCACATATACGGACTATTGTTGGGTGTTGTGCAGCCATATATCCAAATGGCACACAAGAAGAGGCATTATTAGTTAGGTAGTCCCACTTTAAGCTTGGCAATGGCATGAGCTAATCAATTCCAAGCTCAACAATGGTTAGAGTTACGCTTTGGGAGTATGCATAAATGATATAGTCAATTTATTTTTGAAATCAAGGCACTTATTTTTGTTAAAAAAAATAATAAAATTGTCCAAGATTTTCATGCAAGAGACCTAATAGCTTAGGTCGTTTTTTTCTTTGTTATTCGATTGATTTAAGCAAGTATTTTTGATACTTTATCTTTCATGGCAACGAGATTATATGAATGATCGTGCCAGTTGGAGTAGGTTTTGTTGGCTCACTTGATAAGGTCAATCTCCATTGTGCAAATTTTATAGTAGAAATGTTTGCTTGAAAATTAAAGAAGCACTTATTTTTTAGAGTTGTTCCACTAAGACAAGCACAAACTTATGAGTATGAGGTACTAAATAGTAAACTCTATAATTTTCATTTTTCATTATTCGCGATATATATTAGTACATACTCTATCTCATTAGTTAAAAGCGTTAAAACTTTTTATGCATTTTTTGATGAAGCTGAGAAGTTTTATGTACTAGTAGAAAACAAGAATATCTTGTTCAATTTGTTTGAGTTGCAAGTTAAACTGATTCTAAATACTTCGCAACTAAATTGGTTTGCGATGAGGGAAGAATCAAACACGACCACATTTATGGTGGCTCAAAATAAATTATCTTATTTGATTAGTTTGATTGTTGCCTATATCATAAAATATGTGTGTTTACAAATGAATGATCCAATGTTATATTCTCACAAAGGTAATGAGCAGTAGTTGGAAAATTATGAGAACTTATATTGTGCAACCAAATTTCTCATAGAGGAATCTTATGTGTACATGTGTATTCAAGAGAAATCTTGAACTATATAAGTTGCGAGATTCCTTTCAGATGGCTCTCAATTTTCTAGTAGTCATATGATTATTAATTCATAATCGCTGGAGATATTGTGAGCGACCCTTAAGTCAATGGCAGCGTCTCACAAAAGACTCTTAAAATCCATATTAAAGGAATGAACACGTGTTCCCCATCGTCTATCCAAGATTGAGTAGGAGTCTTTCAAGAGGTTTTGAGTCAAGTCATAACATGTGACTTCACTTAATAACTTTGTAGAAAGCTACTATATATAAAGATAAGCCAAATAACTAAGAACTACATGTAAGAGCTAATTGATCTTCTGTCCAAATGCATGACCACAAGGAACATGCGGTTTTTAAAGGTCAAGTACAAAGTAGGTGGTTTGATTAACAAGTGTAAGCTCATTGATAGCGAAAGGAAGCTGTTCTCCCTAAATGGTGAGATATGCCTCTATTCGTTAGTATATTACATATTATTGCCACTTTCAGCTAAGTTTGTCTTTGATGAGATATACATCATTAATAGACGAGGTGATCAATCTGGATTGTCTAACGAATTCACAAAATAGGGAAAGAGTGCAAGAATTGCTGCTTGCAACTCTATTTATGAATTGTCATCTATGGAGTGATACTATCGACTTCATCAAGGTATCACTGTGATAGGCTTAATGATGGTTAATTAAAAGCACTAGATATATGTCAGAATAAGTTAGAGAAGTATTTCTACTCATATAGAAGGCAATAATGTGATGATTATGAGTGACATGGATATGTTGCCATATTGATATGACTGTCTTTCAATGTGAGATCAGCATTGGACAAGTGAGTTGCATACTTGGTATTAAAGCAATAAAAGTTACTGGATACTCTAAAGTTTACAATTACACTTGTGTATACATCATACTAATCCATTTGACACTCCATGATCAAGATTACGTTCTTAGTTAGAAAAATGCCACGAAAGAGAAAAGAAAAGAAATACTAGCTATTATGGTTTATGAAAGCACTGTAGAAAATTGGACGTGCACTTTGTGTGTGCTCAACTGATCATGTGCTCGAGAATTATGATGGTAATTTATCATTGACACAAATATTATGATGCGGTCAAGTAGATGCTTAAATGGAATGGTCCAAGATTATTAGAGGCTATCTAATTGGATATACATTGAGTTGCACGAGACTATTGTTATCTTTGTGATAACTAAGTCATTGTATAAAGTGAGCGCCAAGTATTGTTGGGGGGCCAATTATACCAAATTAGATATTACTAGTATTGCGCATCATTGAGTCATTTTCGGGCGTATTCTACAACGCTCATCCCTCTTAGTGAGCCTTTATATGGATATATGCTCCAAAGGCATATTAGCACTATAGGGATTGTATAGAATTTTTGGGCCTTTGAGAATATATGGTGATTGATGAGATACTATGATCATGTGGATAATACTGAATTTGAGATGTGAATGTCAACAAGCTTAGATTGATCCACTCACACAGGCAATCGCCCTGGCGTTGTGATAGCAAGCTTGATGAAACTTTGAGATCATGTTGTACAAGTTTCACTACTAGAAAACTAGTTTTTAGCCACGGTTTTGGGAAAAAAAAATCCATAGCTAAATAAAATAGCCACGGATTAGACATGAATTAGCCACAGATACAATCCGTAACCAAAAGTGGTGTGGCTAAATTTAGATACAACCTCCTATGGGAAGTGCCTGAATAGGTCCTTACTTCATCACTATGTGAATTCTTATTATTTTTTTCTTGTGCCCTTTGGGATTGTGGACAATGTCAAGAGGTGTAAGTTTGATGATGCTACTTTAGCATGTATCCAATGGCCATGAATGATTTGGTCTATCGGAACATGTCTAGGAAAGCTGTCAAGCCCAAGCTAATTGGCACGAGAGGTTGAGGAAAAACTAAGTCGGTAATGCACTTGTGTTCTATAGTTCATTGCCTGTGCGACTAAGTAGAATATGTTTTGACTAATCATGAACATAAATACACAGTAGAAGAGTCAAAGCATGTTCTATTTTTATATTGAGGGATCACAAATGTTTTGATCTAGTGCTACTACTTGGTTTGGGGTACACAACGAGTTCCTAGAGTTGTAAAATTATGTTAGTTTGGTGGTAACTTAATATAATCCTCCTTAATATTTTTCTTTTCTCGCTTGGTTGCATGCCTTATTCTCTATATGAAAGAAAGGACATGAGTTTGAGAAGTTCTATGAGAATGCGATTCGAAGAGATTAAGTCAAATATGGATGAGGGGGAGATGGAACAAATTGGGATAAGTCCCAAATATTTGAGTGCATCCATATTTGTTATGGATTAATGCTATTGATGTGATCAACACAATCAATGTGAATTGCCATCATCCTAATTTGAGTGGAAGTAGAATTACTAAATGAAATAAGATTCTACCACTCCGGGATACTTATAAATAGGGGCCTCTCCCATGGAATTATTCAATTAAATTCAATACAATTCCACATAATTTATTATTCTTATATTCTCTATAGTTTCTCTATTCTCTAGGAAATATTCTCTCTACGTCTCTTTTTTGGAGTATCACCTTTAGTTTCCAAGGGTTTAAGGTGTGTAAAATGTATGGATATTCTAGTAGTAATCCATCAAGAGTGAGCAAACGGTATTCGTGATTTGGTCAATGGACGACTAGTAGAAGAGTAAGATCTGGAATTTGTGGATCGACAATTTCACTGTATATCAGGTGCCCGACTCTATCCCTGCAATTTATTTGTTTATGTGCGATAAATTCCAACAAGTGTTTAAAAGATTGCTTGCAAAATGAGTTTATGATCGTATGTCATAGTTAACTATCTTAACTATCCACCACATTGGATAAATAATCAAATATGACGATATTTATAATGACTTGAATAATTCTTATCATATGAACTAGTTTTTGGCATTGAGTTAGGTAAAAACTCCCAATATTTCTACATAATACGGTAACTCATCGAAGAAGATAGACTCTTTAGAGAAAGGTTCGATTGGTAGTGAGATGGTGCGAACAGTGTTGACTAACAGGTGGTCAAAAAGCCTATGAGGATGCTGTTGAAATCACCTGAAAATGGAGTGGTTTCATGTAGGGGTGTGCATTCGGTTGGTTCGGTATGTGTTGAATCGAAAATTCGATATATTGCAATTTTGATTCGCCAAAAATTCGTATTGAATAACAAACTAAAATTTTCGGTTTGGTTTGATATTAATTTTTGGTACGGTTCAATTTTATGCCAAATTACCGAAATTCAATTAAAAAATAAAAAAAATTAAAAAAATTATTGAAGAAAACGTCATTTGGACAGAAATGATTATCTTATATATAATTATATATGAATATATATATACACACACAGTATAAATATATATATATATATATTTGATATAGTTTGGTGCAATGTACCATATTCCAAAATCAAAATTGAACCGAACACCAAAAATTCAGAACAATTATTGAATATAGAATAGAAATTTTGGTTCGGCATCTGATTTGTATTGAAATTTCAGTTTGGGCACGGTTTGGTCAGTGTATCTAACTGTGCACACCCCTAGTTCCACAGAGAAGAAAGAGATTAGAAAGGGGGTACTAGTCACTATGTTAGGGAGAAAAAAATAATAGACACCACAAAAAGCAACACAAATTTCGGCGGACTCTTCCGGCCAATTCCATTGGAATCAGGAAAAACCGGTGGAATTTCACTTCCGTTGGAGAAACCTGCCTCATTTAACAATTTTGGCAATTTGTTTTTTAACACAAACTTTTGATTGAATTTTTTTAAAATTAATTTAGTATTAGACAAAATTTTCTAAAAATACTATTTTTATTTTTTAAATATAGCTCGTTGCGCTAGCTTGGAATTGAACCCGAGTTTTCACCATGGAGGCTACATATGCTTGCAAAGAGGTGTGTCACACATGCACATAGGAACACATTTTTGTGAAAAACAAGGGTTGAAATCCATACCTCCGACATAAGCAAGGAGTATACTTGCCGCTAGACCATTGGAATACTTTGTTCATATGATTTTTTATATATATTTCTAAAATTATTAATTTATTTCTTATGTTTAGTTTCATTAAGTTTAGGGTTAAATTAATAGATTATTTATTTAATTTAGTATAATTGACCAATTGAATGAGTTCTGTTGAAAACTATTTAAAAAAAGTAAAATTAACTTTAAACTTTAATGTGTCATTACAATAAAAATATGTAGTAAAATATGATAATAAATTAGTTAAAAAATCATTTTGAAAGTGTTGATACATTCAAAACATATATGACATTTTTCCAAATTCAATTGAATCAATTAGACATTTACGACTAGAAAACTATGATTTGGCAACGGATTTTCCCCTAATTAGGGCGTTGTTGGAAGAAAATGGCTGTGGTTAAACGACAATTTTTTAGTAATGATTTCCCCCAATTCAACTTATTCAATTAAATGATTCCCCCAATTCTATTTTGCGGTGTTGGCATGTTTATTTTTAATACATATATTCATGGATAAGTTTAGCTACAACACGTTCAGTCACATAATTTTTTCATGACCAAATCCGTAGCTAAACAAAAATTTGCTACTAGTGATTTCTCCCAATTCAACTGAATTAATTAGACATGTCACGCTATTGTATATGTTGTATGCAACAATTTTGATTAAGGTTTAATTCTTATAAAATTAATATTTAATTACTATCTATGTTAATTATTTTTTATATGTTTATACACCACGATTATACTGAAAGTTATTTTACAAATTGACATATTTATAATATATTTTTTTATTGTAAACAAATAAAAAAATTAATTTTAATTTTTTGGTGGAATTTTTTGTGAAAAATAAAAACAAAGTAAAATTGATTTTTTGGTAGAATTTTCTACAGAATTTTCGTTGAAAATTTTTAAATTATTCTTTATATATATACTTTAATTTTTAGCAGAAAATCTGCTGAAATTTTCGTTGAAAATATAAAAATCAATATATTTTATTATTTTTTCCAACTGAATTTTTTGTCGACAATTCCACTGAAAGATCATTTTTTTTTTTAATTTCTAAAGATATCGATTAGCAAAAATTTTTGTCAAAAAGATTGATTTTCCTTTTTTGATTTTTGTAAACTTTTGTTGAAATTTTGTCAATTTTTAGGCAAAATTTTCCGACGAAAGATTTCGCCAAGAAGCAACGTTTATTTTATAGTAAGATATTTTGAACAAAGCTCTGATGGTGACTGAAAAGTAGGTGATCGGAAAGAAGAGGTGAAGGCAAGTCGAGTGCTACCCTTAACGGTTGAAAATCTAGCGGTTTGAGATAAATATCATTGTAGAAGATGAAGTTTTTAGAGAAAAAAGGTTTGACTAGTGGTGGGATGGTGTGGAATGACGTTGACTAACAGGTAGTCAGCAAGCTCATGAGGAGACGATTGTCTGGTGTGTAGGTTGCTGGATTCCTGCGAAGGTTGATGGCAACGGCGGTGGCAAGGGGGGGGGGGTGGATTAGAATATTTTGAATTATGTAAGCAGTTTGTGTAAAGTTTTGAATTACATAGGGCATTTATTGTAAAGTTTTGAATTACATAAAAGGGTTGCTTTTGATATTTTATAATTTAAATAAACAAAAAGTATCTAAGGACATTTTAAACAATTTAATTATGCCTCCGCTTACTTTGACATTAGAGGCTAAAACTCAGGGGCTCGTAGTAATTTTGAAAAAGATAGGGAATTCTTAATAATTTTGGCTAAATTCAGGGACAACGGATGTGATTATTTGTCTTATTTATCATATATAATCTCCTCAACTATTGATTAATTAGATGATTTTACTATGACTTCACATAATTAGTCATACTAATTAGTCCCACACTCCCATAAAACGTCTTTTAGATGGATAATTAATAAGGAACACAAATCTTTCCAACACTGCTAAGCATTCAACTCTTTAGAAATCCATGCATGTCGACATAAGCAAGTGGAACCCTACCTATAATGCACACACTAAATCTCATAGACGTTGCCAATTCATGCCATGAATGATTGAAAAAAGGGTTTTACAATTGTATTTTATCTCCATTAAAAACAATAAACTCTCTAGCAGATTCATTGTATTCATGAGAGAGGACAGCTTGAAATGGGGCCTTTAAAAGAGTAAGGAAACAATATTAATGTGGGGTTCTCCAAAATACCGTAAATGATAAGGGCTTATAAACCTTTATTAGGGCCACTTATTTTTGTTCCTCTTTTCACTCAAAAATCCTCTTTCTCATACTCTTTTGACCCAATTCTTGCCTGTTTCTTAGAGCATATGCATGCACAAAGGAGGAGGAACCTGCCCTTATTGGGACCCTCCATGCTAACAAATTGGATAGTGTCGCATTGTTTGATATGGATTGAGGGTCACATATGCTTTATATATCAGGTGAATATGGGACATATACCCTAGCTATGTAACTAATATGGGCAAGTTCAAAGATCCAAGTATATTGTGAACAAAGCTTTAAAGGTGGTGCAAGTATTAGCTAGTATGTCACCAAATACTTTACTTAGTGTTGAAACGATTTGTCCCTTGTGGTTTATATGCAAAACAATTAAATTTTATAGTTGGGTGATCAAATTAAGGTCCAGCCTTGGCAGATTTTTTCTTGCGACTCGTTGCAAGAAAAAGTAACTTAACATGACAAAGTATAAAAGTAGGATATGAAAGTTATCATTAATAATATACATCAAGTGATAATATTTTTTATGCAGTTACTAATTAAATCTATTTAATGCTAATAGTTTTTAGGAAAATTTACTAAGACCTCCTTAAAATTATTTTTAATATCTAAAAAAATCATGAAAAAAGTTTTTCAATCCTATAAATTACCCCTTTCATCAATTTTCCATTCTTAAAAACCCAATTAATCTTTTTTTGGGACAAAATTACACTTAAATTTCTTACATTGGTTTTTTTTTGAAGATTTTAGTCTTGTTATTAAAACTATTTTTTGAAGATTTTAGTGTTGTTGTTAATTATGTTAATTTTTCAAAAAATAATTTCTAAAAAAAAATATTCTCAATTATAATTTAGGTATCTTTAAATGTGAGAATATGTTTTTTTTTTCCTAATTTATATATATCATAATCAGAAAAACTTTACAACGTTAATTTACTAAAGCCATCATTGGTACAAATAATTTTAAAGAATTTTATACAAAATTATTAGAAAAATGATTTATTAAGTTTTTTTAGTATAAAAGATTAAGACTAATTCATTCAAAATATTTACTGCTGAATTTTTTGGAATGTAAATTCGTAGAACGTGTTTACAAGATTGCAAATTAATTTCAGAATTTTTGTAGATACAAAAATTTATTTTAAGGGTCTTTTTAGTATTTTTCCTTGGTTTTTATTTTGTCGCAAGCTAGTTTAAAGGTGATAACATTTATCGTTTTAAGTTGCCACTATATATAGTTATTGGTAAGTTACATCTACACCCCCTAAGATATGGTGTAAATACAAATTAATCCCTCATTTAAAAAAAAATTATAAATACCTCCTAAGGTATGTGTTAGCTTAACAAAATTTATCATTATTTAATGCGAGACATAATTGCGAGTTGTATTGTTGTTGTTTTATATGAAATTTTGAGATGAGATTCGCTTGGTCTTGAGTCTTGACAAGTTCAAGATGCAGAAAGTGAATTTTAATAAGAACGTAGTGGCAGTATCGGATTTTAGATGGTAATGCCCGGTGATGATTATGCTGGGAAATTATTTTATGAAGGTTGGTAGAATAACAAAATTGATTGAAGGATTTTATCAGGCTCGACGAGACGCATCTCTTGGTGGATGAGTTGACTATTATGATTGCACGAAAATTATTTTTTGGATAGAAACTTAATATTTACAAGAATATCCTATATCTTGAAGGAGTGTGTGTAATTTTTTAAACAAGAAAAACTAATTTATAATTGTATGATGCCTTGAGACGTGTAGATGTAATTTGCCCTATAATTATAATTAGTGACACCCTTATGATCACAATCTATTATCAAAAATATTGTCATGATAAGTTTAATTGTGTTAAGATTTTTCTTGCTACTAAATTGCTCTCAGAGAGTGTAAGTAATTGATTATGGTGACAGTTTAAACATAAATATTGTCACCATTGATCACATTATGCATAATAATATTTTTTGTCATTAAAAGTACATAATTAATAATAATTTTATTATTATCGCTTATTATTCTTTTATAAATTTATTTATTTTCTTGTAGTGGCGCTTATGATCACCTGAAACCATACGATCGACGACCCCAGAATGATCGTATGGATATATGTGGACCCCGTTGTAATTGTGTAGTAATGCCAATATATGGTGTAATAAACAACAAAAGACTTAATTGTGTTATTCTACATGATAGCGAACTAGCTACAGAACATTTGATTTTTTTTTTATAATCAAATAAAATTAAGTCGCATCAAATGGAATTAATTTTTAATCCAGGGGAAGAGACCGCTATCACAAGAATTATTTCTTGGGATTTGATCAAGGGGAACAGAGCTTGAGAAACTAGAAGATACTAAATTATCACTACGGAAAAAAAACAATATTAATTAATGAACAAAAGAATAGAGTTGCACTATGAAATTTGTATAATTAAGTAACACTATTTTTTTTTATCATTGATTAAATTTATTTAGCGATATTTTTTTTATATTGTCACAATATGATTCAATAGTAATGAACAATAGTAATTTAATAATTATCATTGACAATTAGTGAAAAATTCAATTACGGTTTTTATTTTACTAAAGCATTACCACATGAGTATTACTAATTATCAATAGTGATGATTTAAACACATTTTTTGTTATTATTGATATTTTAAAAAATCACTTTAATTTGTGACAAAACAAAATATGTTTTTGTTACTAATATACATTATTGGTGAGAACTTTTACTCAATATGTTTTATCTAACTCTCTTTTTTGTTCTATTGTAAGTTTGTAACAGGCCAAAAATATTATCCCAGGTGATTAATTCAAAATTAGAGTTCATTATAAAGACCTCACTTGAGAGTTAGTGTCAGTATACGCTATGCCTATCCTCTCCTCATATGTACTATTCAATGTTTTTTTTAACTTTTTCTTTAATTAATTAATGTTTACTTGAATTAGTTTTATGTTTCTATCATAAACTTATTAAATACACTTGATATATTATATTTCTACCATTTTGGGGCTTGAAAATATGTTAAGGAGATAAAGTTGAAAAGTGTCTCCTAAAGTCTAAGTTTAGGAAAGGACGCTCAGGGCCGACATCCTCCCTGAAGACCAAGCCCAGTAAGGGACGCCCATGGCTGACATCTTCCCTGAAGATCTAGCCTAGGAAGGGATGCCCAAGGCCGACATCCTTCCTGAAGCCCAGACCTGGGATGGATTCTTCCTCGGCTCAAGTTTGTGGACTACCCAACAAAGTGGAAATAAGGCATGAATTTAGTCAAATAGACATATGATAAATGTAGAGGTCTTATCTCTAACCGCTAACAACCTCATCCCACCAAGATCTCAACAAACTTCCCCCCGTCCTAGTTTCGGGAGGCAAGTGTTCTTCTACCTCTATATAAGGTCTAGTGCCTCATAAGGTGACACACATGAAATTTTTGACACTCTCAAGCACTCTATTGCGCTTGAGCACACTCTCCACGATCTTTCTAGCAATTATTTCATCATTTTACTATTTTTATTATCCATTTATCATTTTTGGACGAATTACTCACACAATTCAGTAGAGTGCTAACTTTTATTTTGCAAGTTTCCTCCCCTAAAGTCGAGTATTATTACCCAAAGTGCTTCTCTCGTTACAAATCTAAGGTGCTCAGAAAAACCGTAAGCATCAACACTGATGACCGTAAATATACAAATATATGCAAATTTGATAAATAATTATACTTTATTTTATGAAAGTTTGAACATATAATTAAATAATAATATATTCTTATTTTACGAACACATCAAGTTTATATATATGTTGTGCATCTGTTGGATGCCAAATTCAAACCCAGAGTCATGCTGATTTGGTTTAGTGGGCTGGACCGGGAGTATCGTAAATACCTAATATGGTCTTCGGACTTGGTATGGCTTTTGCATTAATTTTATGGGCCTCGGCTTGGGCCAGGGGATTCTGTGAGTTGACAGGCCCGCAATATGTAACAAAGCAAAAATGAAAAACTTGCCTTTTCGACTCTAGATTTCCCCTTTTCCCCAGCAACAAGTTGTATTGCATAGTTGTTTATGATGTTAGGATTTAAGTTTATATTGAGTTAAATTTATATAAATATTTTTTGAAAAAATAAAATTTATATTTTTGTATTGTTTTGAGATACTTTTAATATCTTATTGAAATTTAATATCACCCTTTAAACAAAAATTTCTAGCTCCGTACTTATTATCAATCCCTCGAATTGAATGTTTCCAGCATTTCCAAATCCAGAAAATGCATTTGGTTGTTTCACTTACCAAACAATCAGATTTGCACAAATAATTTTAGTTTTTCTCGGCATAGATATTACATAAAAGAAGAAAAAAAACTATACTATAATTGTCATGAAAAGTACTGATGGAATAATTGTTTTATACATTATCATAATTTCAAATTTTCTGTTAGAAGTAAAATTAATTAATAGAAATCATCATTTAGTTATTCAAAGAAAAGAAGGAAATAAAATTGAATTTGTTGATGAAATGTTGTGTCTTTTTTATTATATTTATTTTTTGAAGAAAACTTTAGAATGTCATCTTGCAATGTCTGTTATCTACAATTTAAGAAAGGAAAGAATATTGAAATAAAATATTATAAGAATTTAACCAAAAGTCTGAAGGAAAAATCCTATGTCACGAATTATATAAGTTTTTAGATAGGATCCTCTATTTTAAAACAATATTTTAGTTTCTGTTTCAAAATGCATATTTATCTCATGTGTAGAAAATTATTTTCTTAATTATACATTTGACCTGGAATTTGTACAATTGATGTATATCAATAGATGGGCCAAAGGGATTACTAGCAACTTGAAGGGCAGGTTAATTCGTATTACTTATCTAAAAATGATTATTTAACATTCAATCTTCAAAACAGTTTTAGTTTTCACCTTAAAGTTTGATAAAATGACAAAATTAAACCAGAAGTTATGATTGAACATCCAATTTTCTATACAGTACTTGTATAAAAAAAAAAGTGAATTTGTTTTTTTAAATAACTTATTATATAAAATATAATATATTTAATTATAAAGTATTATTTCTACAATTATTTTAACGACGACATTCTAGTATTACCATGTTTTAATTTGCTCTGTGGATAATAATTTTTATTTTGTTATAATTATTTAACTGTTTAATTTAATGACATGTGTATAAATTGCCACTACTAAAAATTGATGGCAAAGATTTGTATATAAATCTAATCTAATATACATTTAAAATGATGTACACCTTATGTGTCAATCTCTTGTTTATGTGGATAATAAGGTAGACAACTTGTCATTCTATTATTGTGTCACATAAGACCTTTGTCATATTTACATTTTCACTCTTTACTTCACATTAAAATCTTTCTATAATTAAAATTACTTAATAACATTTTTCCCAATAATATATCTCCAACTACTTAAATCACTCCCATACTTAATTATATTTTTAAACATAGTTATAATTATATCCATTGATTAGCTTTTTTAATTATTAATGCTTTATCAATTAGTTCACCCTTTTATCCTCTCCCCTTCTCTCTTGGTTGAGTGTATGTGCATGTAGTGTTTCGATTGATATTTGTAGGGTGTCCTGAATTGATTGTATACAAAAAAGTATATATGTACATATGAGTTTCTTAATATGACAAGTTATGTATTAGTTTTAATAATGATGTCCTTGATTATTGCTTAGTCTCTTCATATTTAATGTCATAAATTATTATTTTCATATTTTGACTAATCAAATTTAACCACATGTGTAAATAAAAGTCTCATAAAATCTATATATAAGCCATTTCCTTATTCAATATCCTCACATTATAATTATTTTTGACCTTGGCTACTTTCCTTAATCAACTCAAATTCAACACACACACACACACACACACACACACACACATATATATATATATATATATGGGTGAATTATATCTACTACCCTTCTAAAGTTACAAAACTACAGTTGATCTCTCAAAAATTTTCAATATTACCAACCCATACCTTGAGAAATTTTAAAATTACAAATACCTCCTTGGTCAGCCGGTTCTCAGTTATATTTTGCTAATGTCATCAAATTTTTTTATAAAATTTCAAAAATACTCTTGTCGTTCCGAGGCCAAAAAATTTTTCAATTGGAAAATATAGGGGTAAAACCTGAAAGTTCAAAAAAATATGATCAGGAACCGGCTGATTAGGGGGATATTTGTAATTTTGAAATTTCTCAGGTATGGGTTGGTAATATTGAAAATTTTTGAGAGATCAACTGTAGTTTTGTAACTTTAGAGGGGTAGTAGATATAATTCACCCATATATATATATATATATATATATATATAAAGTAAAGTGGTCCGGTAACCCTATTTTGGGTATGTTGTTTATGTGGCATTGAGGTTGACACGTTAATTTTATCCATTTTGTCATATAAACATATTTCCATATTTAGAATTTATTTAAATGCTATGAGTTACAACTTTTTAATCATTGCTTCCATATTTCACCTCTCTCCATCAAAATTATTAATATATCTTAATTCTTTATAATCCTTATTTTCCTTATATCATTTATTTTTTATATTTGTAAAAAGTATTTAAAATACATGTGTATCTAAATATATACTTTTAATACTTTTTCCTTTATTAAATTATATATATCATATCATATCATATCTAACAATATTCTTTTAGTTATCCGTGTGTGTATCATAATCATATACTTATCATGTTACTAGATTAATGAAAAGATATTGAGGGTGGGCTTATAAATTTAAAGAATAAAATATAAAAATTTAATAAGCTCTCTTAAAAAAAAAATGACCCAAATTAATTTTATGTACAATTTTTTTTCCTAATACATCTTAATTTAGCAAGTGGTTTTATTTTGATAAGTTCTTCAATTTAAGAAAATCATGTCTTATTACTTAGATTTTCATATTTTTCTTTCTAATTTTATATACAAATCCCCTTATTAATTATTATCATTATAATAAATCATAATTTTCTCAAATCTTTGTATTTATATATTGATATATAACATGAAATCTAGCCACTAATTAATATTACGTTCATATTTTTATTCTTACAATGCCTTGGTTCTTTCTTAGCTTCGGATTCCCTGTAGCATCTCTTGTTTTGTGCCGCTGATCGACGACACGTGGCACTTTAACGGATTTAGAATTAACGGCAAAACAAAGCCGTCTTCTCTCCAGCTTTTTAGTTTTTTTTTTCTTTCTTTCCGTTTTAGGAAAACAGTCGGTCTTCTCGTATGCGGCAACTTTTGAATTTTCATACACGACATGGATTCTCCAATACCATTTACCATGTAAATGGAAAATCCAAAAACAGAAAGATAAAAACAAGAACGAAGAGAATATAAACGCACAATGGGAACACTCGCCAATTCACTTTTTGTATGAAAATTCAAAACTTGCCGTATAAGAAGACTGACTGTTTCCAAAAACGAAAAGAAAGAAAAATGCAAACAAGCTGGAGAGAAGACGGCTTTGTTTTGCCGTTAATTCTGGCTCCGTCAAAGTGCCATGTGTCACCAATCGGTGGCACAAAACAGGGAGATGCAACAGAGAAAAGCAATAGGGAACAGGAATCTGAAGGCTTAATTCTTATGGGGACAAACTACAAAATTTTTCATATGCCAAAATTACTCAACTTCATCTAATATTTTCTTAAATTTGCTAAATAAAAGTTTTTTTTATTTTTTATTTTAGGTGACAAAATAACTACATCATTCATTCTGTCAAAATCAGTATCAATTTCTTATGTTATTTCTTTTTTTTTGAAATAATTTCTTATATTTTTCCTATGATTTCTTTTTCTTTAATTACTTTCCTAATTTTTCATTAAAAGCATCCCATTTTTAGTTTATGTATTTTAAATTTTTTCCTATCACAATAACTCAGATAATCTCCCCGTGTTTCATGGGGCGTTGGTTTAATTTTAGGAAACGGAACACCGTACAGCTAGTAATCACTGGGTGCAATTACGTACGCCTAAAAATTATGCGAATAACATGAGTTCTAGTTGGGCTTTGCACTCATGGCCACATCGAGCACACTTTAGAGGACCAATAACTCAAGTTCAATTGAAAGTGATTCGATCGATTGCAGAAACATGATTGCACGAAATTTAACTGAAAATTGATTCCATTGATTGCAGAAACATGATTATAGTATAGCAACAGAATGATTACAATGGGTTGGATCGATAGGGGAAAATCCAACGCTCGATTTTGTTTGGGAAGGTTTCACTTCAAAAACTATCCACTTCCTATAATAGGTTAAAAAAAATAAATTCTAGTAACAAAAGTACATATAAAAAGGGCAGGACAACGAGGCCAAAAATTGGAAACTGTACAATACAAGACAAAAGATGGAAACTTTACAAGACAAAAGGCCTAACACCTATGACACAACAGAATGTTCCTTGTGGTCCGGCATCTATTGGTGAAGGTTGGTGTGGATGGTGTGGTCAAGGTGGATTGGGGCGTGGAGGCCCAACCGTGACACCATGTCAACCCACCACCACCAAACTTGATATCAAATTAAGCTTGATTTATCATAATTAAGCTCTTTTTTGTTTTCAACTAGAGTTGTATTCGGAGGAATATCTAATTGTGGAGGATCTTTGACCTTGATAATCCAATTTAGATTTTGAGAAAATTATTAATGCTCGAGTAAATTTATTTTTGAATTTTTTCCATTTTTCTTTTTACTACAAAAAACATATTATATAAGGCATTATCATAATATCCTTTTTTTAGGTTTTTTTTTCTTTTTAATGTTAAAAGTTTATTATTATTTTTCTTTTATGTGTTCATATTATTTTATGATAGGAAACAACAGTTTTGAAGATCAATTGATTTTGTATTCATTTGTTCAATATGTTGTTCTTAATATCAAATGCATTTAGTGTGTGCAACATTTAGATTATTGATTTTTCTCAACTTGATTATGTAGTTATGTAATATGAGGTGCTTGTCTTATTGTATTTCTCTATGTATCAAAATGTTTGATGTGGATAATGTATCTTATTAAAATACAGGGATCGGAGTTGTTGAATAGAAGGGGTTTGTTTTTTCTCATTTTATTGATCTTAAATAAGTTGAAATGATGATGAATTTATTACATGCATTAAGTAATAGTTGATTGTTAAGCTTTTATGATATCTCCTCATGCACATTGCATAAATATAGTCAATTTATTTCAAACTTGTAAGTGTTGGGTTTTTAATTTTCTTCAATTAGCAATAATTTTGTTTAATTTATCCCTAAAAATTACAATATATTATTTAACTTTAAACTTGAATAATAGTTATGAGTCAAAAAATAATTTAAATTAATTATGTAATATTCTAACCCAATTTTATTGTCAAAAAGTATAATAAATTATGTAAATCATTATGAAAGTTTTTGAACAATTTGGTCATACTTACAAGCACAAATATATCATAGATAAAGTTCTAAAATTGTATTAGTTCTTACTAAATATTTATGATTTGTACGGCAATAGCCAACCCTTTATCAATTAGTGCAAAGTTTTAAATTTTGGGCATGTATGTATGTGTGTATATATACACACACACTAGTATTACACTCATGTGCATTAGTGCACGATGAATTTGATGATGGGTTGTTAGATGGAATAATAATTAAAATTTAATAAATAATATAATTGCATTAAAAATAACTTCAAACTTTCATAAAAAGGGAAACATAATGGAATTTAGGAACAATCCAATAATAAGCAAAAATAATGTATAACTACTCAAATGTTAAGTCAAATTAAAATTTTCTTATGCATGATAATGATAAATAAATTATAATACAACTTATGGAATTAGAACTGTGCATTCTTTATAAATTTTTTTTGATGTGGTTAAAAAAGATACAAAGGAAAGAAATGTCGAATAGAATTTATAAAAAATAACAAACAAAAAATCATCTCATATTGGAGCACCATCTCTATATTATGGATGTCATTACAATTTTGATATTCGGGGACATTGTATACACTTACCACCAATATTTTTAGCCTCTAATTGATTTGTTTTAGTGAATATCTTCAATGAAATCAAATTTGATAGCCCTCGTTGATATGAGTTTGTTAAAAATCTTAATACTTTGTGCAGATATGAGATAAATAATATTGTCCATATGAAAACTTTATATAACAAATATAGTCAGAATATATTTCATTTTCAGAATATAGTAAGTTTTTAATTATTAATATATTTTACACCTATGTAGCTTTATAGAGCCTACGCTGAAAGAAAAGGAAAAAAGTAAATAACAAAAGAAAATTGTAATATCATTGGTACAAATCATGTCCATACTTTTAATATTAAATAGATCAATGTATAAATTCAACTCATTTTAGTTAATTAAACCATATACAAACATTTCTCCAAAAAATCCAAATTAATAGGTACAAAAGTACTCACACGTATAATATCAAAAAAGTACTCACACATATGTAAATGAAAATAGGGGAAAAAAAATAGAATGCAACGGACCAACACACCCCCTCAAATCTTTAAAAAGCTGAGAGAGAGAGAGAGAGAGAGAGAGAGAGAGTAAAAAATCAATACAAAACAAATAAAGCATTTGAACAATAAAATAATAACAAAGAAAAAACACAAAAATTTGGAGTCATAGAGATTACTGCAAATAAATTTATCATAACATTATTGTAGAAATCACTTATTGAAAATAGAATTTGGATGGCAAAAAAAAAAAAACAAGAAGTAAAAACAAAAAGAAAACAAATTGCTATTTGAAGAATGACTAGTTTTAGAGAAAATATTTTTTAAAATATCAAGACATTGATGGAAAAAAAAATAAATGATGAATTTGATCAACTTAAAAAAGTGTGCCTATCAAAAGCCAACAAATCACTTAATTTAAGTACAAAGTATAAAATGAAAATTTGAATAATATAAAAGTTCAAGCAAATAAATGAAAATTTGAGTATAAAGTAATGACAAAAGGGAATAAAACAAGTAATGACAACAAAAAAAGGTAGAAGCAGAAAATATATCTATAAAAGCTTGATTAGATAAATAAAACACTTAAATCGGGAATTGAATGAACCAAAGAAATCAAAAGATATCAAGAAATTTTTTTTCAAAGGAACGTGAATGTGAAGAATGAAAATTAAGTGAAAATTTTGAAACATGTAAAGATATAGATAAAAATAAAAATTAAATGATAAGAGAGTTATCAATTTAGCGAGAAAGAAAAAGATTTAGCTAATAAATCAAACGGATCTTGTCAACCCATGTGGAACATATATATATATATATATATATATATATATAAAATCTAAAACAGAATAAAGAAAGTATAACAAAAAAAAAAAACTTTAAAACCAGGAGTAAGAACAAAGAAAAGAAAATAAAAGACAATAATATTGATGTTATTTAAAAAATAAAAGATGATCACAAAAATTAAGTACCGATAAATAAATAAAAATAGTATAACAAAATAAAGCAAATCATAGAAGATCATTGGGGATGAAAAATGAAGAACTTACTTTATTTTATGATTGAAGAAAGGGGACTCAACAAATCTAGATCAATTTTCATATAGGGGAGGGGATGTTTGATCATCTCATTGTGTTTCAAATTTATGATTGGGATAAAAATTGTTCATCCCTGTGTCAAATAAAAAAGAAAAGATAAAACTAAAAAAAGAGATAACTATGAAAAAGTGCATATTAAAGAAGAGTGATTAAGTTAATAAAATTTGAATGATTTAAATAATAAAGGAAATGATTAATTAAATTGATTTTTGGAAGAAAATTGAGAAAGAAAATCCATAATTAAAATTAAACAACAATTAAAGTTGATTTATCAATTAAAAATAATTTAAAATTCTAAGAATTGAGAATTGAGTCAAAATTGAGTTTGTTTTAGTCATAGACTACTCTCAAATATATAATAGTATAGATTTATATTCTTTTTAGAATGCCTTCTACTAATATTTTATTTTCTAATATTTTGTTATATCATAGTTTTTTGTTAGTTTCTTTACTAATTATTTTTTTGCTAATCAGTAATTAGTTTGAATAATAGTAAAACTTTATTAATGTTTTATATAAGATTTAATATTATTATTGGAAATATATTATCTAATTTATTTCTTCTATTCCAGTATGTAAGTTCTCTACATATTATAAATGTTCCTTATAACTATGATGAGTAATTTACATTGATAAGTAATGAAAATATTATTTAATTTCAAATTCAAATGTATTTTATATTTTTCTTAAGATTTAAACAGTTCACTTAATTTATAGCAAGTAATATAAAATAATTTAGTAATACGGTAATGAGCTTGTGATTTAACCTTAAATTGTTAAATAATATACTCTTCCCATAATTCAAAATTGTACTAAATGACTAATCAATTAGTAATAAGTATGTCTAATTAATTGACATATAAAAAATAAACATATTACTGACACTTGTCGTGAAATTACACTGCCCCTTGTCATAAATTTAGGTTGACTATTCTGTTATGTATAATTGTGGTGTGCCCTAGTTTCTCTTTGAAAGCCACGTCATCAACATGCATGAGGGATTACGACAAGTATGGAAAAAAAAAAACGCTCAATAAAGTAGGTTTTCCTCGAATAATGTTTAAGCCATGGTCTCCACTAGACCAAGCCATGGCGCTACACAAGGGAGCATGAGGACTAATGTCCTCGATAACTAAAATTTGCTCTCGAAAGAGGTTTAAACTTGTGAAAGAAGGATTCTGAGTGAGGAAAAGCTCACAAGAGGGAGTTTCTCCCCATGTCTCTCGTGTGAGGGCAAATGTTCTTGATTGAGTAGACTGTCCTTAAAAGAGGTTTAAGCCAATGAAAGGAGGCCCTTGGGCTGGCTAAAATTTGCGAGAGGGAACAACCCCCCCCCCCCTCCCCAGGCCTACCTTGTCAAAAAATAGAAGAAAATGCCCTCGATAGAGGGTCCAATAAGATCCATAGAGGATCCCAATAATTGGGCTAGATCCTAGGCATGATGGGTCACCTCAAAGCAAACAGTAAAAGAGAGCATTATCGAGTGGAGGTATCCCAATCGAGGACATGGCTCATATGGTCCTTAGGAGTATAGTTGTTGGCATTCCAGCTAAGATCCCCAACAACCCTATCAGATATGAACAACTGTTGCCACCAAACGTGCGTTGACAAGATGTGCAGTCTCCCTCAATCTCAAGCACTTAAATGTTTCTTCATAAGTATAATCCTCAGCATTAAATGCCCAAAATATGCATTTAATGCAAAGGTTAATCCCCATTAATGAAGTAATTGCCTAGCCATTATGAGGGGTACCAAGTAGAACAAAAGACATGTACACTTGTACTTTACACATTAGTTAAAGTGATTGAGCCGCATTAACCACGTCACATCAAGGCTACTCTCATCTAAAAAGCTTCCCAAGCTCAAGAAAAGTAAGAACTACATTACTATTCTTAACAACTAAGAAAGATATACTATTCATCTTCATCTTCTTCTTCTTCTTCCTTGCCTCACTTCTAGCCAAAAAAGCTAATTTCAGTGTCGGAGGGTAAAATCGGTTAGTCTCACGTTTGCTCCTTCCTCTTGACAGGTGGGCCGCCAACACACATCACCGGAGCCATGGAATTTTGCTACGTGGTCGTACCAAAAAAGACCTCATCAAATAGATATAGATATATTTAAGTTTTTCAATATGACAAGTTTTGTATTAATTTTAATAATTATATCTTTGGTTGTTGCTTAGTCTTTTCATATTTAATATCGTAAATTATTACTTTCATATTTTGACCAATCAAATTTAATCACATGTGTAAATAAAATTCTCCTAAATTTTATGCATAAGACATTTCTTTTACTTTATATCCTCCCATTGTATTTATCTTTTATTAATATATATCATGTAGTATCCATATATATATAATGTGTCATATATATATATATATATATCTATTATATATAATGGAATAGTTAGTCTAAATTTATGATAAGTGGCAACATAGTTTTCACGACAAGTATCAGCAACATATTTATTTTTTATGTGTCAATTAATTAGACATACTTATTTTTAATTAATTAGTCATTTAGTACAATTTAGCACAAAGAGTATATGTAAAACTTTGAGATAAATAAGTTGAAAATTTGAGATAAACTTATAAAAACATTATCAGCTTAAAGTTTGAAGTTTATAATTTTTTTTTAATCTTTTAAAATCTTCTCCAAATCAAAAGGATGAAAACTTCATCGACATGTACAAGAATGATGAATGTAATTAAAAAAAGAGAGTTTGTTAGAATGAGAAGTTAAAATTACAATAATTTGATAACAAATCTTTAGGAGCTAATCAATCTGTAGTGTGCGGTGATACTAAGCTGCTATCGTATACGTTGAGGAAATCACGAGCTATGTATTAGGATCTACTAGATTTCATTCATTGCTCAATTTAAACTCGGTAATTAAAGATAACTAGGAAGCACTCATGTAATTAAAAAGCATATAAAGCACAAGAACCTTTCAGTAAAATTAAAAATTAAAACAATCAAGCTACATATATTTTACATATATACATAAAAAAAAATTCCATGGCCCCCAAACTTTCTTGTTCATTCATATTATTTATTCTCTTTTTCTCCATTGCTTGTCTCTACATTTGCAATGCACGTGCACTTGCAAGCAATGGGAAACTCTCCAGTTCATCATCACGCCTTGATTTTCTGAAAAACCTGAATGGAACCAAGAAAGGGGACCTTGCTGTAGGCCTTAGCGGATTAAAGAAGTACCTGGCAAACCTAGGCTACATCAACAATATTAGAGCTCACACTGATGACCGTTTCGACGACACATTAGAAACTGCCATCAAAAGGTACCAAAAGTTCTATAACCTCAAAATCACCGGAACTCTCGACCACGAGACTGTGGCTGCGCTCGGACGTCCTCGTTGCGGCGTGCCGGATCATATCAATCCTTACAGCGAAACTATTCAAATGGGGTCTAGCTTTTACACCTTCCTCGGACCTGTATGTGTTGGGTTTTTTTCTCTAATTTATTGGTCTCACATATTAATTTATTGTACATTGCTATCTCATTAAAAGGAGTCCCAATTATGTGATCCATTTAAGACATAAATTTAATGGGCTTACAGAAATATTATATTAAGTATGGGTCTTTATGTGTAGAAGCCCGGTCAAGCTTTAATTATGTTTGATGGGCCCATAATTAAAAGCTTGATACATTAGGTATATTAGGGCATGATCCCTAAGCCAGAATAGAATGACGTCTTTCTTTCTGCCCCATCTAAAAGAGAGAATACAGAAAACTCACGCCGTCTTTCTTGGCTTAGAAGACCACTAACCCTAGATCCAATTCTCTTCCGCATCTATCATGGATTGAGGTTAGTTATTTAGATTAAAAAAAAATATTATTTGGTTGTTTACTAAAGATCCTATGATTAATCGATTCATATGAATCGTATTTTTGTTTTATATAATGTATTATTCGGTTTGAATCCATATCTTGTGAAAAGTTTTCAACAAGTGGTATCAGAGTAGGATTAGTAAATAATCAAATATGTTTTATTTTGATTTATTCGGTTATGATTTGATGTTTTGAGCATGCTTTAATTAAATCTACAATATATATATTTATGTTGGATATATATTGTAGATGTATGTTCATATATGTAAATCTTATTTGATTTCATGTTATTATGTGGTTTTATTTATGTATTCATCAAGGATAAAAGAAATCGATCCATAAAGTTTTTTTTTCGGATGATTTCTTGATGATTCGTAAAATTTGGATTGTTGTCTTCAAAAAAAAAAACCCTAATTGTATGCAAATAATGGGGCTCGAACACGAGACCATGCACAAGTGCCGCGCTCTCCAAACCATTGGGCTATTGCTCGCATACTTTATCATGGTTTTGGTCTTTAGACTAGTAAGCAAAAAAATATGAAAAGCAAGAGAATAAGTATTCCGCTGTACCCAGGGTGAGTCGAAACCGGGTCTGTTCGGTGGTATTATTGTATCCCTACCACCGAACTGCTACACGGGGTACTAACCTGCGACTGCTGCTTACTTATAATAAAATAGTATTCATTTATTAAAAAAAAAAAGAGAGAAGACAGTAGCGGCCAGCGGGTCTCGAACCTGGGATCTTGGGGTTGGCTGTGTGTGTACTCAGCCATTGGGCTATCACTCTATTTTTGAACACTAATATCATCACGCGTATTTGTACTTGGGATTGAACGCGTGTGTCAGATTTAAGGAAAAAAAAATGGTAGCCATGTTGATTGAACTTGGGTTTATTATGTGACAATATGATATTTATGCCTTGGCTATTGCCAAGATCTATAATTATATGTTGTTTTTATTTTATATTAAATTCAACATATGTATGTTTTATTTTGGGATCAAATCAAAATTGAACCCTTGAACTAAAACGGTATATCGGTTGGAAACCCGGACAACCAAACAAAAAGAGTCATCTTTGATGACTTGTGTCCTGTTATAACAACGCCACATACAATTCGAGTTCAAAAATTATTGTATATAGTATGTGCACTACTTGACCATATTGCTATTACAATATAGTTTGTGTATTTAGCTTTATGTATAAAGTTTCCTTTTAAGTAGTGCATTTGGGATTTAGTTATTTTGTCCTATTTTGAAATTGTATAGATTGAACTAATATGTTGCCAAAGCAACCTCTATTAGGTAAAATTTATCACTTTTGAAAATATATGCATGTTTTATCTATGCAAAATAATCGGCTCAAAAGAAGATTATTTTGGCCAGATGGTTAATATTTATGAATATGTTGTTCATACTCTTTTATCTATACGAAATAATCGGCCCAAAGGAAGATTATTTTGGCCAGATATGATATTCATAAATATGTAAGTTGTCCTAGTAGCTTCATCTATGCGAAATAATCGGCTCAAAAGAAGATTATTTTGGCTAGATGGTTTATTCATGAATATGTGAATTTTGTGTTATTTTGTCTATGCGAGATAGTCAGTCCAAAGGAAGACTATTTTTGGCAAGACAAAGGATAGTCATAAATATTAAAATTATCTTGGTTAACATGCTGGCAATTTGTCGGTCTAAAGAAAGGCATATTGCTAGGCCGTTTTCCAATTATGAAATATTTATGAATTATGTGATACCATTACGAGTTGTTATTTTTGTCCAAAGACTAAATAACAATGTCGTGTTGGGTATCTTAGAAAACTATCAATATTCATGAATTATGGACAAAAGTACCACTTATTGTGCAAGGTATCTTGAGATGGGCCCACTTGCATGTAATGTGTTTGATATATTTATTATTCACACTTGTACATGCTATATACGGTTAATTTACTTTGAGCATATTTAATTTTCTTTATAGAGTCCTTAATATTTGCCATCATGAATAACATCCCATGTGCTTAATAGGACAAACCCTGAGAAATAGAAAAATACACTTTATGATGTGCTTGGTTGCATAGACTTGACTATATATTAGGATTTGATAGTCCTGCGAATCTAATCATTAGTATTAGTACTATTGATAGAAAGTTGCATACGAGAAGTAGGATCAATCAAATTATATTAGTCCAATAGTCATGCAACATTTAAATTCCCAATATCCATAAGGGGTCATATTTTGAGAAAGAAAATGCCAAATTTTCCAATAGAAGACCGATTCGTTCTAGCGAAAAGGTCGAAATGGACATTATCCTTAGAAAGCTCATTTCAATGCGGTATAAATGCAAAGGAAACATAAAGAAATACATCAAAGAATAGTCCAAAAGAAATACATCAAAGAATAGTCCAATCTTGTAACAAAACAAAGGTCCTTAAAAGTTTGAATGTTGAAAAAACATTCTTGTGGACCTAGTTTCAGTTAAGAAAATAGATGAAGTACTAATTGGGCAATAATTTCTCAAGAAACTACCACCATTAAGAAATGAACAAGGACTTAATTTAAAGAAACTGCAAGACTTGTGATATTCCAACATAAAGTGCAAAAGAAACATAATTCAGTAATTATTTGTTACTTTTGCAAGAAAGTTGGTCACATAAAGAAATATTGTCCCAAATAGGTCAATGGGTATGCGAACAATATTGACTTTAGTGCTTCATACTTCAGGATTAATTAAGGTGTATAGTGTCAATTGGTGTTGAAAGATACATCTATATGGAAAATGGCAACAAGGCTTTGTTAAAGGCTATTGGTGCCCATAATATTCTCCTGAATACTAGTTTGTATTTGAATTTAGAGAAAAAATTTGATTACGCCATCAATGAGATGGAATTTAGTTCCTATTTCCTATATGGACAAATCCAGACCCACTTGTCCTTTTGGAAATAAGATTTTCAGTATTTCTCTAAATTTAAATATTAACGAAACTTGTATTTTAGTTTGTTATATTGTGAATATTAGATACCAACAGCTTTAACAGAGATGAAAAGACACCTTTTAAAAGTAACTTTGGTACTAAAGCCAAAATTGGATAATAAGAATTCATTTGTGTGACAATATAAGCAATTAGGTAATTTTTCTGAATAGAGAATAAACATGCTTATGTCAAAGGAATTCTTGATTTTCTTATTCTTACAGACTTTAAAAAAAATATCTAGAATTTATGAAGAATATATA
This sequence comes from Petrea volubilis, assembly GCA_026212405.1. Classification (NCBI taxonomy): domain Eukaryota; kingdom Viridiplantae; phylum Streptophyta; class Magnoliopsida; order Lamiales; family Verbenaceae; genus Petrea; species Petrea volubilis. The sequence goes on from CM047886.1 coordinate 15,868,460, forward strand.
TATATATATAAGGAAAACAAGTGCGAATAGGAGTAAAGAATCTCTAGAGTTGATACATGTAGACTTTTGTAGACCATTTCATACGGCATCATGGAATGGATAACAATTGACATCAACTTATTGATAATTACTCCTATGTGGTTATTTGTACTTGATTATTGAGTGGTCGTAATCTTCGAAAAATACTTTTAGATGGGACATTAAAGTCTATAGTTAATACAATAAGGCGAGTTCCAAGCAAAATAGTAATGAAAATCCCATACAGGTTGTGGATGGAACAAGAAGTCTAGTATTAGACACTTGTATGTCCAGAGATGTCTAGTTGAGGCTAGGCCTCACAGGCCTAAGTAAAAATAAACTGGACTAAATAACAATAGTTACTACTTTGTAGGATATTCAAAATCGAGGGACTTTAAATTCTATGATCCCTCACATATGTCATTTTTCGAAAGAGGAAATGCCACGTAAATAAAAGTTGTTGGTTATAGTGGGATATGCCAAAATAGGAAGGTTGTGTTTGAAGAGGAATGTGTTAGCATTCCCACTATGATTACAACTGAAATGGATTGGATAGTCTATCCTAGCACTCTTCAGCTTGTAAGTTAGGATATTACCTGAAACACAACTATATTTGAAATTCCCACTAATCAAGTAGGGAATCATCATCTATTAAAGTTGATGAACCCCAACAACCTCAAATCTAGAGTGCCAATAAGGAGATCCATCGGATGAAGGAGAAAAATAATTTTAGATGACTATATCATATATCTCCATGAACACAAATTTGATATGAGATTGCAAGATGGTCCTAGCATTTTTTAGTTAAATCAAATTGTGTTTAAATTCTGATGTATGGATCAAGGCCATGGATGAGGAGATGAAATCCATAAGGAGCAATGGTATTTGGAATCTTGTCGAGTTACCATAGGGGATGAAATTCATTGGTTATGAATATAATTTCAAAATCAAACGGAATTCAAATGGTAATATTAAAAGATACAAAATATGCCAATGGATTTATTCATAAGGAAGGCATTAATTTTTTAAAGAGGCTTTCTCGTCGGTTTAGACAAAAGGCTCTCTTAAAATTGCTAAGGTACTTGTGGCTCATTATGATTTAGAGCTGCATCAAATGGACATAAAAACAATGTTTCTGAATGGAGACATTGAAGAAACAATATATATGGGCCCCTTTTGATTGGGTGGATTGGATAAATGTATATTTAGTATTGAGTTGGTTGGTGGGTTGGATAATTGTAGTTGAAATGCCATATTTGATTTGTGGGATTCAGTCCATGGCTCAAATTTCAAGGATATATAAATCTCGTTTGATTTTGTGGATTACATTGGATTAATAGCAAAAGTTCCATTTTGCCCTCAAAATTATTTTTCATTGGTTTTTGACTTTTTTTATAACAAGGACAATTTAGTAAATTCAATTTTGGGATATTAACAATACATTCTAACTTCCTCTAGTAGCACCCCCCCCCTAAGACTGAATCCAGCTTAAATGATGGCTTCAATCCATGGTATCATGGATTGAGGCATTTCAATACATGATAAAATTACGAATCAAATATGGAATTTAGATTGGACTATTTATTGTATTACAACGTATTATAACAAATCAAAAGGGGCCATGGTGTAACCGGAGAACCTTGAGTCCAAAGACTCAAAGCACCTAATGTAAATTGAAGAAGTCCATAAACTATCCAAGTAGGCATTCCATTCGTGATATCGAAAATTTGATGGGGTGATGACCTCTTTTGGTTCAAGGAAAACACCTTTAATTAGTGCATATATCTCAAGATTAGTGAGAGCAATTTTACCCTCTTGGTGTTGTATGTAGATAATAATCTACTCGCAAGCAACAATATAAACCTATTGCATAAAAATATACTTAAACGAAAAAAGACCCATATTGGTAAGGTGCTTAGCTATTTTAGTATACAAAATTGTGCACCAGGGGACACCCCTATAGCGAAGGGTGATAAAAATTTTTACTCCAATTTCATATATGCATGAGTATGTATGCATTAGGATTTAGCATACGTAGTAGGGATATTAGGCATATTTTAGTAACCCAAAAGTAGATCATTAAAATGATGGGTTATGAGGTATTTACAAAGAATAATAAATATATGCTCGCTTATTGAAATAAAACCACTTAAAGATCGTGTGGTATTTCAATTCAGTCGCTTGTTGGATGCTTGGATAGCAAGAGATCCACATTGCGTTATGTATTCACGATAGTTAGAGGAGCTATTTCGAAAAAGTGTTAAGACACTAATAGCTTTTCAACTGTGAAGGCTGAATGTATAATTTGCTATAAGACATCCAATCAAGGAATATAGCTTGTATTTATCACTAGATTGAAAGTGATCAATGGTGTTGACACTATAAAGGATCATTTTTTGATAATAAGGTCTCCAAGCTATATTCGAAGAACAACTAGATTTTGGGAAAGTCTGATATATAGACATTAATTTTCTAGTTGTGAATAAATGAGTTCAGAGTATTCGAGTGTCAGTAGAGCATATTAATACAAACTCAACAATTTAAAGCTCACTAAGGAATCACCACTTAAAGTGCTACGTGGTCGTGAAGCTTAATGGGTATCATAAGGATCTATGGTACGCCATGTTAGTGGGAGTTTGCTACCTGATTTTATGCTCTTTGTATATATTTTTATGGTTATATTCTGTACAGACTAAGGTTTCATAATTAATTGAATATTCTGAAATAAGGATATTAACTTTCCACTGCGGTTTTGCATAAAGATTGGAAAGTGTTAAGGGACTCTTTGAGTCATAAGATAGGACCAGTTGGAAATAGACATGATTGAGATCACGTTACATGTAATTTTCATGCTAGACATCCATACTTGATCTATGTCATTAATTTTGCCTAGTATTGTGACCATTGTTCGGTTTAGTTACGAGTTGTGTGACGAAAGCCGCTTTGATCCTATATTAACACAATTGATGGACCAGATTGTTTTGGGATATTTCGAGGTTGAGATGGCATAAAGTTTGTGCGCACTAAGGTTTCAGCTATGTACAGTTTTCGGAAACATATGTGGACCAAGTGGGAGATTGTTGGGTTTTTTCTCTAATTTGTTGGTCTCACATATTAATTTATTGTACATTGCTATCTCATTAAAATGAGTCCAATTATGTGATCCATTTAAGACATAAAATTAATGGGCTTACAGAAATATTATATTAAGTATGGGTCTTTATGTGTAGAAGCCCGGTCAAGCTTTAATTATGTTTGATGGGCCCATAATTAAAAGTTTGATACATTAGGTATATTAGGGCATGATCCCTAAGCCAGAATAGAATGACGTCTTTCTTTCTGCCCCATCTAAAAGAGAGAATACAGAAAACTCACGCCGTCTTTCTTGGCTTATAAGACCACTAACCCTAGATCCAATTCTCTTCCGCATCTATCATGGATTGAGGTTAGTTATTTAGATTAAAAAAAATAATTATTTGGTTGTTTACTAAAGATCATGTGATTAATCGATTCATATGAATCGTATTTTTGTTTTATATAATGGATTATTCGGTTTGAATCCATATCTTGTGAAAAGTTTTCCACAGTATGGCCTCCGGAAAAAAGAAATCTGACGTATTCCTACTACCCCAGCTCCTTCAGAATCGACGCTGTACGGCCGGTGGATATAGCCTTGGGTCTGTGGGCGGCCGGTGAATTTATCAAAGACTTCAACACGGCTGATATAAAGTTGAGTTCCGAGACCAGGGATCACGGAGATGGAGACCCGTTCGACGGGCCAGGGGGACTTCTGGCACATGCATTTTGGCCGACAGACGGGAGGATTCACTTTGATTCGGAGCAGAACTGGAGCACGGAGTCAACTTTTGTGAAAGCGGACGCGTATGATCTGCAGAGTCTGGCGTTGCATGAACTAGGGACATGTTCTGGGGCTTGGCCATTCTCAAGATCGAAAGTCGATCATGTATGCTTATTTTGATCTGCGAGAGAGAAGGTATGTAGAAGAGGATGACAGGCAAGCGATCAGGGCTTTGTACCCAAGTAATTAGTCATCATCACACAATTTATTGAAAATAAATGTCCTATAACAGTACAAATGTAACAGCTTTTCTTGTGCTGCAAAACTGTGCATGTGTGCTGAATTATTTATAAATTAACAAGCTAATAATCAATGGTTGCATTTGATAGAGATTTATCATTTATGGGTGGAATTGAGTATCTCATCCATAATTGTGTCTGAATAAATGTTTTCTGGCCCTTCCCATCGGGGCACTTCGGACCTTTTGCTACTAGATAACTGTGCTAGATTTTCTCCTACAATGTCGGTTGGTGAGCGGTTGAGATAAGGAATGAGAGAAAAATATATAATAAAAAATTCTAAATATTGAAAAGTGTGGAGAAAATGTAATGCGTTTTTTAATAGAAGATATAAACTACACCAAGGGGTGGGATTTGTGACCCAATTGATTCGAATTGAGTTGATAAGAGTTGAGCACTTGAATGTAAATGATGCGGGCCTAAATTTAATGTCTTTCCGTGATATATATATGTTGAAAGATATATATCTTATGAAATAATACTTGTAATCAATCATATCAATTCAATTGTAATGTTGGATCTCTGTTATTTGCTATGGTTTTATTTTGTCTTGTTTTTTCTTATCAGAATAAGTCGTGTTTTGTTGCAATGTGATCAATAGTGACAAAATTAGTATTGTTACTGATTCTTGTATTGCACATAGGATATGTGTGTAATTTATTTTTAAGTTCGAATATAATAATATCAGACTAAGTCAGCTGTATCCATTATCTTGGATTTGGAAACGGGTATTGATTAATTTCATTGGCCTGGCCGGAACAATCAGGAAATTATTGTTGTGTTTTCACTTACAAATCAAGAAAATTAGCGCAAACCATTTTCCCTTGGCATGACAAGAAATATTATAAACTGTTCTCTGATATTCAAAAGACAATTCTCTTATAAAGATGAGAAAAGAATGAAGTGAACAATGTTTTGCAGGGAAAAAAAAAAAAGAAGCAAGTTTTAACCAATCTTCCCAATGGAAGAAAGTATAACACTCCATCTGGTGCAGCTAAAAACACCAATTCCAGGTACCAATTCCCTAAGCACTTGGCTTGTATAACTTCTCCACCATCTTCCTATACTCTGCAATTCATAGAACAAAAAATTACACACTTAGCTCTCAATCCTTCAGGGTTTAAAATGTTTGACAAGAAACACATGTTTAAGGAGCACACATAGTGATACACAATCACACATACCTTCTTGGTTGCTCCAGAGAGATGCCGCTTGGGTGTTGAGAGGAGAACTAATGTTTGGCTCTGAAATACACAACAAACGATAGCATTCAGAGACAAATTAATACCACAAACAACCATCAAGTAGATCCATCAAATAGGCAAGAATGGAGATAGCTGCACTACTTACCTCCAAGCAAACTCTGGATTGATAGCAAGATGGTCCTGACATCATAGGCAGATGACCACTTGTCCTGTAAGATGTCAAGGCATATGTTCCCGTAGACATCGACATTCGGATGGAAGCAGGACGTCTCAAATTTAACCTTGGGAGGCTTGAAAGGATAGTCCGAGGGAAACGCAAGTGATAACTTGTATTCAGTTCCTTCAAAAACTGTATCTTTGCTGCCAGTGATTGTTCCTTTCCAGCAGAATATGTTGTCCTCCTCGGGGAACGCTGATATTCCGGCATCTCCACCCATCTAATTGCAAGAAATGGAAAAAGTCAGCTAATGCTTTAATTCCAGAGAGAGAGAGAGAGAGAGAGAGAGATGGATACATAGTTCTCACCATTAGGGCCATGAGCTCGGATTGCAACCTGTTTTATATCAATCAACCAAACTGGAGTCAGTTAACCATACCATCACAAATTAAAAGCATACAAATTCATAGGTCATAATCAACCAAACCATAGTGAGTAAACCATATCATCACAAAGTAAAAGCATAAAAATTTATAGGGCATAACCTATCACATGAAACACAGTGAAGATTGACAAATCTGAGTGCCTAATTCAAGTTGGGAATGCAGATGAAACATTTATGCTCTGTTGAATACAAGAAAAATGAAATAGGGTTTAATTGATACACACCCATTTCCAGATCATGAGCAATTCAAGGTTAGGGCATAGAAATCGATACAGGAAATGGTATAAACCCAGATCAGTGAATAATAGAATGAAAATCCAAACAAACATAGTTGATTTCCAGAAGGGAATGACAAGAAAGATGGAAAAATAAAAAAAGAAAAAGAAAAATCATATCGTATGAATCACTCGACAATTTGCCTTTTCAGATTAGGGAATTTACAACTAGGGCTCATCAAAATCTTGAAAAGAAAAACTGAAATTTCAAGAAAGCTTCTAGGGCACAATCGGATATACCTCTTCAAAACAGACTGGGTATCGACGGTTTTCGCGGCGGGGGCAGTCTGCTTCGCCGACGTCGCAGCCGGAGCCGCGGCAGCGGGGGTGTTGGGGTTGCTGTCTTGGTGGTGGGCATTGTTTACTGTGGCCATCTTTTTCACTTTTTTTCCTCTCCGTTTAAATCAAATAAGGGATTTCAAGAAAACGAAAAAGCACAGCTATAGAGAATTCAAGATTGTGCGCAAATCCAAGAAGAAGAGACGGTTAAGTATAGCAACTAGAAGAGTCTCTTCTTCTTCTGCAAGCGAGTCGAATCGAGAGAGAGAGAGAGAGAGAGAGAGAGAGATGCTAATAGTAATAGCGGATGAGTTATAAATAAAAGGGGATGATAACAAGTATTCAAAATCGTTTTCCGAACGTTATATGCACGGCGCAAAGTATGCCTTTTTTTTTTTTTCAAATTTTATTCTTCTTGTTTTTGGCTAACGGCTAGTTTTTTGAATATTTTGTAATGTTTTTCTTACCATTCGGGTATGGATCCCCAATTCCAATCTTTTGGACAGATGCACATACAATTAAAACTTGAGTAACTCACAATCAATTTGATAAGTTTTATGAGATCTCAAATAATGGGATCAAGATCTTATGTTGTGTGTACATAACAATTTATTATACTTTATTAATTTTCTTTTATTAAAAATTATCCTTACTACTTTCTAAACTATCTATTTAAGACTTGAATTTACGATCGATCTGCTCACAAGTACAAAAACTTGTCATGGTTCTTAGATCAAAGGAAAAATTATAATTTTAGAACTGTATGTTGTATTCTCTAACAATTTTAGGACAATAACTTTTTTATTTGTAATTTCAGGATATAACTTTTTCATTTACAATTTTAGGATATGAATTTACGATTTTGTGGCACATTTGGGATATTCACTTCAAAATTTCCGACCAATTTTGTCAATTTTCCAAAAAAATTGCAAATATCAAGGTGAGAACTCCTAAATGTGCTACAAAATCTTAAATTCATGTCCTGAAATTGCAAATTAAAAAATTATTGTCCTAAAATTATTAAAGGGTACAACATACAGTTCTAAAATTATAATTTTTACTAGTTCAAAATACTTATCATGTGTATCTATGGTTTTATGGAATTTTAAAAATGATTGGCTACAAAAGTCCGCTTTATTTAGGTAAATGGTTTTTGTCAGTATGCTTTTTTTTATTAAGTGAAAGCATTCATCTGATTAAACTAAAGGAGAAAAATCCAGTACAGGTTAATAGGAGTTTGACGAAACTGAATGATAAATACTCATGAAGTCCATAGTTCAACATAAAATTCTTTATTGCACAAGTTCACCTGAGGTAGGTTCGTTGCTTCTATCATCAATCTGTATGATAACATGTCTGAAAGAGAAGTTTATGTGAGAGACAAAAGAAAACTAATAACATGTTGACGAGGTCAACATATGCCTGGACAAAAATGCAGCACGTCTTTTTATATTCTTGAAATCAGCCTCTTTGAATCCTTCTCCGAAAGGTATGCAGAATCACAGGACAATACATAAGTGCCTGTCTTCGCACCATTGAGGAGCCACATCCAGCAAAAATACATGTTACCCATTGCATCTTAAGACTTTTTGCAGTATGATAGACCCAAAAAGAACAGCTGCTGCTCTGTTTTTCATATTCACAGCCATCATCAACTTGATTGACTGTGCTGGAAACGATTCTGTATTGTGCATAGAAAGAGAGAAGCAAGCTCTTTTGAGCTTCAAGCAATCTTTAGATGATCCCTCTAATCTCCTATCCTCCTGAGATGCAGGAGTTGATTGCTGTAAATGGAAATGCATCGTCTGTGATAACTTGACCGGCCATATTATCGAGCTCCAGCTCCGAAGCCCTGATTTGGATTCGAGTTTAGGCGGCAAAATAAACCCTTCCCTGCTCAACCTGAAACATCTGAGGTTTCTTGATTTAAGTCAGAACAACTTTGGAGGAATGCGTATTCCAGACTTTATTGGGTCGCTGGTAAGTTTAGAGTATCTTAACTTATCTTCTGCTGGATTTCAGGGGATCATTCCTCATAATCTTGGCAACCTTTCAAATTTACGTGCTTTAGGTTTGAGCGAAACTGTAGAGGTCAACAGCCTCCAATGGTTGTCTAGCCTTTCTCATTTAGAGCACTTGGATTTCGATTATGTGAACCTCAGCAAAGCGTCTGATTGGTTACAGGTGCTAAACAAGTTGCCTAATTTGATCGAGTTGCATCTGTCCGGTTGCGGTCTTGATTACATTTCTCCTCTTAATAATAACACTAATTTTTCATCTCTCAAGAGTCCTAGATTTGTCCGATAACCAATTTGAGTCCCTTGTTCCGAATTGGATTTTTTCTCTCAGAAATTTAGTATCCCTTGAACTACAGAAAAATAACTTTGAAGGTCCAATTCCAAGTGCTCAAACAAACATGGTCAAACTTCAATATCTTGATCTCTCCCAGAGTAAGTTCAATTCCACTATACCTTCCTGGCTGTTCAATTGCAGCAATCTAGAGACTCTCTCTTTGAGTAATAATTATTTCAAGGGAAGCATATCAAATGCGATCGAAAATCTGAGCTCTTTGAGAGTCCTTGAACTATCCTCGAATGAGCTCTCGGGGAAAATCCCTTGGCAAGTCGGGAAGTTGTGCAACTTGCAAACGCTTGAAATGTCTTTTAACAAGTTGGAAGGGGACTTTTCAGAAGTTTTTGGAACTAACATGTCCAAATGCTTTTTAGCTTCCCTGGAGACATTAAGTGTGAGGGCTAATCATCTTTCTGGTCAACTAACAGCACAACTTAGTGAATTTGAAAATATTCAGGTCCTTGATCTTGGTAACAATTCGTTTACCGGTCCAATCCCTGTTAGTTTGGGCAGCTTGTCATCCATTAACACATTGAGACTAGACAACAACAAATTGACAGGAACATTGCCTCTGAGTTTTGGACAGCTTTCCAACTTGGAAGTTCTAGTGATGGAAAACAACATGCTCGAAGGTGTTGTGACTGAAAATCACTTCTCCAACCTCATGAAACTCAATATTTTATCGGCCTCTGGAAATCCATTGACATTGAGAGTCCCTCAAGATTGGAGTCCGCCCTTTCAACTCAGCAGTGTGTTTCTAAGCTCATGGAATTTGGGCACTCAGATGCCCACATGGCTTCGAACCCAAACAAGCATTTTCGGGCTTGACCTATCTTGCACCGGAATCTCTGGTGAAATCCCCACATGGTTTTGGAACTTATCTATGAGTTCCATGAATCTTTCTCACAACCGTTTGTCTGGAAAACTTCCTGATTATATAAATCCGAATTGGGTGTACTTGAGTTCCAATTTGTTCACCGGTCCTCTGCCCATTGTCTCATATAGTGTGAATGAGTTGGATCTCTCAAACAACTCATTCTCAGGGAACATTTCTCGTATGTTATGCACTGTCAACAATAAAACAAATTCATTGACTATTCTTCATCTTGGAGGGAATCAACTATCAGGCGAAATTCCCGATTGCTGGATGAACTGGCCATCCTTGGTAGTCATAAATCTTGGAAACAACAATCTATATGGAAGCATTCCAAGATCCATGGGGCTTTTGAGCAGTCTGCTGTCGTTGACCTTATATGACAACGGTTTATCTGGCGGGGTACCTTATTCTGTGCGAAATTGTACGAGGTTGATAAAACTTGATCTCTCTGGGAATGAGTTGGACGGAAATGTTCCTTCATGGATAGGGACAAGCCTTACTAATTTGAGGATTCTCATTCTCCGTAGGAATAATTTCAGTGGAGAAATAACTCCAGAAATCTGCAAACTCAGCTTTCTCCATGTCTTGGACTTGGCAAATAATAAACTCTCCGGTGTTGTGCCTAAATGTCTCGACAACTTGAGAGCGATGAGTTCAGTGACAAGGCTGGCGAATTTCAGTGGTGAAATTTACTATTCTTACTTTATGGGCGTGTTCATGGAGAGCGCGGTTTTGGCAACAAAAGGAAGCGAATTCCAGTATGACACCATTCTTTCACTTTTCAGCAGCATAGATCTTTCAAACAATCTATTGTCTGGACTGGTTCCCGAGGTACTAACAAGCCTGGCTGGATTGAGATCATTGAATTTGTCGGGCAATCAGTTAACTGGAGTGATCCCGGTTAATATTGGCGAAATGGGACTTTTGGAATCTCTTGATCTCTCAAGAAATCAGCTTTCTGGTGAGATCCCTCTAAGCCTGTCAAGTCTTAACTTCTTGAGTTACTTGAATTTGTCTTACAATAACTTGTCAGGACGAATACCTGAGAGCACCCAAATTCAGAGCTTTAGCTCATCTAGTTTTACCGGAAATGAACTATGCGGGCTTCCTCTCTCAAATAATTGCACAGTAAATGGCGAAGTCCCCAGCCCGGAGACTGAAGCACAACAAGATGGAGGTTCTAAGCCCGAAATCGACTGGTTTTATGTGAGCATGTCTTTAGGATTCGTAGTGGGATTCTGGGGTTCGTGTGGAACTTTGATCTTCAAGAAGTCATGGAGACATGCATACTTCAGGCTTTTGGAGGACACGTGGAACAAAGTTTGTGCTTCTTGATCATCAAAGTCTTATCTATATCTAATGCTCATTTGCTTGTAAAATACTTATCTCTCTATTTAGCGGTGGAGTCATATACAATTTAGAGGGTGTATGTGTGTCACCTAACTTTAAAATTACTCTATATATATGTTAAAATTGAATGATCACTCTATTTTTCTTTAAGTGATTCCCTGAACATTCTTCAATGCACCCTTGTATCTTTTTTAATTTAATTATTTATATTATCCATATCCTATAGCTGAATGGTGCACCCTGAACTTGGAGTCCTAGCTAGCTTCCCCACTCTCTGTTTTAGGATCATGCCTTGTTCAAGGTTCTTTGTTTAACTCTCTGTTCTCATATTTTCCGCTTAACTGTTTGTTTATCCCCGTGTATATACATGCTTGTAAAAGAATCTTCGAGCAAGATATGAGATGCATGCATGCACAGACGCACAATTTTTTGTGAATAAAATTCATTTTTTAGCAGGAAAACGACGTATAGATTTTTTAGTAACAATCTTTGGATGTCAATTTCTTGAAGATATTGGTCAATATTTAATTTGATACGGTTTGACTTTAATTATTTGATATTTACAGTCAAGTACGCATAACAATAATTAGGGTTGTAAATGGATAATCGATATTCGATTACCGTTCGCATCTATATTCATTTTTAAGGCAAAATATATGTATATGTTTAAAGCGGATATTATCCATATCCAATTATAGATATCTAATTATAAATGGATATGGATATGATAATTCGATGTCCGATCCTTTTAATATCTATTCCGAATACATATCCATTTATGTATTCAATTATTTGTAGTTTAGTTGTATCCATTACTTATATCCAATAAATAATGTTTGAAAAAAATAATGTATATGTATACTAAAGTTTTTATGTGTTTTCAATAATATTTTAGTCTTTAGAATTAATAGATTTATTTATTGATATATTTTGTAAAATTCATTTCGTGGTTAATAATTTTTAAAAAATTATATTTTTAATAAGCTGTTGCATTATATTTAATATATTATAAGATATATAGAAACAAAAAAATTAAGTAGTCCATATTATGTGAATTATAAATAATAAATTGTTGTTTCAAATAAAATACATGCATTTTTTTTAATGAATGTCATATCTTTATTACTTACAAATACATAAAAAGAATAAATAAATAAATAAATATATATATATATATATATATATATATGGACTTTAGGTGTTATCAATGAAAGTGTATGATATCTATATCTATATCTAAATATATGTATATATAAAATATTTTGTAAATAAGTGCATAATATAAAAAAAAAAGAATATGACTAAATTTTATACACACAAATTCAAATATTCAATTAATTATAGTCGAATATCAATTATTTACAATTGAAGAAAATACTTGAATATTTATATTTGGACACAGATATTCAAATATTTATAATTAATTTTAAAATTTTAAAAATTGCAATCGGATATAGGTATATCCAATATCCATCCGATATCAACGAATGCGGATATGGATATTAAGTTTAGATATCCATCAATATCTATATTCGTATCAATATCCAATAAAATTAAAAGGATACGAATATGGAAATAACATATCCTATCCGTTTATATCCCTAACAATAATCAATGTTCACATCTAAATTGCCCAAAGTCTAAATATCCACATTCTATTCTTAATAATAGAGAATATTTTACTAATTTAGTGTTTCTGCTTTCTTAGTTTCTTTCTTTCTTTATTCAATTTCCTGTTTATATAGGCCCCTTTACCCTTAAATAAATATACGACATTTTTATGATAACACACACACACACACACAGGGTCACAAGAAGAAAACTAAAGATAATATTGGTGACAACAAACATGGTGGTAATGTAAAAATCATCAGTAATGATATATATGTAAAAAGTAATAATACATTTTATTTTATTTTCTTACTAATTAAATCCAAATTATAAATATCTACATTTATAGATTTTCAATTATAAAGGAGCCATGTGGTGGCAATTAAATTTTCATCCAATTAAAAAACTGATAAATACAAATTAAAATATTAAATATTAATTAAATTTTCTATTTTTTATTTTGGAATTTATTAAATTTAATTTTAATATTAAATATTTGATTTTAATTTATATTTTAATATTTAATTTACCTGCGGATACTGGCTAATCAAATCAAATCATACAGCCTAAAAGTTCAAAACCAATCAAATATCGACAAGTGGCATATTTAGGCATGTGGCTAATCAAATAATGAGATGTAAATGATTTTTCTCTTTTAAATATATTTATATTGAAGAGATAAATATCGGAGAAGTTTGTAGCAATTTAAAGGACTCTACATAAATGTCTATAAATGGTAATCATGTGGAGGCTCAAAAGGACATCAATAAGTTTTGTTGAGAGCCATAGAAGTCAAAGGGATTGCGAAGATCTCTCAAGTCAAGCTCAAGAAAATTTGGAAAGATGTAGACAAAATTCTTGGTGTTTTTTGCGAAAATCATCAAATCAAGACGTTCAATTACCAATCGCGTTTCTCCGAAATGAAATCCACGGTAATTAAGGTGACATTCAAGCCATTCTTCACGGAAATCATCAAAATAAGGTGGTTTATTTGCAACTAATTTGCCAAACCGACAAATCAATGTTTTTTCCCCAAGTTAAATCCCAACCAAGAACACGGTGTTCTTCGCGACATTCATCAAAAATTTTGGTGTTTGATTCATAATCAAGTTATAAAGTCTACGAATCATGTTATTTAAGGTCGAAACCCATTCGGAAAAAAGAACCAGGGGACTAGTCTCTAGAAGATTATTTTCCTTCCAAATTGTGTATATAAACATTTTTTTATTTTTTAAGCCATGAAAAAAAATCTATATCTAAATTTCTTGAATTTTTTAGCCACGAAAATGTTTAGCCACAGAGAAGTCCATGGCTAAAAATTAAAATCAAATAAATTAATAAAGTTAATAAATTACAAAAATAAAGAGTAATAAATTATTAAAAGTAGAAGTCAAAATTACAAAAAAATTATTCAAATTAAAATTAATAAATTGATAATTTCACAAAAAAAAAATGCTAAATAAAAAGAAAAAAAAACATAAATAAAGTATTGCAATGGTCTAGCGTCAAGAATCCTCCTGGCCTTTGTTGAATGCATAGGTGCGAAACCCCGTTGACACACAAATGTTCTAATTTCGTGCCTGTTTGGTGCACCTCCTTACGAGCATGTGTGCGTGTATGCCCTCACAGGCCATGATCGAACCTTGGTTCGATTCCTGCCTGCGTGTGGGTGCGCCACCTTGTTGTGGGCACGTGCGTGTGTGCCCCTACCTTCCATGGTGTGAACTTGAGGAAGATCATAGCCAATATTTTGTGATATATCAAACCATGGTTGACTAAGATTGTTTCCTATATTTTATAATCTTAACTACGGTTGGCCAATATGTTGTTAAACATTTCTACTATTAATTACGGTAAGGTTAAGCATAGTTAATAAATTTAATGCGGCTACACTTTTAAAGGTTACGCCGATATTCAAACAACATTTACCAACCTTAAAACAAATTGTTGCTAATGCTATGCCAAACTGTATACCTTTTGGCTATGCTTTTGAAAGTGTAGCAAGTATTTGTCGTTGCTACAACTACTACAGGTGCTAAGCCGTCGTAAACTATCACCAATAATACATTGTTTACGATTTGCACATTTTTGCTAAGATTTTTCTCGTGCAGCTAAAAATAATTATTATATATATATATATATATATATATATATATATAGTGAGGAATGACAATGGATTACGATGGTAGTTGAAAATAAGGAATTTTAGGATTATAAATGCGTTTATTGTGTGTCTTGAGTTTTAATAGGAACTGCACCAGCCTTGAACCTACCTCATCTAAGACCAGTGGATTACGATTAGCAGTTTAACTTTATTGAATATCGGTGAGCATGCCTGTGGATAATTGACGGATATCGAAAACTAATACCCTTATCTTTATCCATCCGATATCCAACGGATAAAGATATATCTCATATTGGATTGTAATTTTTTAAAAATTAAATTAGTTATAAAAATTTGAGTACCCATTTTCGAGTATGCATATTCGAGTATCTTATTCAATTATGAACTTATAATTGATATTCATCCTAATTAATTGAGTATTCAAATCTAGTATATCTATAATTTAGTCCATTTTTATTTAAAATTCTACTTATTTACAAATTTGCCACGTTATCATCCTTATATGCAAGCTTGATTTCATAGTTGAGCTCAATAAGTTTGATTTCTAATTGGATCAAGCTCAAAATCTACTACATCAACAATTTAGACTAAATTTATAAGTTCAACATGCCAAGATCAAAATTTTAAAATAAGTTCAAAGTAGAGTTTAAATCATAACAACTAATGAAGGATTTCATCAATTTTGGTTCCATAAATTGGGTACTTTTCGATTTTTGATCTTATTCGTTTGAAATGTCGCACATTTGTTACCATATCTTACAAAAATTATCAATCTAAGTCCCACCAACACTTTTTGTTAATTTTTTAATGGCAAAACTCACGTGATAAGTACATGGCCATTTCTCCAACATTTTGAAAGAAAAAAATGACACCAACACCCCTTGCCAGTTGTCTGAAATAACAATGACCCCCTCGGATCGTGTGTCTAACCCAAAATGTTTCCCAAGAAAAGGGAGTATCCCTGTGAAACCACAACCGTTGTTCGACCACCAGTATCAGTTGGATTTTTGTTGGATTTATTCAAGGTCCTCAATTTCAGTTGGATTTTTGTTCCATCTTACATTGCAAATACAAGAAGCCAATAACAAATACGAACAATACAAAACCATAGAATATATATATATATATATAGGACGAATTACATCTACCTCCCTTGAGGTTTGGCAAAATTATAATTTAACCCATAATTTTTGGTAAATTACAATAAACCCCATGTGGTATGCAATAATTACAAGTGAAGGACGAAAAATGTATAAAATTCGTTTTGCCCTTTATTTTTTGCTGATATTAAATAGGATAAATTACATCTACCTCCCCTGAGGTTTGGCAAAATTACAATTTAACCCACATTTTTGTATATATTACAATAAACCCCCTTTGGTATGTAATAATTGCAAATAATGGACGAAAAATGTACAAAACCCACTCTTCACAATTCCGCCTCCTCAATTGACTCTAGCCCAAAATTGACCTCACCAATGTGTTTTCCATGTCGAAAATTTTAAGACCCGCTTCAAGTTCAACAAAAAACTTGTCGGAAAACTGAAAACCCGCCACCACCTCGTTGTCGCCTCTGCTGCTGTTGGTCCTCACCCATCCGGAAAAACCCAAAACTATCACTCCCAACATGTTCCTCTCATCACGGTGATCGATTTTGACATACAACTTGCGCAATTTGGAGAAGAAATGAGCGAGTTATAATGAATTGAAAGTGTATGATTTCTCAACCTGTATGGATATATACATTGTATATATATGTATCTAGATCTCTCTCTTCTCTCACCTACCCATCATTTTCAGCTCTTTAAAAGGAAGTAATTTTTCAATATTATTACTTTTAGCCCCAAAAAGATGTAATACATCTCATACAACCCCAAATATTTTATATATATTACAAAAAAAACCCCCCAAGGGTACTATCGGAACTTTACAAACAAAAACTAACGAAAACCTGACGGTCGTAAATGGTTGGGGTAAATTGTTGGACGAAATATACCACAAGGGGTTTATTGTAATTTATAAAAAATTGTGGGTTAAATAATAATTTCTCCAAACTTCAAGGGAGGTAGATATAATTCATCGTTAAAAGGCGTAGACATTTTTAGTAACAATCTTTGGACGTCCATTTCTTGAAGATAATAGTCAATATTTAATTTGGAACGGTTTGACTTTAATTATTATTATTTTTAATACAATCAACTCGAGATATTCTATAAATGTCAATCGTAATGCTACACACATACACTTACTTATCCAAAGGAAAAGGGCAAAGTATAAGAGGATTCGAACTCGTGACCTTAATAATGCCCAAATTAAAATTCTAACACTGAACTACAACCCAATGGCGACATTAACTATTTGATATTTAAAGTCAAGATTGCATAACAATAAGGGCAAATTACATCTATATCCCCTGAGGTTTGGCGAAATTATAATTTAATCCATGATTTTTTGTAAATTACAATAAACTCCATGTGGTATGTAATAATTACAAGCAACTGAAAATGTATAAAGTTCGTTTTGCCATTTATTTTTTGATGATATTAAATAGAGCGAATTACATCTCCCCTGAGGTTTGGAAACATTACAATTTAACCCACAATTTTGTGTATATTACAATAAACCCCCTGTGGTATGTAATAATTACAAGTGATGGATGAAAATGTATAAAACGCACTCTTCACCTCAATTCCGCCACCTCCGTTGACTCTAGCTCAAAATTGACCTTACCAACGTGTTTCCTATATTGAAAATTTTAAGACCTGCTTCAAGTTCACCGAAAAACTTGTCGGAAAATGAAAACCCGCCACCACCTCATCGTCGCCACTGCCGTGGGCCCTCAACCATCTGGAAAAAGCCGAAACTATCACTGCCAACATGTTCCTCTCGTCGTGGTGATCGATGTGGACATACAGCTTGCGCTATTTGGAGAAGATATTATTGAGTTACGATGAATTGAAAGTATAGGATTTCTCAACTTGCATATGCATATACAATGCATATGTATGTATCTACATCTCTCTCTTCTCCCACCTACCCATCATTTTCAGCTCTTAAAAAGGAAGCAATTTTTTCAATATTATTACTTTTAGCCCCACAAAGATGTAACACATAACATACAATCCCAAACATTTTATATATATTACAAAAAAAACCCCTCAAGGGTATTATCGGAAATTTACATACAAAAACTAACGAAACCCTAATGGTCGTAAACAGCTGGGGTAACTTGATAGATGGAATATACCATAGGGAGTTTATTGTAATTTATAAAAAATTATGGGTTAAATTATAATTTCGTCAAACCTCAGGGGGGTATATGTAATTCGCCCTACCAATAATCAATGTTCAAATTTGAATTGACCAAAGTCTAGAGATCTACATTCTATTCTTAATCTATCTATTTAGATGTCTTGAGGCTATCTAGTAAGCACATATCTGGCTAGCCTCATTTAATTAACTCTATTTTTGTCATGCATAAAAGTAAAGTATTATTTATATAAATTTAAATAAGCACTTCGTTATTAATGTTTATTACAAAGAATCCATCACTTATCCGATATCTAAAATAAAACGGATTAAATTTCACTTCAAAATAAAATAAAATAACTAATTTTTTATTTACAATATTTTTAATTAGTTTAATTTAAATAATTAAAATTATTTGACACGTAATCCTGGATAAAGGTTTTAAAAACTTTCATACATTGATTATACCAAAATTAATATTTAAATCGAACATATATTCTATTATTAAATAATATCTTAATATACTTATTTATTGATTTATCTTATAGCAAAAGTTAATTTCTTTTTATCAAAATATTTTTTCCTAATATATATGTGTGTATATATATATTGTGTGCCTTGGCACGAATGAAATATTAGTAATAGAGAATATTTTACTAATTTATTGTTTCTACTTTCTTTCTTTATTCAATTTCCTGCTTATTATTATAGAATTTCAATTATAAAGGAGACATGTATTATATTTATTTATTATTATTACTGTTATTGTTATTGTTGTTGTTGTTGTTGTTGTAAATGTTGTAAATTTTGTTGTTATTGCTGTATATAAATATCATCATTACAATAATGACAGTATAAATAATAGTCCAAAAAAAAATGTGAATATATTTATATGATAAATTTATTTTACCATAACAGTTCTTTGTCATAAAAACGTATTAAAAATTTTAAATTATATTATTTAAGTTTAAGGGTATATTGCATTAAGCACCCCAACGTTTAGGGTGTTTTGCGCTTTGCCACCCCACCTTTGTAACTGTACACTTTGCCTCCCAGCCTTTATTATTTGTGGGTCGATGGTACTTTTTCACTGTTTCGATAGAATCTTTGTGAAATATTTGGGCATATTACGGGGAATATTGAGGAACGGTCCATCGAAATAGTGTAAAAAGTATCATCGACACACAAATAATAAAAGTTGGGGGGCAAAGTGTACATTTACAAAGGTTCGGTGGCAAAGTACAAAACACTCCAAACGTTGGGGTGCTGAACGCAATATACCCTAAGTTTAAATGAGTGTGATATAATAAGATAAGTATTGAAGATAATGAATAATATCATACCATTAGTTAAATCTCACCTTTGAACTTATTTCAAAATTTTGATCTTTGCTTGTTGAACTTATAAATTTAATATAGTAGAGTTTGAGTTTGACCCAATTACAAATCAAATTTATCGAGCTCAAGTTTGAAATCAAGCTCACATATAAGGATGATAATGGGGTAGATTTGTAAATAAGTAGAATTTTGAATAAAACAAATACCTAAATTTAGATATACTAAATTTGAATACTCGATTAATTAGGTTGAATATCAATTATATGTTTCCGATTGAATAAGGTACTCAAATATGCATACTAAAAAATGGGTACTCAAATATGCAGACTAAAACATGTGTACTCAAATATTTATAACTAATTTAATTTTAAAAATTACAATCAAATATGGATATATCTTAATCCGTTAGATATCCGATGGATAAAGATATGGTTGTTTTTTTGATACAATTAACTCGTAATACTCTATAGATGTCAACCGGAAAGAGACCCCCCCCCCCCCCCCCCCCACACTCACTCACTCAAGGGGAAAAGGGGAGAGGACAAGAGGGGGAACTCAGAACCTTATTGGTACCAAATTCAAACCCCCACCACTCGACTTCAAGCCCAGTGGTTATAAAGATATGGCTATTAATTTTACATATCCGTTAAATATCTACAGGCATGTGTATTGATATTCAATAACGTTAATCTGCTATCATAATTCATTGATCTAAGATGAGGTAGGTTCGAGGCTGGTGCAGGTCCTATTAGAACTCAAGACACACCATGAACCCATTTAGAATTTAAAACTTCCTCATTTTCAACTACTATCGTAATTCATTGTCATCCCTCACACAACAAAAAGGGTATTTTTAGCTATGCAGGAAAAATGGTAGCAAAAAAATATAAATCGTAGGCAATGTATTATTGGCAAAAACTTATGATGGTTTAGCATTCGTTGTAGCTGTAGTAATGACTTAAGACTTGACTACGCTTTCAAAAGCATAGCTAAAAGGCCTACAGTTTGGCATAGTATTAGGAACAATTTGTTTTAAGGTTGGTAAATGTCGTTCGAATACTTGTGAAACCTTTAAAATTGTAGCCACATTAAATTCATTAATTATGCTTAGCCTTGCCTTAATTAATAATAGAAGTTTTTAACTACATATAGGCTAACCGTAGTTAAATATTGGCTATGGTCTTACTCAACCAGACTGGATAAAATAACTGTTTTCAATTTATATGAAAATGTGTGTGTGTGTGTGTATTTAAAATAACCCATTTGCACCTACCGAGAATTGAACGCAAGTTTGGCCCCTCGTCCGGCTTGCACCAGCCACGAATTGCACCCAGGTTCACACCATGGCAGGTGAGGGACACATGCATGCGCCCACAAGGGGGCACACCCACATGCGTGCAAGAATCAAACTTGGGTTCGATCATGGCGAGAGAGGTCATACACGCACGCGCTCGCAAGGAGGCGGGCCAAACAGGTACGAAATTAGAATATTTTTGTGTCAATGGGGCTTTGGACTCGCGCCTTCAACAAAGGCAAGGACGATTCATGCCGCTAGACTATTGTATACTTTGTTCACTTATATTTTGTTTTGTTTTCCTTTTTACTTATCATATATTTGTAAAATTATCAATTCATTAAGTTTAATTTTATTAACTTTTGTAATTTTGACTCCTACTTTTATTAATTTATTACCCTTAATTTTTCTATTTTTAATTTTATTAATTTATATAGTTTTGATTTTTATCCATGGACTTATCCGTGGCTAAACTTTTTTGATTTGTTTAGCCACAAAAAAAAAAACCTATGTCTAAATTTCATGAATTTTTCAAACGTGAATTTTTTGCTGCTTAACTTTTATTTTTTTTATTTTTTCCATGGAAAAGAATCAATTGCTAAGTTTCTTGAATTTTTTAGGTATGAAAAAATTCATGGCAAAAAGTCAAAATTAAAAAAAAATTGACCTTATCAAATTTGAAGGTTTTTATCGACTACTTCAAGTTAGTTTGTGCAATTTAGGTAAAATTATCAATTTATTTACTTAGATTTAGTGCAATTGTCCAAATCAAAGCAATAAAATTTGAAACTCAAATTTTTGAGTCATATTTTTCAATTGGTTGAGAGCTATATAAAACAACTTGATACATATCTTTTAAAATAATACTTGGAAAATATAACTACTTGCGTGGCATTTGTAAAAATCTACATTCCCTGATCCAAATATTTTAATTATTTTTGCACTTATTATTATAAATTTGGGTGAATTGCATCTACCTCTCCAGGGGCTTGGCGAAATTACAATTTAACCCATGATATTTTATAAATTACAATAAAACCCCTATGATATGAAATAATTACAACTGATAGAGGGAAAATATATAAAGTCCGTTTTGTCCTTTATTTTTTATTGATATTAAATACGATAAATTACATCTACCTCCCCTGACATTTGGCAAAATTATAATTTAACCCACATTTTGCTATATATTACAATAAACCCCCTATAGTATGTAATAATTACAAGTGATGGACAAAATATGTACAAAATCCACTCTTCACCTCAATTCCGTTGCCTCCATTGACTCTAGGCCAAAATTGACATCACCAACGTGTTTTCTATGTCGAAAAGTTTAAGACCCTCTTCAAGTTCACCAAAAAACTTGTCGAAAAACGGAAACCCGCCACAACCTCACCGTCGTTGCCGCCGACGTCGGTCCTCAACCATCCGGAAAAATCCAAAACTATTACTGTCAACCTATTCTTCTCGTCGCGGTGATCGATTTTGACATACAACTTGCAAAATTTGGAGAAGAAATGAGCGAATTATGATGAATTGAAAATGTAGGATTTCTCAACCTGCATGAGTATATACATTGCATATGTATGTATATAGATCTCTCTCTTCTCCCAGCTACCTATCATTGTCAGCTCTTAAAAATGAAGTAATTTTTTCAATATTAATACTTTTAGCCCCACAAAGATTAATTACATAACATACAACCATAAATATTTTATATATATTACAAAAATCCCTCAAGAGTACTATCGGAACTTTACATACAAAAACTAATGAAAACCTAACTGTCGTAAACGATTGGGGTAAACTGTTGGACGGAATATACCACAGGAGATTTATTGTAATTTATAAAAAATCGTGGGTTAAATTATAATTTTGCCAAACCTCAAGGGAGGTACATGTAATTCATCCTATAAATTTTTGTATTATATTTTTTACTATTGAAAAAAGGGGAATAACTTGAAATTGGCTACAGTTTTTCTTAAAATTGTAGAATTTCTAAAGTTTTTAATTATACACCCATTGAGGTATGGTGTACTTACAAATTAGTCCATTTTATTTAAAATTTACAAACACCCTCTGAGGTATGTAATTCCAAATTGTATTTCTTTTGTTTTCGACTAAATTTTGAAATGAGATTTGCATGGTCTTGAAAAGTTTAAGATATAGAAGTTATATATGAAATTAATTTTTATTTAAAAAAAGTTAATTATGGTATCAAATTATAGATGGTGATGTTTAGTGGTGGTTTTGATGGTGAAAAGGTCATGTGTTACTTATGACATGATTGGTATGCAGGCATGGAGTGGGAATGGAATGCCTATGCCCTTTTCTAATGACGCGATTGGTATGATTTAGGCATGAGAATACTTATTCCCATGGGAATCACGATTCTCATATATGTGGGTTTAGTGATTCCTTCCTTCCTATTTATATGGATTTAGCTATTCCTAATAAGTTGACAATGAACTATTTTTTCAAATTATTAGTACAATACTTATTAAATTTATCATATGTTATAGAACACTACTAAAAAATAAGGATTTAGCAACGAATTTGGCTACGAATCTGGCCATGGATTTTTGTGGTGTGGCTAAGCTTAGCCACGGATTCTTAGCCACGTCCTAGTTCTGGATTTATCTGCGGCCAGCATCAAATTTGGCCACGGAAAAATCCGTGGCCAACCTTTTTTATTTTTTTAAAAAATTTACATTTAGCCACAGATACATCTGTGGCTAGTATATAATTATTTTTAAACTTTTTAATTTAGCCACGGATTTATCTGTGGCTAATATTAATAAGTTTTTTGTTTTTTAATAAGTTTTTTGTTTTTTGATTTAGCCACGGATTTATCCGTGGTTAGTATTTAATAATTTTTTAATTTATTTTTATTTTAGCCATGGATTTATTTGTGGCTAGTATTTAATTATTTTTAAAACTTTTAATTTAGCCACAAAAAAATCTGTGGCTAAAATAATTAATTTTTAAAAAATTAAATTTAGCCATGAAAAAATTCCTGGCTAATTTTGCAGTTTGTTTTATGACTTATTTTACTTTAATACACTCCAAAACCTACAAATATTTTTCATAAATCAAATACCAACAAACCAAAATACCAACTAACTATCAAGTAATATAATACTAATAATCCACAATGCATATTCTATCAAATATATATTAATAATTTATATAAGTGTTTAGTGTATTATCCTACTAATTTAATACAACAATACTTATATAGTAGTATTTGATAGTCAAATGCATGGACATCATCGTCTCCATCATCCTCCTCATTGTCATCATCGCCATCGCCGCCTTCATTTTCATCATGAGCAACAGGAGCAGATGAAGTAAAACCCTTCTTATGTTATAAAACTTATATTTACACTAATTAAATATTAATAAATGCATTAAATGTGTATTAAATTATATTTATTACATAAAAATCTCTATATCTACATAAATCATATATATTTATAATTTATATCTTATATTTCATTTTAAAATGTGTACTATATTAACATATGCTAACATATATTCATACATACACATATATGACAATATAATTTACTGATACATTTGATATTCATAATGAAATTGTATATTAAAATGATTTTAGGTGATATATATTATATCAAATGCACGTATAATTAATATATGGATATAAAATAATTGATACCCATGCAAACTTTATAATAAGTACATAAAACATAATGTATATCAAGTATAAAAATTAATATATATGTATATATACACATAGATATATACATTTATATTATTTAAGTTAAAATTTTAAAATATTTGAATCATATATGTGATTTATTTTTATACCTTTGATTCATTACTACTTATGAATTGCCAAACATATCAATGGCGTGAATTAAATTAATTCATTCCCTTCTTTATTCCTTGAATATATCAAGTATGGGAATATTATCAATATCATTCCTTTCTTAACTTCATTCCATTCACACCTAAATCATTTTTTGCATAACAATCATGCCATTATGGTTTTATTATTTTATATCAAACAGTAGTCCTTTATCAAACCATTATTTACCTACGGTTATAATTCTTTAGGAACAATCATTATTTGTCACAGTTCTAGCTCAGAACGTAAACTTATTAATTACAATTGTACTTCAACTAGTAATAATAAAGTATTACATAGAGTTTTAAATCAAAGTGAAGGATTTCTTAGTTTTGGTACTTAGTTACTATTATAATTCCGAAAGCAATAATAAAATATTGCTTACATTTTGGGATAAAAGCTGAGTCTTTCATACATTTCTCACTATTATAAATCCGTAAGGAATCAAATTGTAGTACTTATGATTTTGGATCAAAATGTAGGTAGCATATAAATTTTAAAGGAAAAATTATCATTTTAGGACTGTATGTTGTACCCTCTAAAAATTTTAGAATAATAACTTTTTCATTTGTAATTTTACGATATAAATTTAAGATTCTGTTGCACATTTAGGATATTCACTTCAAAATTTCAAACCAATTTTGTCAATTTTCCGACAAATTTGCAAATATCGAGGTGAGAAGTCCTAAATGTGCCACAAAATCTTAAATTCATGTCCTGAAATTGAAAATGAAAAAATTAATGTCCTAAAATTATTAGAGGATACAATATACAGTTCTGAAATTATAATTTTCTCAATTTTAAAATTATAATGCACACCAGAATATAGTAAAAAAATATATATATAATCCTTACGGTTTGGCAATTGTAGAAAAAAAATGGGATGGCCAAAAGCGTCATTTCTTGTAGTTCGTACGTATAGAAACACATGTAGGAAAAAAATTTGATTATTGAATTAATATACATCATTATTTTTGAATTCGACGTATTAACTCTGCTTACCAACAATTAAACAATCTATTTATCATGCAAATGTAAATGTATACGAAAAATAATACTAGATAGCAAACAGGAAAAAGATGGTGTGAGGACGAGACTATAGATCATTGATAATTCAAATGCAAATCCAAATATGATGATAGAATAATGATATCATAAAGAGATCTCTAGCTTAATTTTAGTGCACTCGTAACAATAAGTTGTTTATTAATACTAATCGATCGGACACATTCGACATGTATGCAAAATAAAAATATAATTTAATTTAATTATATATTTAAATTCTAAATATAAAATTACAATATTAATTGAATTTTATACATGATCATATATTTTTAAATTATTTATAATGTATTTTATTAAATTTATTATAGAAAATAGTTTAAATAAAAATAAAAATAAAAATAAAATTAACAAATTAATAAGAAAAAAAAAAGTTTAAAAAAATGATAAAAGAGACATGAATACACACATATATATATAAATATATATATACTAGCAGTGACGTACACTCTATGCGTATGTAAGATATAAAAAATATATACCTTAATTTAGTGTTTAAATTATTTTAGGATCAAAATATAAATATATTATTAAATTTATTTTATAAGAATACTTTTTTAAGAACTATTTCACATAATTTATTAAATAATAATAAGCTAAAAATAAAATAATTATATAAAATAAAAATACACGATAAAAAAATAAACCCAAAAAGAAGGAAAAAAGCGTTGGATAATTGTAATTAGAAAAACTAATTTTTTTTGGTGTGTGTGTGAGAGAGAGAGAGAGGGAGGGAGGGAGAGAGAGAGAGAGAGAGAGATAGAGAGAATTAAAAACATTAATTATTGATTTAAAGAAATTTTTTTATTAATAATGGATTTCAACTTCAAAATGTAAAATAATCGATAAAGTGGTTTGTGGGGTGAGAAAATGGATTTCCAAATTGGATTGTAATATTATAATATTGTCCTTTCTATTTGTTTCTTTTTTATGTATTTACTAATTAAAATGATAAAATTGACGAATCAAAATTTAGCATCCGAATTGAATTGATTTCATGTGAATTTTTAATATTAGTCATACTTTTACATAGTTCTATTTATTTTACATAGAGTTAAACTGTCTTTTTATAATAGTATATATGTGTGTGTGTACACACATATATATATATATAGAGAGAGAGAGAGAGAGAGAGTGAGAAAAGAAAAAAAAATTAAAAACACATTAATAGTTAGTAGCGGGAGAAGAGAGAAGGGAATGAAATAAATTAGAGAGATGGGATATTAAAAAGATTAAAAGACACTAAGGTGGTTATTAAACTCTCTATGTGCTTTGTAAATTGCATGGATACCCTGTATCATATTCTTTATTTATTTATTTTTTTTTTTTGAATTGCAGTTCATGAGCTTCTACTAATTTCAATAAAATGGCTGATCGCTAATTATTAGGGTACAAAGACCTTATCGCTCGCATGTCATCTTGTTCTATATACCTTCTTTCTCCAGGATCAAAACGAGCATACATGATAGCTTTTGGATCCTGAGAATGGCCAAGCCCCAGTATATGTCCTAGTTCATGCAATACAATACTCTGCAGATCATATGCCCCCTCTTTCACAAAATTATCTGCCGTGCTCCAGCGCTCATCTGCATCAATGTGAAGCCTCCCATTGGTCGG
Organism: Petrea volubilis; assembly: GCA_026212405.1. Classification (NCBI taxonomy): domain Eukaryota; kingdom Viridiplantae; phylum Streptophyta; class Magnoliopsida; order Lamiales; family Verbenaceae; genus Petrea; species Petrea volubilis. The sequence continues at coordinate 15,895,682 of CM047886.1, forward strand.
TGCAAACGCGTGAGCCAGAACCCCGTTTGGCCCGTCGAACGGGCTTCCATCTCCATGATCCCCTCTCGCGAAGCTGATCTTTACATCAGCTCTATTGTAGTCGTTTATATATTTAAAAGAAAAAATTTGAAATGACGTCCATAAACCGATGGCTTTATCCACCGGTAGTGGAACAACTCTTATTCTATCCTCCGGCAGTCCACCATCTCTTCTAAAAGAGCTGGGCAAAGAAAATGTCAGATGTCTTTTATGAGGCGGCCAAACAGTTCCTAGATAGCTGTAAAGTCTAGAGCCCGTCTGATCATTTGTAGTTTCATTATCAGGATGGACAAGATCTGGCACTCCGCAACGAGGATGTAGGAGGTCAGCCACAGTTTCTTGATTGAGAGTTCCAGTGATTTTGAGGTTGTAGAATTTTTGGTACTTTTTGATGGCGGTTTCTAGTGTATCATCGAAACGGTTATCTTCGGTTCTTATATTGTTATTTATGTAACCGAGATTTGCAAGGTACTTCTTTAACTCTTCAAGGCCTTTTACAAGGCCCCCTTTACGGGTTCCATTCAAGTGTTTAAGAAAATCAAGGGGTGATGATGTAATTGTTTGTTTCTCACTGCTTGGTACGTTATGTGCATCGCAAATATAGATGGAATAGAGGGAGAAAAGGAGGATGTATACGGATGAACAAGTATAACAAAATTTGGGCGCCATGAACCCTTTTTTTTTTTTTTTGTTTCTTTTGTGTATTTAGCTTCGATGTATTTCTAATTTTTTGCAAGGGTTCATGTGCTTTATATAGTTACTTTTTTGTTATACACATAAAGCAACGATATCGAAAATCCAGATTTAGGTAAATATATAGCTCATAATTTCTTCAATATAAATGACAACCCCATAGGAAATTGGGTGTCATAATCAGCAAATTGCATTTATTAGATATTTTAGGTAAATAGCTCATAATTTCTGGACGGGATCCCCTATCCCAAAATAATATCCATCTTATGTCCTATACTCTAGATTCGTGACACGTGTAAATTTTCAAGATTTACTTAACGGCAGATTGTTTAGTTATGTTAATTATATTTTTTCCGGCAGATTGTTTAGTTATGTTAATTATATTTTTTCCGTTATCTCTGCCGTTAAGTAAATTTTGAAAATTTACACATGTCACGAATCTAGAGTATGAGGCATGAGATGAGGCATCGTTTTGGGGTAGGGGATCCCGTCCGCATAACTTCTTAACATAAATGATAACCCCATAGTAAAATTGGGTGTTATAATCAACAATGCATTTATTAGATATATCTAGGGGTGTCAAAATGGTTCTTAGCCTGCAGGTTGAATCCAACCTATATGATTTTGAGTTGGATTGGGTTAGATCCAATATATTTTAAAATGAATTGGGTTTGATGTGGTTGGTTTTGTTATTGGATTCTAATTTGGTTGATTAGATGTTGGTAATGGATTCATGTAGGGTCCTAAACGGGTTACCTTATATACAACAAAAAAATTATTTTTTTATTTAATTGTAGTTTATTTTAGTATTCTAGAACCAAATAGTATAGGAATTGATAATTTTAATTTATCTTTTTTTGATTTTGATTAAGCATATCAAAATGACCCATTGAATTCATTAGAAACCATTTCAAACCTATTTATAACCCACCTTCAACTCATTTACAACTCACATCCAATCCATTTACAATTCCAATCCGTCTCCAACCATTTTTTGAAACTCATCTTCAACCCAATCCGCTTAATTGTCACTCGTAGATATCTCGATCTATCGAAATTTCCTACGATCCCTCAAGCTTATTGTATGTTTGGACCAGTAAGGTGTGCTTTTTGCAAAGTAATTCTTAAATTCACAAAGGTCTTTTGCAAGGTCCACTTTTAGGCTCCATTCAAATTTTGCAGAAAGTGGGGTGATGATGAAATTGCTTGGTTTTCACAGCCCCCGGGTACATGACGTGCGTGGCAAATGCAGAGACAAGGGAGGGACAAAAGGAAGATGAATATTGTGGATTAAAAAGTATGAGAAAATTTGGGGGCCCTAGATTTTTTCAATTTGTGTATGTAAATATATCTAGTTTTAATGTTTTTTCAATTTTACTTGCTGGTTCGTGGGCTTTATATAACATTGAGTTCCACGAGTGCTCCCTAGTTACGGTTATTGTAACATCATGATTTTATTAGTTAGTAAGCGATGAAAAAAAATTAGCTATGGATTAACCGTGGCTATTTTTCTTGATCTCGTAGTTGAGGTTAGAGTGCTAAACCACTACACCGCTTTAATTTTTATGTTTAAGAATTAATTTTTTTTATATTTAACTAATACTTATGCAAAATTCTAAATTTAAATTATCTAAATAAATATTATTAATTTTTTAATTTATTAATTTTACTAATTTTTGTAATTTATTAGATCATTTATTTTTTTTAAATTAAAAACATTTACTCTTGACTTTATCTAGTATAAGAAAAATTATTCTTTAAACAAAAAGGTTAAGTGGCGTAGTGGCTTGACACCACAATCACAACCCTGATGTCCAGTATTCGAATCCCATGCATTAAGCCCAAGGAATATTACAATTATTAATTTGGTTTCTACGGGTGGGTGGCGGAGGGGGTGCGGTTGTAGGTCCTAAGGGGCTTTGGTGGGGGTGCTGGTTCAGTGATGACCACTTCTTGGTTGTTCTTTTTTTTAAGCCACGGGTTTTTTGTTCTTTTTTTAATTAGCCACAAAAAATATGTGACTAATCTGTGGCTAATAGCCACAAATTTTCGTAACTAATTCGTGGCTAATCCATATTTCTCCAGTAGTGATGTATATAAAAATAAAAATAAATATTAATAAAGTTCGTGAGTTTATGACAAGGATATTACTTGACTCAAGTTTGGCTCGAAATATTGGAATTTGAGATTGAAACTTTGTTGAGCTAGCTTGTCAAGCTTGCAAGCAGACTCGATATTCCATGTGATGGAAAAAATCAATCGCAATTTTTTTTTTTTTTTGTGATGGATTTTTATTGAATTTATGATAAATTTTATTGCTAGTGAAGGGGACATTCTTTTGTAGCGAAAGTGAGAAGATAAGAAATAAAACAAATTAAAACAAAAAAAAATGAAGAATAGTAATGACAATTAGTTAGATATAATTTGTCCCCTCCCCTTTTCTTTTGGGTGAGTGTGTGTGTGTGTGTGTGCATGTGTGGCATTTTGATTAACATTTATAGAGTGTCCTGAGTTAATTGTATAAAAAAAAATTAGTTAGATATCAAATGCAACAAATATTACATAAAATAGCTTAAGGAAATAAATGGTATTTAAAATATGTTTAGGAGTGTTTTTTTTTTCTTTAAAAAAAAAGTTGTTTAAGAGGGGGCAAATTAAATATATTTCACCCATATATTTTTATTTATATGGCAATAGAAGTTATATTATGGTAAATATTTTTGAGAAAGTAATAGTTTGAGAATTATTTTTTACTGGAGTAATATTTCAAAAAAAAAATCCACCTAAGAGTAATAATATGGAAAATAATTTTGAAAAATAATGCTAGAACAAATTTGCACATGTAGGTGGGCAAAACACAACGGATGGCATATCATCTCCCTGGAAGGTGGCGGCTTGGAGCTAGTCTTGAGGTTATGTTCAAAGGCTTCTGATTGTTCATGGTTAGGTAATATTGTAATGGATATTAGAGATTTTGCAGCTGGTTTTAATTCTTGTTCTTTTTCCCATTTTGGCCACACGTAGAGGCAATATAGTAGCTCATTTACTAGCTAGAAGTGCGGTGTCTTTGTGCGAAGGCTCAGCAAATAGTCCTGCATATATCACTTCTACTGTAATGGACGATTTGATTGATCAATGAATGTTCGTTTTCCGTCGAAAAAAAAAGGTGAGTGTTTAAAAATGGCTGGTGATAATGCTAGAACGAATTTTTTTATCTCTGAAGCAAAATTTGGAAAATATATGTTTTGCCCTTTACAGTGCATGATCATTATGATTTTCATTATATCTGACTTAATTAATGGACTTTATAGAGCAAGTTTCTAGTCTTTTAGATATATTGTCGCTTTATATCTTTTTCTTTTAATGCTTGCGCTTCTTTATAAAATTCAAAAAGAAAAATAACAAATTAATGGAAAGTTATCTTCCTCTTCCTTGAAATAATAGTGTAGTCTATGATAACAAAAAGAAGAAGAAATCAGTTATTTTGTTAGTGGTGAAAATATAGTGGAAATAAATGAGAAAGGAGCATACTTCGTTGCAAAATGAAATATTAGTTTTAATATTAATATTTCAATAATTTCTTATAAGATTTATAGGCTAAAAAAGGTAACAAAATAATATGAAAATTAGGGAAAAAAAAAAGTAAGTTCAAATTAACAAAACAATTAGTCACTGCTCATTACAAAATTAATTCATTTTTATTTAACGACAGAATTAATTTTATCACAAATATTGATGATTGAAAATATATAAAGTGGAACTATATATATATATATCAAGATACAATTATGGTTGACAAAAGATATTCAAACTATAAGTACAACTTTAATGGTATTGTTTGGAAGATGAAAAGTTTCTTTCATAAAAATAAAAATTTGAGAGGAGATAACTAATGAAGCGAGAGCAAGTTGCGAATCTTCACTTCTCCACTTCTTCTTTATGAGATGAAATGAGCAAAATAGACATTAAAAAATCTATTTGATTAAGCGGCCGGGAATTCAAGAGTTCTGATGCGGTCTCCGGGATAGTGGGTGGTTCAACTGCCCTTGCCCTCTCCAGATTCTGCCCGGATCTTTGAATCGTCATAGGTGTTTGGAACAGGAAGTTTTTTATGCGCTTACAAGACTGCATTTTCTGGCTCTTTTCTGTAGTTGTGTCCAACTTCTTGAATTCCAAGAAAATTTGTCAGTAGGAATGTGATGTCAAAGTCTTCTGTTCTCGACAAAAAAATCTTTTAGTTTTTTCTACCGGGAAATGTCAATGTCTTTAATCTGCAGCAATTGCTTTGTTGCTTTGGAAAAGTTGCATATATATGTGCTGTTCAAGTGTGTGTGAGAGTGTGTGTGGGGGAGCGGGTTGTGGGTGTGGGTGTTGGTGTTGTTCACTGGAGAAGCAAGTTGTTATTAGTTTAATCTTGCTGAAGTTTTAGGGTTGTTGACCAGGATTCTGGGACGTTAATTTAGTTGAGTTCGAACGGTATGAGTGTCCTTGAGGCATCATTCTATGAGAATCAGTGTTTCAACACAGAATGTTTGGTGATTAGCGATTTTAGGGGTTAAGTGCAAAAAATCCCCTAATTTTTGGTCCGTTCTCACAAAATTCCTTGTGGTATGAAAAATACAAATACCCCTGTAAATTTTGGTTATGCATTACAAATCTCACCCGCAGTTGGGGATGTTTGTAACAAGAAACCAAACATTTAGGGGTGTATCTGTAATTTTTAATACCATAGGCTCAATTAACCCATATTTTGAAGGCTCAATTAATCTGCACTCGATATTGACTGATGATGTTACAGTTAAATTTCCTTGATAATTTATTGTTTTGTTTATTCCAACAAATTTTACTTGCCTAAGTAGGTGCTGAATGTTCAAATTTCGGTCAATCGACAAGGATAAAGGCGCTGCAGCTGTGACCAAATTAGGCAACAATGTCGAATTCATCAGAAGTTGACATTGATGATAGTCAATCACTGGAAGAAGCTTTGAAGGGTTTGTCATATGCATGGCATTATAGAAGTCCTAACACTTGAATAATTTGAACTGATATTTCAATTTTCACGTACCCTTGGGTAACTAAAATCTCAATTCTCAGCTATGTGTAGATGTGGATCTTGTGGTTCACACTGCAATGCCGTTTGGCAGGCCGAGAAGTGCACTGTGCTTGAAGCTGCAATTCAGAACAAGGTGAGAGAAAGGAAATGATCTTATAGATTATTGTCATAATTGATTGCTAGCTTCTTTTAAGATGCAAGCCTTGATCTTAATTGTTTCCGCTAAACAGGCAGCATATCTTGACGTGTTTGATGACATGAACTAAGTGTTTCATGCCGAATCCCAGATGAACAAAGCTCTGGATGCAATGGTTCAGTTGCATTTTTAAACCTTGTAATGCATAGACATCTAGCATATGCCCAGAAATTTGTTGAACTTCTTGTTCATTGTTTGACATAATTGGAACCAAGTTTTGATTTTTCATACGAGCATAATCATCATGGGTTCAGCATCATTGCCATCATATGTTGTCTGATCAAGGTATTACTTATTTCATTGTATATAGTATTGGCTTTAGAGCATTTATTTAGTTTTCGAATAGTAATGATTTTTTTGCAATTATTACAGTTATGGCCGCCGAGTTAGTTCGTGCAGGAAAAAGCCAAGGCAACGGTGTAATTATCATCATCATCATCATTGTCATCTAGACAAACCAGAACAAACCTCTCACACATGCAATACGAGTATAGTTGCTACTTGCTACCTAAAATACTTTCGCATTCGACATATCAATGTGTTTTCTTGTTCTTAGGTTCTACGACTACACTGCTGGGTCTGGTGGTGCTGATTCCGACAATATTATCAACTAGCTTTTTACTTTGGGGGGAATATAACAAAGGTTAGCTGATTGACGATGCTAAAAGTTTTCGTCCATTACTTTATTGTTCTTGATTTCAAGTGGATACTATGTATTTGACAGGAGCGAATCAAACTGAAACCTTATAGTGGAATGCTCAACATCAATTTTGGACAAGGAATTGAAAAGAAGGATGTTTTCCTATTGGATGTTTATGCAAAGCATCTGTTATCAGAAACCACTGTTCTAGATAAGAGATGTTGCAGGTCTTGCTTCCAGGAACTTAACGGTATGTGTTTTCTCTGTTAGTGTGTGTGAATTTTGTATTTAGTGTGAATATGTTTCTAGATGTGTGTGTAGGTGTGTGTTTTGGGTGTGTGAATATTGTGATTTGAGATTGGGAAGGATGGGGGTGGTGAGGCGGGTGGGGTGGGGGTTGCTGGGGAAATGGAAATTTTATATTTTCCCATTTCTTTTACATATGATATTATGTGTTGTCAATTTATATACTTTCTTACATGTATTATATATATGCATATGTATAATTTTGTATAATTTATCTACGTAAGTGAAGAAGCCACAACTCAATATGGAAAGCAATGAGCTAATTACCAAAATCAATCACGCAGATTTATTTTTTTTTTTTTTGCAATTTGAGCAAGACCCGGGGTAAATTGCAATTAACTCATTATAAATGAACATTATAGTAATATATATATATATATATATATATATCTTATATAAAACGTATACATATTTTTAAACGAGGTAAGTTTCGAGACCTGTGCAGGTCCTATGAAAACCCAAGACGCCTAGCTTGAACCTATTTAAAACGCTAAAATTCCTTATTTGTAGGTCCTATGAAAACTCAAGACACACCTGCCTTTAAAATGCTAAAATTCCTTATTCTCAAGTACTCCGGTTCAGCACAAGTGCTTTCTACTAACTTCAACAAAATGGCTGATCACTAATTATTTGGGTACAAAGCCCTTATTCCTGTCCTGTCATCTTGTTCTATATACCTTCTTTCTCCAACGTTAAAATTTGCATACATGATAGCTTTTCGATCCTTAGAATGGCCAAGCCCCAGATTGTGTCCTAGTTCATGCAATACAATACTCTGCAGATCATATGCTCCCTCTTTCACAAAATTATCTGCCGCGCTCCAGTTCTCATCTATATCCAAGTGAAGCCTCCCATCGGTCGGGGCAAATGCGTGAGCCAAAACTCCATGTGGCCCATCGAACGGGAGTGAATCACCATGATTCCCTCTCTGGAAACTGATCTTTATATCAGCTCTATTGTAGTCGTTTATATATTCAAAATTAAAAATTTCCAAAGCCGTCCACAAACCGAAGGCTTTATCCACTGGCAGTGGAACAACTCTTCCATCCTCCGGCAGTCGACCATCTCTTCTAAAAGAGCTGGACAAAGAGTACGTCAGATTTCTTTTACCAGGAGGCCAAACACTTCCTAGAAAGCTGAAAAGTCTAGAGCCAGTTTGTCATTAATGGTGTTGTTGTAAGGATGGACATGATCTGGAAAGCCACAACGAGGACGTTGGAGTGCAGCTATGGTTTCTTGATCAAGAACGCCAGTGGTTTTAAGGTTGTAGTATTTTTGGTACCTTTTGATGGCTAGTTCCAATGTATCGTCAAAATGATCGTCGTTAGTTCTTATATTGTTGACGTAGCCGAGGTGTGCAAGGTACCTTTTTAACTCACCAAGGCCTTTTGAGAGTTCCCCTTTTTGGGCTAAGTTCAGGTTTTTCAGAAATTGAAGAGGTGATAACGAAATTGCTTGTTTTTCACTGCCTGCCGGCACATCATGTGCGTGGCAAATGTATATACTAGCGAGGGTGAAAAGAAGGATGAATATAGATGAACAAGTGTGAGAAAAAGTTGGGGCCATGGAAATTTTGTTTCTTTTGTGTATCTAGCTTCAATGTTTTTCTAATTTTCCGCAAGGGTTCATGTGCTTTATATACTTTTTAGTTACATACATTAAGCAGTGATGGAAACCTAGATTTTGGTACATAACTCATAATTTCTTCAACACATATGATATCAGGTACGATCTTCTATTCCAAAATAATATTTTATTTCTATTTCATAATTCACATTCGTAACATATGTATAAAATTACTTTCCTTTTTTTTTTTGGGTAGTTTAAAATTACTTTCTTAATTATACTTGATTTGGGATCTTTATACTTGGTATACATATATTGGAATATGAGAAAAAATATAATTTACAATTAAGGATCCCCTGTGATATGATATTCAAATAAGATCATTTATTCCAAAATAGTATTCATATTCCTAGTTCATAATACCTTCGTGCAACGTGTATAAAAGTACTTTTTCAATTATATACATGACTAGGCATAAATTGACAAGTTGCATTTATTGAATATATCTTTTGAAATTTCCTTCAATCGCTCAAGCTTTATTTTATATTTGGCGCTTGATTTTGAAATTTTTATATTGTAACTATGAACACTTAACTATGTGTATTACAGGAATTGAAGAGGCTACGGTCTATATATTTCACCAAATCACACCATTGATTTAGTTTGAGTAAATTATTTCTAGTTTATATTTTTCTTCAATTTTTAATTCATTGGATTAGACCCAAAAAAAAAAAATCAATGGTCGGATAGTCATAAATTCACTTATAAATTTTGTTTTTATGAACTTTATTCCTAACAAAAAGTATGTTGTTTGGAAATCATAAAAGTAATACAAATCAAAGTAAAATAAAATATATAAATTAAAAAATGAACATATTTTTCATTTTTCAACAAATATATTTATCAATGATTAATCATGCGATAAAATGGCATTGTTTGGATATTTTTATGCCTTTCTCACCCAAAATATATTATTTATTCTAAACTTATTTAAATATTTTTAAAAGTGTATTATATGCAAAAATACATAATACATACATTAGCAATATAGATATGTATTTGAAAATTCTTGGGAAAAATGTCAAATCCATCTTGTAAAGTTGCCATATTTTCAATTATGCCCCATAAACTGATTTTCATCAAATAATAAACAGCAAAGTCACGTGTCCGTTAAAATGGAGAAAAAAAATCATGAATTAATTGCATTTTGATGTCATCTTACTTGAAATTTTCAGAAAAATACGTAACCTTCACAAAAAGTAAACAAAAAAATCCCCTTACATATGTAGATACGCTTACACACAAATACACACACACACACACCCACACACACACACACACACACATATATATATATATATATATTTAGATATATATATATATATAGAGAGAGAGAGAGAGATGTATACACACACACATATATAGATTGAGGGGGAGAGAGAAAGAAATAGAGAAAAGAGAGATCGAGATCGAGAAAGACTGAGAAGGGCCGGCGAGCAGTTGGGCATGGCTGGGGGTGTTAGAACAACAGAAGGAAAAAAGAGTTTATACGAGGCTTTATATAAATGTGAGGTTGTTGCTCTTTTCAATAATTTGGAACATATTCTTTTTTCGTGCTATATAAAGGATGGGAATATGTGGATTTTGTACTAGTGATTCAAACTCCTAAAATTCTCCACAGAGTGACTTTTCAATACAATTCTATAGAATTCATTCTCCAACATGCTCTTTATTTTCTCTTTTCTCTAAATCATATTTCTCTCTGTGTTCTTTTTTGAAGTATCACCATTAATTTTTCAAGCGTTTAAGATGTATAAAATATGTGAATTACTCTATTAGTAATCCACCAAAGATTCGGTGAATGGATGGCTAGTAGATGAGTCAGATCCAAGATTTGTGGATTGACAACTCTGCTGCATATTAGGTACTCGACAAGATCCATGTAATTTATTCGTTTATATGTGATAAGTGTAACAGAAGATGTATTGATGAGTATAATAGAAGATGTAACACTATTATGAGAAAATTCTAGCCCAAACCAGGCTTGGCCATACCCAACCAATCATGTAACAAGTATTAATATACTTGTTATGTGATTAGTCACTCTCCCTAAACTGTATATACACCAATCACATGGCTAGTGTAAAACACTCACCACGTGATTAGTCTCAGTGTAATCGAATCTGGTTCGGGTGAGAATTTCCCCACTATTAAGTAACAAAAGATCTGAATTGCAATTATACAATAGAGGATCCGAACTATTATAATTATGGTATTATGAGGAGTTTAGAAAAGAATGATACCACCTAAATCCTAATGAAATTATTGAAGTGGCTTAGGAGCACTTTTTGAGAAATAATAAATATATTATTTTCTATTAAAAAATTGCAACAGACTAGTGTTATCTTTAATACATAAAAAATTCGGTGAAACTTTAATTAGCATAATAGATCTTACGAAAGTATAAATTAAGCACCTTAAACACTGCATTCAGAAAAAATGCTTCATGCGCTAAAATTGTGAAAAATATATGTTTTCTATTTGTCTTTAAGGACATTTTACCTTTGTTTTGCTTGTAAAAATATTTTGGTAAAATTCTATGTAATTATGAAGTTGTAGGGAAAACCCTGTGTTTCAAAAAATTGACAGCATGCAACCTACGTGTATATGTAGAATATTGGGGAAAAAATATTAAATATGTGGGAGCGAATACGAAAGTTTAACAAACTAATAAGTTTATGACATTGATAGGAAAGTGTGCAAAAATGAACTTACACAGGATCATTTCCGTTAATTAATTTTATACAAATTTTAACGAGAAATGTCATATGTCTATATTTGGCTTATGTGTACCATGAACATAAAAACAAATTAAAATAAAATAAACAAGTTCGTGGCCAACAATATGGTGCACATAGACAAATATATAGGCTACACATAGACATTTAAGATCGCATGCGACCGGTAATACCCTCAAAGGACAATCAAAGGACATACACTCAAATTGGGCAAAGATACCGAACCAATTTTGCAATTTTACCTCACTTATGTGCACAATGTAAAAAAAAATTACATTTACAAAGTTAAAACACTTTTTTCATTGGTTTTCTTTTTAATTTTTATAATTTTCGTCTACATTGTTTCATATCTAAAGTCGCTTCACAATGCTCAAATTATTAATGTTACGAAATACATCTTTTTCAATAGGAAAAATTATCATTACACATCTTAAATTAAGATCTAATCACCGATTTCCCCCCTCTTATTTAAATAATTATCACAACATCCCCTTAAATTTGAAAATCGAATGAAAATCTTACGATTTTTGTAATAGTACCAAACTAGCCATTACAAAATGTCAGGCAAAAAAACAGTAGAAAATCAAATTTCATATTTTGTATGTAATACTAAAAATCTATATGATTATATATTTGAAAGAGACTTTTTGACCAAAATATGTAATTTTGATCAAATTCTCAATTCTTAAAATTTTAAATTAATTTTAATTATTTAGAATGATTATTCGATTGGTTACATTAATTATTAATTTTTCTCTCCTAATAATTCAATTTCACCAACTATCCATATTTAATTCTCTCTCTCTCTCTCTCTCTCTCTCTCTTATTTGATTGGTTTGCATTAATTATTAATTTTTTTCTCCTAATAATTCAATTCCACCAATTATCCATATTTAGCTCTCTCTCTCTCTCTCTCTCTCTCTCTCTCTCTCTCTCTCTCTCTCATGCATGCACGCGCGCACACACACACACACACATGAAAGGACATAAAAATATAACAGTAACTTTCAATAAAAACATATATCAATAATGAAATTTTTAATTAAAATATTACGTAATGCCATCAAATTAGTTATGATTTAAGAAATATTATGAATATAAATATCAACACAATGTCATTTATGATAAACTAGCATGTACCCCGTGCTATACATGGATATCATAATTTATTATACTTAATAAAAAGATAAAAATAAAATATATTATTCATGTAAAATAACGTTTACTATAAATAATTTTCAATGCAATTCAATAATTAAATAAATAATAATATTTACTCATATTCAAAGCTTTTAAATTTAAAAAGGAAAAAAGAAAAGTAATGTAGTGTCTAAAAATAAAATCAAAAAAATTTAAAAAATTAAAATCTAAATATATGATCCAAACTAAAGTTATAAATAAAATTTTTTGATATATTAAAGTTATGAATGTTAAACTATGAGCTACTCTAAGCTAATAAATAACAAAACAATTGATTATTATTCACATTTGAGGAGGAGACACTGCAATTTTTTTTACGCATCTAAATATATATGGATGTGAATCATCGTAAAATAAATTAAAATTAAAATTTAGTTTACAAACAAAAAGAATAATTATATAAATATAAATATAAATAAAATAATAATTAAATTATGAAACACCAAGTACTCTTGATGTATCTTGGATGTTGTGAATCTTCTTTTACATCTTCGAAGAAACCTTTCGCCCTAAACTTCTGCAAGATGAATCTTAGATATTGTGAACATTTTGAATCTTCTTTCATCTGTGTGTGTGTGTGTGTGGATAAATAATCTCCATTCGTATCTCAATTCATTTTCTCTTAAATATTTTAATTATAAAATATCTTACTTAATGGAAATCAAAAATTATATAAAAGTGGGAGTACATAATTGGATATATTAGTGGGTAAGTAAGTAGATTAGTGGGATAAAAAAGTTTTTAATTGTTGTTATTAGCCTTTCAAAAGACCTATTCAATCAATTTTTTAATTAAGAAATTCAAGAATTTGAGAGATCAAAATTAACCAAATTGCAGTGAAAGATCACTATCAAAATTATTTTGGGGCTTATTAGATGATTTTGGTCAAAGACCCTTGTATTAGATGTAATTGTTTTATAATGTACATATAGAATTAAACTATATAAACAACAATATATAAATAAAATGCATTTATTAGAAAGTGAAGAACAATAAATAAATAAATTTTGAATATGTCGACAATTTAATACCAAAAAAAAATTAAAGATAATTGTTGATATTATTGTGTCCACATTTTTTTTAAGCATTTTAAAATTATAATTTAATTTGGGATATGATATATCATGTTAAAAGATTTTTTTTCAAGTTTGAGTTACATAAGTTTTAATTTGAATTTTTTTAATTTTTAAGGAGAAAATTATCATAGAGGACATTATGTTGATATTCGTATTCCTAACATTTCTTAAATCATAACTAATTTAATGGCATTACTCAATATTTTAATTAGAATTTTTATGTGTATATATTTTTATTAAAGGCTACTATTAATTTTTTTATGAGATAGTACAAAAAGTATTAAAAATATCATTATGGTTAGTTGGTGGATTTCAATGATTAGGAGAGAGAAAATTAAGAAATTTACAATTAATATCAACCAATCAAATAATTCGTTTTAAATAATTCAAAATTTAAAAATTGAGAATTTGGTCAAAATTGTATATTGTGGTCAAAAGACCTCCTTCAAATATATAATAATATAGATATAAATGTATGTATATATTAATTTTTATACTTGAACAATATTCTTTTATTCAATTAAATATAAAAATCAAATTATAAAGTCTTTTCATTATATGTAATTGACCAATCAAATTAATTAGTTAGTATGATTGACATATTTAACGAAAAAATCGATTTGATTAGCTTTCAAAGAACGACTCATTAATTCAATAAAACTGATCCAAATATTTGAATTATATGTTTAATTGATTGAGGGCTATTGTCTATTTTCCTCAATATGATAATAAAGTTAGTTATTTGCAATGTTGAAATAAAAGAACAAATCGAAAATTAAAAAATATATATAAAATTGTCCGGCCTAACGACGACTTTAGCTCCAGAAAAGTGATAGCTGAAACCGCAATCAAAGCTATAACCAAAGTATCTCTAAAAACGTCCAAAGCTATAACGAGTTTAGCTACGGAAAGCTGGTTGCTAAAACAGAACCAAAAAGGCCACGGATTTAGCGATGAAAAACTCTATCTTCACAATTAAAAAAAAACAAAAAACAAAAAATTGTGAAACTTGGCGTCATTTTAATGACAGAAAAATCCGTGTTATGTTTGGTTAAATTGCTCTTTTCTATCTTTCGATTTGTCGTTAGTATCTATAAAAGATAAATAAATAAAATAAAATAAAAACGTTAAATCACGTTTTCTAGTAGTGTTATTTGTGTCTAAGACAAATGCTTCTGGTTGGTTGCAACGATTGGAAAGCAAGACTGTAATTTTGATCCTATAATTTTATTCGTTTGGCATTTTTTATTTTGTTCGTCATAAAATTTGCAATAAAGTCCTGTATCTTTTTAAATTTAGCTATTTGAGGACAAATTTCTCTTGAAAAAAAAAATTAGTTGGTGTGTTACATGTGTATTCAATTATCCTATGTGACAAGGTTCAATAAATAGTTGGACACCAAAATGTGACATGTAAATGAAATAGAGGGGGGAAAAGCCAACTTGGCATGTTTGGAAGCAATGTTGAAATTCAAAATTATATGTTAAAGAAAATAAATAGTATCAAGTGAAATTAAAAATTAAAAATTATATATATCATTTGCTAGTTAAGAGCCTTTTTACATATTATTATATAAGGTTATTTAATAAATAATCTTACCAAAATTTGGATTTGTATAGTTGACGGATTGAATTACTTTATTTTATATTCAATCCATTTATTTTAAATTATAAATATTTATAATCATATTTAAACCATCGTATTTCTTAATCCATCAAAAAAAAAAGATTAAAATTCAAATCGAATTTGAAATTAAAATCCGCCACACCGACAGCCTTAATTTCTACCGGCAACCACAAAATTTGAGTTTCGGGGTCCGGTAGTCAAATCCAGGCCCGAAATACCAATACTCGCCTCTCTCACTATCATTCGCACACGTAGTGAGTGTTTGAAGAAAGCCCACATCATCTGTAACGATAAACTGATAATTACAGAAAAACAGAAAAAAAAAAAAAAAAAATCACACAGTCTCGCTGTGTGTGTGTGTGTGAGAGTGTGAGAGAGAGAGAGAGAGAGACAGAGAATCGAAGAAACATGGCGAGATTCTGTGTGCAATTGAACAGCGGCATAAGCAGAAATCTTGCAATGGCTGTCGTGAAAGAAAGCAGTGTTGAGAGGGTTGAGCTTCCGGAAAAAGTGAAGAATTCAAGAGTTCTGATACTCGGGGGCACCGGGAGAGTGGGTGGTTCTACTGCCCTGGCCCTCTCCAAATTCTGCCCTGATCTTCGAATCGTCGTAGGTGGTCGGAGCAGGTAGTTTTATGCGTTTACAAGGCTGCATTTTCGTGTCCAACTGCTTAAACTCCAAGAAAATTTGTTAGTAAGAATGATATAGGTGTTTTCTAATTTTCTTGTTCCTTTTTCCCGGATGGAAATGTGAATGTCTTTAATCTGCTTCGTTGTTTGGAAAAGTTAAATGTTTGTGCTATTCAAGTTGGGGTCTTTTTTGATTTTAGTGAGTGTGTGTGTGTGTGTGTGTGCGTGTTTGGGGTGGAGTCGGGAGGGCGGGGAGGGTGCTGTGTCTTATGGTTGAATGATTATTTACTTCAGAAATTGTCTAAGTTTTTCTATTAATCTTTGGTCTTTCTGATTGTACCTCTGCATTCTGGGATTTTAATTTCATTGAAACAAATTAGTGTTATCAATGGATAGAAGCATATGAGAATCTGTGTTTCGGTTCAGAATGTGTTTGTTGATTAATAACCTGACTTCATATTGACTGATGATGTTACAATTGCTTCATGATATTTGGCTGATTTCTTTTGTTCGATAAATATACTTTATCCTAAGCTGATGCTGAATTTTCGAATTTTGGCTAATCGACAGGGATAAAGGCGCTGCAATGGTGACTAAATTAGGCAACAACACCGAATTCTCAGAAGTTGACATCAATGATAGCAAATCACTGGGAGAAGCTTTGAAGGGTTTGTGATATGCATAGCATAATAGAAGTATTTCACACTCAACTCATTTCAACTGATTCAATTTTCCAGTACCTCTGCATAACCAATATCTCAGCTTTGTGTAGATGTGGATCTTGTGGTTCATACAGCGGGGCCGTTTCAGCAGGCCAAGAAGTGCACTGTGCTTGAAGCTGCAATTCAGAACAAGGTGAGAGAAAGGTAATGATCTTATAGATTCTCGTCGTCATTGATCACTGGCTTCTTATCAAGACATGAGTCGGATCTTAATTGCTTTTCGTTAAACAGACAGCATATCTTGATGTGTGTGATGATACGAGCTACGCTTTTCGTGCAAAGTCCTACATGAATAGAGCATTGGATGCAAATGTTCCAGCAATAACCACCGGGGGAATCTACCCGGGAGTGAGCAATGGTTTAGTTGCATCTTTTAGAAACTTCAACAGTGCCTACACATCTAAGCATATGCCCAATAATTTGTCTTATTACAAAGTGACTTTTTTCATTGTATATAATATTGGCTTTAGGGCATTTCTTCAGTTTGAAATAAAATATTAACAATTGCTGTAATATTATTATTACAGTGATGGCAGCAGAGTTAGTTCGTGCAGGCAAAAGTGAAGACAAAGGTGAACCACAGAGGCTGAGGTAATAGAAAACCACCTTTAGTTGATTGATTAAGCAGAAGTGGATTGTAAACACAGTAACCGGAAAGTCAAATTCGTTTCTTTGAAATTCTTGTGCATTTACAACACGCCTTTCTTGTTCTTAGGTTCTACTACTACACAGCTGGCACTGGTGGTGCTGGCCCAACGATATTATCGACTAGCTTTTTACTTCTCGGGGAGGAGGTAGTTGCATACAATAAAGGTTAGCTGATTGACTATGCTTATTATTATTAGTTTTTTCCATTTTTCTCTTGATTTCGATTGGATACTAGGTATGTGACAGGAGAAAAAATCAAACTGAAACCTTACAGTGGAATGCTCAACATTGACTTTGGAAAAGGAATCGGAAGGAAGGATGTCTTCCTCTTGTAAGTGTCTATAAATCATATGTTCAACGAAGCCACTGTTTTAGATAAACGATGTAGTAAGAATCTTGCTTTCAGGAACTTACCGGAGGTGAGAAGCATCCAGGAGGTCCTTGGAGTACCAACTGTCAGTGCGCGGTTTGGAACTGCACCCTTCTTCTGGAATTGGGGAATGTTAGCCATGACTTATCTGCTCCCCGCTGTATGTGAATTCTGAAAACTTAAATAATGTTTACCTTTAATTTTAAAATGATACCTTGGGTCAATGATCTAGGGCAGTAGTCATGAATTTTTTGTCCCTCGTTTAAGGGGACGAAAGAAAAGAAAAATATTTCTTTATTTTTCAATTTTTTTGCTTTTGAGAAACTCTCAAAATATTTACCTCATTTTAATTGGTTTATGTTACTCTGTGAATATATTTTGTAAGACTTATAAAATCTACAGGAGACCCTGAGAGACAGAAGTAAAGTTCAGCAATTAGTTCAATTATTTGACCCTTTAGTCAGGGCGGTTGACGGCATCGCTGGAGAGAGGGTGTCGATGAGGGTATGATTACTTTGTTGTTCTATCTAATATCTCATTGGAATATACTGTCCGTTCATTTTAAATTTCAAAATATTGAATTTGGAAACATCAAAATTCCTTACATTTGCATCATCTCAATTGGAGCAGGTTGATTTGGATTTTTCAGATGGACGATCTAGAATAGGATTATTCAGCCACAAAAAATTGTCGGAGTAAGTCTTTTGCTCTTACCTCCACACCAAATATTCACTTTGAACACTAAACTAACCACATCGAGTCACCACAAAATACATTTTTCTTTTCATCAGATTATTTGTTAAAAAAGTTAATAAATGAAGAGGATATATGTGTGTATATATATATTCATGTGCTGGTGTGTATTGTTATGTGTTGGACCAATCATGTTCTCCAGATCAGTTGGAGTTTCAGTAGCTGCATTTGCCCTGGCCATTCTTGAAGGAAGCACACAGCCAGGGGTTTGGTTTCCAGAAGAGGTACCTATGCTAAAATAAGTTAAAGCAATAGTTAAAAAGCCCTCCCCTGTAAACTATATACAATTACACGAAAATCCACTCTTGGTTTTGAGATTACACATGCCTCCTCGGTAACTTATTTCAACATTACAGTTACCCTCTTTTGTCGGTTATCACACATAATTAGATAATGTTATGATTCAAATTTTAGTAAACTGTTCTCACTTGTATGGACTGGTTTGATGCTCTGCACGAAGCCTCAAGGTATTGCAATTGAGGCAAGGGAAATTCTTCTCACCCGTGCTTCACAGGGAACGATCAATTTCATCATGAATAAGTATGTAATTCTTTTTTCTTTTTCGTTTTGTTTTCCCTCTCTCTAGTCACCAAGTTTTAGCCTTCTGCTTGATGAGTTCTTTCATTACTTTATTATACATCTCCGGTAAACTCAGTTACTTGCTTCCATTTATAGGGCTCCTTGGATGGTTGAAACAGATCCTAAAGAGATAGGTTTTGGGATTTATGTGTGAAATGTTTCTTATGATAGTCTTGCAAACGATACCCGCTTTAGCTGACGAGCAGACTCGGTTGCTGTTATCCAGTATCCACTTCATGCAGTTGATGTGAACCTGTATTTCTTCTTGAGAAATCGGAGTACAACTTTTATTTTTTCTGAAATCACTGAGCATAGTTAGTGCGAAGAAGAATTTGATTCTTGAAATGTTGTTGGTATAAACAGAGTAATGGCTTTTAAGTTTTGGAATGTCAACAGTCTCAAACATGGATAGGAGAAGACTGCACTTCAGCCCTGGATTTTTTTTTTTTTTTTAATAAATTTTGGCACTAACCCCCTAAAGAATAAGAACATGCACTTTACCTCTTTTAATGACTTTCAGCGGAGCGTTTGTAACATAGTACCTCTTATTTGGTCTAGCTCTGATAGACTGATATCATATTAAACGACCACTTTATTTACAAATTTGAGGAGGAGAGTTATCAAGTATTTATTATTTTCAACTGTTTGACTTGTATTTCGCCGACAAAAAGGCTAGGAAAAATGAAATCTTAAAGCGTTTGAGCATTTGAAGAAAGCAAATCATTTTCCTTACTGTGTTTCTTGAGTTGAGTTCTAAAACGTGACCTAATTTCCTCACTTGAAATGCCGTAATTAAAGATTAAACAAATACGCATTAAATCTTAAAATATGATGTAGGGGTAAATTGTTTCCGCAGATTTCTTGTTTGTCCCAAATGGATGAGCAAAGTGAATCAATACCAGTGGCTCATATATAGAATGCATGCGGATTTGATCGCGGTTAATCTCGGAGAAAGGAAAGCATCAGACTTTCTTTTATAACGGAGCTCCCAGTCGTGGTCAAAATAAATTAATTTTAATATCATCCATTATTAATATATAAAATATAGATATTATAAACAATATATATATATATTAAAAAAAACACTCACTAAAATAATTTTTATATTGTCACAATATTACTTAATAAGAACAAGAATTAATATTTTTAGTTGTCACTATTAACAATTTGTGGCACACCTATAGTAACCATATAATAAACAATAGTGAAAAGTTGTCAGGATTTATACATATTTGGTGACAAAATAATTATTTTGTGACAAAAATTATTTGCACAATGGATGGTCACGAATTATACCTATTTGGTGACCAAAGAATTATTGTCACAACAATTATTTGCACAATGCATGGTGACAAGTAGTGTCTATGACTATTGATAATTAACAATACACCTATGACAATAACAGAAATCTCATCACAAAAAAAAAAAAAATCAGAATAACAATTTGTCATCAGATTATCATCATAGAAGCGTCACTATTGTCAACACTAACAATAAAAATATTAATTCTTATCACTAATGAATTCATATTGCGACAAAATAAAAATTATTGTAACTAAATTAATTTAATTAGAAACAAAATAAAAAGTGTATAATTATTTGTAATAACTTTAATACTACTGATTCTATATTTTGTTATGGGATAATTACGCTTGGGGTACCCTGAGGTTTGCTTAAATTACAAAATAAATCCTCTTGTTTGGAAAATTACCTAACAAACCTGGAATTTGCAAATGTTTTACAATGTCAACCTTCTGTTTACAAACGTTAGGGTTTGTAACGAAAACTGTCAAATTTTTGTTTCGTTCTTCCTATTTTACCCTTTTGGTCAAAGTTTGAACATATTTGACTAATTTTTTAGGACTAAAATGCCCTTTAGATCTGATTCATGTAGAAATGTTTGATAGTAATAAGAGTTACAGCAAAATTAGATTTAACCCAAAGAGCATTTTAGTCCAAAAAAATTAGTCAAATATGTTCAAACTTTGACCAAAAAGGTAAAATAAGAAGAACGAAACAAAAATTTGACAGTTTTCGTTACAATCCTAACGTTTGTAGATAGAAAGTTGACATTGTAAAACATTTACAAATTTCAGATTTGTTAGGTAATTTTCCAAACAAAAAGATTTATTTTGTAATTTAAGCAAACCTCAGCGTACCTCAACGTAATTATTTCTTTTGTTATTAATATTACTTTTTTCTTATAGTAAAAATTTATAGACCAATTTTTTTTATTTTTTTTTGTTAAGAATCTAATTCACATAAAATCATATCATACACATCCATGACTGTTTTTCGCATATCAAGTGCCGTAATACCGTCCAATTATTTTAACGCACTTGCATAAAGTAGTGCGCACATTTCATCAATAATTCACTCACACAGTCTTTCATAAATCATATCACATCACGTCAACTCAAATCAAACACATATATAATTTCTTGTGGAATAATGAGCATACCGCAATAATAATAATAATAATAATCAACGGCATACAGCTTTTCATCATGACGTGGGAGCAAATTATTTTCCACATTTGTCAACCTTAATTATTCTTTGCAAATAATAGTTGATTAATAATATTAATTACTATTTCATCTAACAATAATGATAATAATTCCAATCATAATAGTAGGCAAATGAGAGTTAGGTGGAGACCGGGGAACCCTATGTTTGAAAAATAAAAAAGTTATAGGATTGGCCCCGACAGCTTAATAGAAAAACACAGTCCCCAATCGTAGACTTCTTGTAGTGTAAAACATAAAATAAATGACATATTTAATGCTATAAATACCTTAAATCCTAGGCAGAACAATAACCCCAAATTTCTTAATTACCAAGAGCTAACAACCTGAATTAAAAATAAATAAATAAATAAACCATTATATTAATTTGTTAACCCGATATCCACGTGAAAAAAAAATTTAAAACTTACAACCCATTTAAATAGGTTTAAAAGAAAAATGCTTGTCAAACCTATTTTTTGCCGTAAAACTTTTTTTTTATAAGCCAAATTAAAAGTACTTTAAAAGATATTTTATAGTTAAGATACTCTGAATAACTAAAAAAGAAAACCACTTTTAGGGTTTTTTTTTTCTGACTTTCGCTTTTGAAATGATTTTTTGTTCAAAACAAGTGTTTTTCTTTAATAAAAAGTCCATCCAAACAAGTCCTTAAAAATCTGAATCAATATATCATGATGCACATGATTATCCAAACAAGTCCTTAAAAATCTGAATCAAAATATCATGATGCACATGATTACGACTTCCCTGGCTTGATTATCTAGACTAGATTATATTTTTAAAGTGACATTTAGTTCTTAATCAAGTACAAGAGAAGCAACAGAAAGAAAAACAAGAAGATCAATCCTGGTAGATTGTCACTACTTCAAATGCAGCAATATATATATATATATATATATATATAAACAACCCATTACTCACAATTATCCTATTAAACTCATCTATAAACACAATATTTAATAATACTTAATACATAAAGACATCCCACAATTCCCACAGTACTTCCCTGTCCAAATATATCCATAAAGTTGGTGAATGGGGCAAGATTTAACAGCCAAAAAAATGGAGCACATGAAGCTGAGTAACGTAGTGATCATTAAAAGAGAGAAAACATAGCAAAAGAGAAGATAAATGGCCGCAGAACCCATAAAAACAAAGGGCCAAACACATGTGGGATACCTACTCTCTCTCTCTCACACACACACACACACACACACAGAGTGTCAGTAGCCCCCCATGTGAGTGTGTGTGGCCTAAAAACGAAAGGACTCTATTATGGTACCCTGATACCCATTCAACTACTGTCAGCCCCCCATGTGATTATGTGGACCTCATCCCACCTTAAAGAACACCACAAAATGAGACAAAAGCAGCCCCCGCCCCCCACCCACAAAGTAGCCTTTAATCATACTATCAAAACACTCCCCCTTTTTCTTTTACCCCTTTCCTTTTCTCCTTTCTTTCCAGTTCCACACACACACACACACTTACTTTATAACTCCAAATATATATGTGTGTGTGTAGACATATATGTCGTGATGAATTCATAGTGGCTGAGCCAAGACCCCGAGTCTAGAGATGCACCTACCAGCTTGCCAATAATACAAATAATTCAATTAAAGATCGGATGCATCGGAGCTGACCAAGGGAATGCACTGAACGACAATAGGAGAATCACTAAATTTTAATGATATATATATATATGTATATACATGGGTGATTTTAAAGTTAAGGGGTGCCCGTGAGCTATATGTGGCTCTGCTATTGATGATGATTCAATAATACTAAGGCTGTTACAGCATGAGGTGAAACTATAACTAAAACAGAGTTCAAGCATTTTTTTTTCTGTATCAGACTATAAGTTACATATAATTTCTATCTTTTTTTGGTCCTCCTGAAGCTGCAGCTTATCGACACTACATTTCCCGTCACATAATTACATTACAATGATTTTATACATTGACAGAAAGTGAAAAAAAAAAGAAAAGGAATGAAGGATAAAAAGGGTAAATTTCCATTCTATGACAGTAAGAGTTACTACGAGCCTTTTGTTTGCTATATGCTTTTTGTTACTATTGTGGTCCAGCACACAACTAAAGAGAGGGTACAAAATAAACAAAGAGATGCCCCACTCATAAATCACTTCATCTGTCCTTTACCAGTGCATTATGTATTTGTTGTAAACTAGTATGGTGTTGGTAATAACAATAATCTTGATGAGATTTTCCTTACAGATCTTTTTCTTTTTTCGTTCTCTTGTGGGTTGGTATCATTTTTTGGTTATACAGCTACATCACTTTTACACTTCCTTGTATATGCTACTCAAACTTTCTGCATCAAACAATATCAAAAGGCGAAAAACATCAAAAAGAAGAATCTTTAGTAAATAAAGCACAACTTTTTTTAACTCTTACCAAGCTAAGTTAACTCCTGCTTGCCAGCCATTATCAGCTCTATTACCTACATTTCAATGGCTTCTTGTCCGGAAGAGAACCTGAGACAGTTGATTGCACTTGTAAAAATCTAAATTCTTTCAACGGAGGAAACTAAAAGCAGGATATTATCATTACCTTGGCATTTGAATGTAACAAGTTTTGAGAGAAGCCATGCTGAGGGGGGAACCGTTGGGCAGCGCAGGGGTATTATTGTCAGAGGATGTAATTGTTATAGGTTTGCAATCATCAGCTGATGCTGAAGTTTCCGAAAAAAAAGACTTGTGTTTGGCAGCTAATTTTGTAGGAGAAGCAAAAAGATTATCAGGAAGGATGTTCTCCAAGCTGCTTTCATGTCCAACAAAACAAACACAGAGTCACAATGCAAGAAACAAAGCTAAACTTAGATGATTCATTATTGATAAGCATGGCCTATGAGTTTCACCAAAGAGATATCCAGGTACCTTTCGGGAAGATCAGAATCATCACCATTCACATGCTGCTGCTTATTGCCACAAACAATGTTGTTGGTTAAAGATTCGGCCGCTTCAGTAACAACAGGAGATTTTTCAGTCTCTTGGCTACCATCAAATTCTGGCATAATCCCAAAACATAAAACGTTAGTTAGATGTATTTCTTGATGTACTGGAAATATATATATATATATATATATATATAAGCATGGATTATCCACTGAGCTAAAACCTTCAGAATCTTCTTGATTGATAGCATCAGAAGTTGGAACAAAGTTATTCAGCAGTGACTGAGACTGTCTTGGAGAGGAAATTGGGATGCCCCCACAGAAGCTTGGCGGAAAATGATGGTTATGGTGCTGATTTTTGAGGTCCGTTAGTTGTAAATTCATCAACCGTCGACCTTGAAGTTCAATAGCATGCAATTCTGCCTCCTGCTCCAATTTTCTCCTAAGCATCATTTCTTGTGTACTCAATAACATTCTAGACCCTGCAGATAAAATAAAAGGAGATTCAGCTAATCAACTCTATAAACTTGATAGAAACTAAACACAAGCAATGAAGGGTTACCAAAGGGGAGATCAATATTTTCTCTAGAATCAGTTCCAGAAGGGCTTAAACAAGCAGAATGATCCCCCCTCTCCAAGTGTTGTTTCCTAGAATCATTGAATCAACAATGGTTAATCATTAGCAGGAGTAAGTTAACAAACAACGAGAAGTAGATTGCAATGGGTAAACATATTACTTGTCCAGGATTTTCCCTTTCTCCTTGTACGGTTTAACGAGCACACGAGAATCACACACAAAATGAGGGTTCCCTTTTGCTAAAATAAGCTTAACGGTCTCCGGGTAGACAAACGTCACAAAGCCAAACATTCGCTTCTGCTGATAGGGAATCCTAACATCTTGCACCAGTCCGAACATACTTCAAAAAAGGGTAATAAAAGCAACATCAGTGGCCATTCTAGCAGCATTTTTAAGAATCAAGATTTCAATTCACTTCAAATTTCAGTCACTTACCTAAAGTAATTAGAAACATCCTCTTCCTTGAATGTACTGTCAGCCGGAAATGTCAAGTAAATTTGCCGGGAGCTCGAACTTGCAGCAGCACCCAATCCAATTGGTGAAAAGTCATTCCTGTAAATTGATACCCAGTTAACTCGGGTAATTCATCATTGATCATTAACACAGAAGCAGCAGCTGATCGAATAATACATCATATAGCAAATAAGGTAAATATCATAATGAACTAGTTCTAACCAAGACCTAAAGATGTTGAGTCAATAGCCATAACTCAACTACCAAAATAAATGTCTAATTGGAAAATATATATATATATATCTATATATATATATATATCTATATATATATATATATCTATATATATATATATAATATAAATGAAATTCTAAATTGTTTAAAATATAATATCTGGTAGTTCTCTCTACTCATATTCTACCAGGATTCAGTGTACCAAAAATAGAGGTCATAGCAAAATACAAACTAAAGAACAAAGGTGCAACGAAGAAATATAACCACCAAATTACCACTCCCCAACCGGTATAAATCAGAGAATAGTAATTGGATACCAAGAACGATATAGAAGGCCCAAAAAAATACAATTACAGATAGCAGTTCACCTGCCCAACGCCATAAAAGACAGACAAAATTGATTATTGATCCAGAACTTATTTTGATAAAAAGTTCAACACTTGAAACTTCTAAAAACAGTTAAAAATTTACAAAAAGGTAAAAGAAATGGTAAATTCCCACAAATAATTACCTCGGACTCTCATTCAGAAAATCCATGCACTTGTTGTAACCAAAAGGATGGTGACCTCCGGAAGCCATGAGCGCAAACCTCTGCTGCTGAAGGGCTTTCATTCTCAACAACTCATCAAACTTGCTCGGAGACCCCACCTCAATCCCCTCATCACTGTGCAAGAACTTGCAACTACTCCCATTCCTGCAAAACCCCCTTGCAAAATACATGCAAGGCCTCCAACCAAATCCACTCCCATTAGCCCCATCCTCCAGATTCGCCAGAAATGCAGCATCATTCACCGAACAGCTCCGCCTGTGAAACGGGTGCGGGTGTGGGGATGAAATGCTACCGTTTACATCCTCGCCGTAAGGGCAAACCAGAGAATCACTTCTCCCACTCGGACTCATAATCGGATCCACCATTGAGTCATCAAGAAAGGACAACTGATCTTGAACTTGATGGTGTCCCCCACCACCAGTCACGAACTCGTTACCAAACTCATTACCGCCGTAAAAATGCAAACTTGACGTCCCTGAACCATTATTACTGCTGTTTTTATTACTAGCGGCATTAGAACCATTGAGTGCGGCGGCATAAGAAAAGGGCCTCGGACTAGTTCTTTGAAAAGCGGGAGCGGGTGAAGATGGGCTGCTCAAATGGAATCCATTGTTTGGTATCAAGATTCTAGGTGAAGTTTGGGTAAAAGCGTTGTTTGGCCTGATGGTATTTGAGAGAGGAGTTGAGGTATTCGAGGAGGGGATACTTGAAGGGATCCCCAAACAGGCCTTTGCTCGGTTGATGCAAGATAGCAAAACGGCTTCAGGGCCAAAGGCTAACCTTAATAACTCCTTCTCCCCTTGGTCTTGTATCAGTATATAACCCATGATTTTTGAAGCGTTATCCGGATCCAAAGCTTGGATCCTTGACAGCACTGCTTTAGTAGCCTCATAAGTATCCATGGAAGACTGTATTTTTTTTCCTTTTTTCTTTACTTGTATTTTCTAGACTAAGTTCTTGACAAGAGTGAACTTCCTGTATGGCTTCTTCTGGCACGAGGGATTTCTTTTTTCTTTTCCCCTCTCCAAGGGAGAAATAAGAGAGGAAGAGGAAAAGGGGGAAGGTGTAGGGTTTTTAAAGTGGCTCGTTTGTAAAAGGCTGACCCTCTTGAGAGAGAGAGAGAGAGAGAGAGAGTGTTCAATTTTGGGAATTATTAGGGGAGGGGGAGGTGACTAAGATTTAACTATGTCATACAAAGTTATGATGAGTTGGTGCTTATATAAGGAGTAATCATTAACTTTCCTTTGTAGAAAACATATCATAAGGCTGTGAGGGTGTGTAGAACTTGCAATTACGTATACATTTGAGTAGCTTTCTAACTATACTTACGATTCAAATTTTTCGGCAGAAGAGGGGTCAAAGTTACGGAGTTGGCGCAGGCGAGAACACCACCAAGTGGCCGGCCGGGGGGATTGGGTGAGAACCAAACAAGTTTTGCTTTGGTGGTGATGCCCTGAGGAAAGAACATTTAGGCAATTTTTGATTTTGCTCGAGCATTTTGGAAATTTTAAGTAAAATATTTTTGTAGTGTATTTGAATAATGTGTAAAATAATAAAAGTATCTTTAATTTTATTTTAGAAAAAAAAAATTGTTTCGGCCTTCTTCCATATAGTTTTTTGGGATAAAATTTTTTAGCATTTCAAATTATAACTATTTTTACACTCTACCAATTAAATATTATTCTTTTGCATAGGGGTGGCAATTGAGCGGATCGGGTTGGTTGGAAATGGATTTCAAAAAATGAGTTGGAGATGAGATGGGTTGGGTTGTAAATGGATTGAATGGGGTTTGAAATTGTTCCTAATGGATTCAGTGTGCCATTTTTGTATGTTTAATCAAAATCAAAAAAAAGATAAATTAAAATTATCAATTCCTATACTATTTAGATGGTTCTAGAATACTAAAATAAATTACAATTAAATAAAAAATAAATATTTTTTATTTATGGGATAACCCGATTAGGACCCAACATGAATTCATTTTAAATCAATCATCAACTCAACTAGAACCTAATATCAACACCAACTACATCAAACCCAACCCATTTTAAAATATGTTGTACCCAACCCAATCTAAAATCATGTGGGTTGAATTCAACCCGCAGGGTGAGAACCATTTTACCACCCTTACTTTTGCATTTTACTTCCTCAACTCTACAATATTTGAAAATTGCCACCTCCAAACTTATTTCTGGTGGAAATAATTACAGAAAAGACAATACATGATGGGTTCCATTGCATTCTTGGGTTTATTTAGTTGCATTGGAGTAGGATATGTGCAAATCTTTGGGCTTTTTTGCTAAATATTTCCATAAAAACACAAACATGATGTTGTAATGTGTAAAAAAATGTGAAGCTCAGGGAGTGAAATGTAAAGAAAAGATAGTTGGTAAATTGTGAAAATGACAATAATTTGGATGACAAATGGTTATGGTCCTTTTTTTCGATAAATAATCACTACAAGAAAAAGTAATAATATTAATAAGATTTAAAAGTGGTAATATAAAAGTTTTCACCAATAATTATATAAAGTGGCAATACATTCTGTATAAAGTTGTCACCAAATATATATAGTTAATAACAATTTTTTGATTATCACTTATTATATTATCACAAATTTACTCATTTTCTTGTAGTGAATCCTTAATGTTTTGTTTGATTAATATTAATGTTAGATTGAGTTTTTTTATTGTTTGAAGTATTTCTGTTATAGTATAATAATTATAGAATGTCTATACTTATATTAAAAAATAATTGAAAAATATGAATATATATGTGACATAAATTTATGTTTATTTATTTAAAGATTGTAAATATTTACTATTTTCGTTTCATAATATTTGTTGTTTTGGCATTTTCAATTTGTTTAAAAATATCCATCATTAAAAAAATAAAAAATAAAAAACTAGTAGATGAGGCACACTCATTGCGCGTGCACATTAAAAATAACATATAATCTAATTATGATTTAAAAATTTGAATAGCATAAAATTGAAAATTTATTAAATCCCTATTTGAGCATATATTTATAATTTATTTATTAGATTTATTAAAGGCAAAAAAAAGTTCTATTTAAAATTAGATTAAATTATAAAATAAATAAAAAAGAAACTCAAGTAAAAGATAGGGATATAAGACACTAAAAGTAGTTATTATGTGGGTCTAATGTTTTTATAGATTGCATAGACAAGACAATATTTAATGTAATTTTTCCAAATTTGCTCTCACATAAGTAACACTCATATAGGTACTATTTAAGTTAATATGTAATGCATTTATTTGGGTATGTTAAAATTTTAGAAGCTATTAATAGAGGTATGGTTGTCAAATATGGTACATTCGTAAATTCTCCTTAATCTGTGTAAAAAAAAAAATTCGAAAACAATAAATATTGTGATACATAGGTAGTAACAAATTAGATCTATTGAGTTTCAGCAAACAAATGTGCTTACAATCTTTTATTTAAGCTCTTCACTTGAAATAAAGCCTAGAAATTTGAATATTTCAAATGTGAACTTAATAGTCTATCTCTTTGGAAGTTGTTTTGGTCTTTTTAATGACATTAACTCGTACAATTAATTAGTGCATTGATTACAAACTAAGCAGTGTGTTTTTTGATTAACATTGCGACTGCGAATAACGTTTTGGGTCACCTTCTGAAAAATCGTCGATGTTGTTGAATTCGAATAATGCAAAGTTATGTGTTTTAGCATTTTGTTACAAATTAACGGCTGCAACTTGATAAATTCCATGAAAAACATCTTACTCTGACCTTGAATAGTTTAGGCATTTTTGGATTTGATTTGTGAATCATACTTTATGAGTCTCATATTATTAGTTTTTTTTTTTTAGATGAGCTGCTTTTGTGCCATAATACTTGTCATTTTAAAAAGTTTAAGAGAGCAATTTTTCCAAACTTACTCTCATTTTTTAACTAAAACTCATTAATTATCATATTACATTTTTCTAAGAAGAACGGTATCTTTGTCAAGTTATTATAAATTTATCTAAAAGAAATGTATTAATTAATTTAAACGGTATGTGTGGAAAAACTTTAAAACCTATTAATTTAGGCTAAGGAAGTATTACTTTGCTAGTCAACACTTCTATATCTATACTATTATATATTTGACAACAGTTTATTGAACAAATTGTGTTGATTTTGACTCTCAATACTTTTTTTTCGTGTTTTTTGAATTTTTTTTTATTCTCTAAAAATTTATCGTTGGTTGATAACTAATTACTAATCTCCAATAAGAAAACTTTTAAATTAGTAGATTACGCAAATCCTTCCCCTAATTGATTGATTCCATAACTTTATGAACTATTCAATATTCTTTGTGAAAAGGTTATCCACTACTATACGTTCCATTACTCTACAACTCCTCAAAACTTCTTCTTCCACCATAAAACTTCTTGTACTTTCAACTTCCTCAACAAATATCATTCATTTCTTATTAGTATCATGGGCAGGGGGACATAATATGTTTTAGTGGAGTTCAATGACCTCAATAAATTTTTTAAAACTCCATTAATCATGTAGTGAATTTTGAAGAAAAAAAATTATAAATTTTGAATTTTATTTGTTATTTGACCTCACTCGAAAAATAAAAATAAAAATAAAAATCCTTATATAGTAAAGTCAAAACACCAATGTCATTATTACTACTATATGCTATAAATTTTGAATTTTTGTGTTTTTAGTATCATCTCTTTCTCAATTCATCTTCTCTCTCCTCTTTCACCTCCCCACTAATTGTCATGTTTTTGTTCTTTCCTAATCTCTCTCCTCTTTCCTTCTCCATCCTCTATCTATTCTCTTTAGACTATGTTTGGAATAAAGATTTTGATGAGGAAAAGTGAGAGGAAAATGAAAAGGATCAAGAATGAAAACATAGAGTACTATCATTTCAAGCACAAAAAATTTTTTCCATCCTATTTTCCTTACCAAAATCCTAGAACCAAATAGAGGGTTAGTTTCTTTCATCTTTCCTTCATCAAAGTTTAATTATTTTTCTTATTTATTTTTATCATATAATTTGACTTTGACTTAAAGTATTTTTGTATTATAAATTTGATAAAATACTTTACAAATAATTCAAAATGTATTTATGTATGAAATTTAATAAATATTCACAATTTTATATTATTAAAGTTCATACATACGCATGTATCTTAGTATTAGTATATATAAATATATATGTGCATAATTAAGTCAACATATAAGACCTAAAGCCCATCACTTTCTTCTTAGTTTCTCCATTTTTTTATACTATACACATTCCACATTACCAACTAGAAGGAATATTTACTTGGATTTATGTTTCGAGAATTTTATTATCTAGCGACAGTAGATGCAAATGAATCGAGTTTGTTCGTGAGTTTAATTAGTCAATTCAAGCTCAAGTTCAAAGAATTCAAACTAAAAAATTTGTGTTCACAAACTCACGAGTTATTTTTTTAATATTATGTATTTATATTTATATTATATAAAATTATAAAATAATACATCAATTTTTCAACTCAAGTAAAATAAATGAAAATTTTTGGGTTCCAACTCAATCTCAAATCAAAACCTTTTGTTCATTTGCAAATTCGCGCCAAACAAGTTGAGCCGAGTTTGAGTCTTATTTTATTGTCTCGTTGAGTATAAATTTGAGCTGGAATCTAAAGAAATGCCTCATTTTAACCCAACTTAAGTTATTTGAATTGTTAATGTTGACTCCACTGAGAAAAAATAATGACTCCGCCACTGAGTAGTAATCTACATTGATCTCCACTTAAAGCTTTTGGTGGCAACTTATGGTTGTCAGCCCTGCGTTTGGATGAAAAAAAGACATAAGATTTAAAAGAATTATTCATGATTAATTAATACACGTTTTTCCATTTTAATTTATTTGAACATGTTTTAATATATATATACATATATATATATAGTTTTTAATAATTTCTGTGTTTTTGTGTTTTTTGTTTCATTGTCATTATTCTATTCTTAAACTTCTTCATTTGTTTGTTAGATTTTTCTTTTCTTTTCTAATTTTTACTTCATCTGTGTGTTTTTTTTTTACTATTTTCTAAATCTTTAGACAACATTTTCATTCACTTGATAGTCATTGCGAATAGCAAACTGTTTAATTCATTTGGACTTTTATTGTACATTCAATTTCTAATTGTAATATTTAGTATTTATAACCATGTTTTGGTAGAGATACTTGCAACGATTTCTACAATTTTCGTGTTTTTTTCTTTTCTCACCGATACTTTATCGGATTTAAGAGGATTATTTATAATTTTATTGTTTTCGTATGTTTTTATAATATATTCAATTCATATATTTCTTTGTGCAAACACAACTTTCATGATAACTTTTTACGTGTTCATCAATATTTAATTTTTATGTATTTTTATATTTATATTTTTGAATAATTTTTATATTTTTGGTGGTTTTCTAATTGTCGTTACTTTATTAATATTTAAGTTATTCATTTATTTGTTATATTTACTATTCTTATTTGAATTTTATTTCTATATTTTTGTCTGTTTCCTAAATAATTGGACTTTATTTGTATTCACTTAATGATCATTTTCAAAATAGCAGCATTTTTACTATTATTTTTACTATTATGTTCATTAAACTCCGTATTGTAGCATTAACTTTCTATAATCATGTTTTGGTAGATATATTTGTGATGATCTCTATACTTTTTGTGTTTTTTTTTATCTATTTACTTTATTCATGAAGTTCTTTATTTACTTGTTTGTTTGTTTTATTCTTCCTTCTTTGTTTCTTTTTCCTTTTTAGTTCGATTTGTGTTTTTCAATTGGATTGATGGAGTTTGTTGTACCTTAACACCTATGTTTTCTTTTCCTTTTTTTTTCTAAAAAATTGATAAATCTTGTCATTTAATTTTAATTTTCATCTAAATCTTTAATTATGCTTTATATATATAATTAAATATATATTCTCACTTATTATTCAATTTTCAAACAACATTTCTTAGTCTTTTAACTCTTTTGGTTTTCACTCAATTCTTGGTTTTTAGTATTCATCCATGTTATTTCAATCACTAATTAGTTTTAGTATTTTTCTTTAAAAAAAAAAAAAAAAGCATATCAGGCATGCATCTAATAGCACTCCCAAAATTATTATAGGGACTCCATTTTTATTTTTATATTAAAAAACTGATCAAAATGTCCATTCATTTTAAAATAGAATTAAATACACTTTATTGCCCCCAAGTTATATGCTATACAAATAATAATTGACTTTATACCATTCTATCTATATAATTTTCACTATATTTTTTAACACTTAGTATTCAAAAATTCAACTCTGAATCTTTTATTAACTATAAAAATAATTCTAAATTTTAATCAAAAAATAATTCATAGCTTCAGTAAATTTAAATAAAACTAAGTTATTAAATTATTGTAATAATATTCGAAATTAATTACACATGAAAAAAAAGCTATTCTAATTTTTCTAATTGAATGAATTTATTAAGTATAAGTAAAGTTTGACTAATTTAAATAAAAAATGGATAAGTATTTTAATTATGATTCAAATATGCCTTTTCTTTTAAAATTGGATTATGATATATTTAAGTAAATGTAAATTTTTTAAGGGTAGTTTGTTGAAATCTTTAATTGAGGACGGGTAACTGATGCTTTTATTTGTTTAGAGGGATAAATGATGCATAACATATACTTTTGGCGTGTGAAGCGCATTTAGAGAGTGTTTGGCTAAGCCTAGCTCTTCAAAACATCTTATAAGATCTTTGAGAGCTTATAAGCTCCTAAAATTTTGTTTGGTAATTTTTTTAGTAAAGGAGTTATAAGTTTCAAAAATAAGTTGTTAGGAGCTTATAAGCTCCAAAAAAAAAAGGTAAAATAACCCCAAATTTTGTTTGAAACAGCTTATAAGCTGTCTAACATCAGAACATATGATGACATAAATATCTTTATTTTTTTTCAAGGTAACATTCCTACTATCTCCAAAAAATATTTATTTACGTAAATTAATTTTACATTATTATCTCTTATTATCATTAGATTTAAAATAAAATATAAGCTCTCATTTTTATTAAACAGAATGACAACTTATAAGCTCAAAAAATATCTTATAAGCTACAAGATCTTATTTTATCCAAACACTTTGACTTTAGTACTTTAAATATGCGTTTACTGTTATAACTATGGGCATAGCTTAGTACTTTAAATATGTGTTTACTGTTATTTATTTTTATTCTTCCAAATTTTGATTTTACTTAAATGCTTAACAGATATTATACTTTTCTTTTATTATTATTATTATTATTATTATTATTATTATTATTATTATTATTATAACTTTTAGTGATTTATAGTGCTTTATAAATATTTTATCATTTTATTCAATTACAAATATGTAGTGTGTGTATGCATGCGCGCGTATTATTTTGCTCCAAACCCTATATGTAGTATCTATTATGGATTAATACAGTATAAAAAATTGTATCAAAAAAATAGTATAAAAATGTTTGTTTTATCCCACTTTTATTTTATTTTTAAATTTTAAACTTACACTTTTATTTTATTTTTAAATTTTAAACTTACTTTCCATTGGTTACTATTCTAAAATTTAATTGTTATTTTTTGAATAAAAATAGGATATTTTTTTTGAAGAAGATGAGAGATATCACTTTTAATAACATGTGTATAGTACGTCCACAAATACTAATTTATTATAAAATAAAAATGTTGTAATGCAACGACTCTTCGAAGAACGCACTAAATTTGGCTATGAACGCTATGGACTTTCTCAAGTTTGTGTGGATAGAATTCTGAGACTTTCTTGATTGAATGAAAATCGCTTCTCGTGTGGGTTTGATTTGTAGAAATCATCTTAGTTTATTCTTGTAAGAAGGAGATGAGCGATTGCCATATTTATTGGAAAAATTAAAGTAACGCAATTTGGTGAGCCCTTTATAGATTGACTAATATTCATTTTTTAATTTGTGTAAAAAAAAAATACTCATTTTCTAATCACAACGATATGATCTTAATTATGAGCACATCAATATTTATCTTTTTATGCGTAAAATAAGATTTAATTTGTCAAACCATCTCAATTCCATTCCTGGCAATATTCAGTTTTTCTATCAATTGAGTGTTTTATTTTTATTTTCGAATATAATATAGAAGACTTCAAAATTTGTGAGTAATGGATAAAAGATTATATTACACATGTGAATGTATAAAATAATGCATGATAAAAGAAAATAAGTTATCGTTGGAATGCATAATACATATATTGTGAATGCATTTAATTTTAAGTTTAAGTCAATATAGAATTATTTCATAATTAACTTTCTAAATGCGTAACATTTTTAGTTCTTTGTGACGGAGGCACGTTTATGTGGGAGTGCAATTGACCCCCCTCACTTTGTCAAAGCTTAATTAATTATACATATAGACTAGCATATGTCTCGTGCTATGCACGGAAGCAATTAAAAGAAAATTACAATAAATCAATTTTTATTGAAATTTTTATAGGGTAATTTTCACTTTACTCCCCAAGAACATGTGAAATTAGCACCTTGCACGCTCGAATATGAAAAGTAGTACAATGCATTCTAAAATTGATATAAGTTTGCCATATTGCACCCTCACCTATTTTTATGCCTAAATACTATTCAAACAAGGGGCAAATTAGTCTAAGAGAAATAAAAAGTTACATTTTTATTGTTTTAGGGGGCAAAGTATCCATTTATCTATTTTAGAACGGAAAGTATAATATATAGTATTGCATTAAAAAATAATCTGACAATATAAAATCTAAATTAATACTTGTAAAATTATTTTTGAGAAACCTAAAGTTAATTAGATAATTATATTGATCCTATTCTCTCATGGCGGAAACTAACATTATATTTATGGTAAAAAATAAAAAATTGTCTTTGTTATTTAAAATGAAGGATAAATCTTTTAAAAGTTCACATATGGATTAATTTTAAACTTGATACCTTGAAAATAAAATTAATGAATTGCACCCTCAAAATGAGAAAAGAGGTTATCTTATCTGCTCTGGGACAATTATACCCTATATTGGAATTCTTTTCTTTTTTTTCGCCTAAATATGGGTTAAGATGCAATATCCCTAATTTATGCCAATTCTAAGATGCATTGTGTGATTTTTCTTATTCAATGGTGCAGAGTGCGCATTTCAGATATTTTTGTGGTGCAAATTGTAAATTATCCAATGTTTATATGATTTTTCTATAAAAAAAAATTGTAACATCTTAAGTCAACTCAATTGGAGTCAAAGTTTATCTAGTATATAAAGTACATATGTAATACGAAGTAATTTAAAAAAAAAGTATTAGGAAGGCTCCAAGAGGTATTTATAAAAGATAAGTAATAAAAAAAGAAATAAAATATACTTTAATTGAGAAAAGTCCTTTTGCTCATTTAAATATATTTATAAGTGGAATTATGTCCTAACTTAAATGGATAGCATAAATTGATAAAAGGCGATAAAGACAATACATGCAATAAAGAAATAGAAAATATATAAATCTGTAAAAAGAAAAAGGAAACTAAAACTTTCAATAAATAATGAAATTTCAAGGAAGTCTTGAAGGTATAAATAAAAAAATAAAGCTAAATGACTTAACTTTTTAAATCATAAATATATAACCTAAAATACAAAAATATTAAAATCGATGAATATAGTCCACCATAAAAAAAAACTATAAGTAATTAAATAAATAAAAAAGAGAGAATTTAAAATGAGAAAAAATTATGTATAGATATATAAACTTTAGAATTTAAAATAGAAATGAAGAGAATTTGACCACTTTTATTAATAATTAAAATAGATAAATGGAACTATGAACACAATATCCCTTCAAGATAACAAAATAAAAAAAATAAAAATGTATTTAAAATATGGAATACAACATCGAACAAATAATTATAAAAAAAACATCATAATGGATGTCCTTCTAAAATCATAAATAATTCAAAATTGAAATAAATTTTACATGCCAAAATGAAAAAAATTAAATGATTGGTCTTTTACAAATTGTGAATAAACACAAATTGAAATAACTATCGTGTACCAATTGGTCTAGCGGAATGAGGCGTTAATCCCCTTAAACAATGTCCACGGTTGAATCTTAGAGCTGTGTATGGAGCAATAGGGTTGGAAAGGTTGCACTCATAATGGGTCTTTACAATACTATATCTGGATTAGTCAATGAGTGGGTTAAAACTGGATGGCTAATCAAGATTAATCAATATTGCCCCGTCCCATAAGTCGATGAACAGAAATAGATAATTTTGAACAAAAAAACAAAAATTGATAATTTTAATGAAATTATGAATAAAACAACTTAAAAGTTAGAACACTTAAAATACAAATAAATAAAATGTGATATATTTTATGAATAGTTAAATAGAAAATATGCCTATTAAATACAACTTATCTCTTTAAAATAGCATAAGTAAATAAAAATGACACAAAAATTAAATCAAACAAAAATAAAAATAAAAAACTGACCGAGCAAAATAGAACTATGAATAAAATATCTCTTTAAGATAACAAGATAAAATAAAAATATTAAAACTTTGAAATACAATATCAAACAAACAAATATAAAAAAATCACAATGGTTGGCCTTCTAAAATCATAAATGACTTGAAATTGAAATCATGTTTAGATGCCACGAAAAAAAAAAATTTTAAATGATTGGTCTTTTAAAAATTGTGAATAAACTCAAAATGAAACAATTTGTTGAAAAGCAAGTATCGAAATTAATGAACAATATTGCCCATCCCATAAGCAAATGAACAAAAACAGATAATTTTTAATGAAAAAGGAAAAATGGATAACTTTAATGAAATCACGAATAAAACAACTTAAAAGGTAGAACACAGAAGATCAAAAATGAATAGAATGTGATATATTTTATCAATAGTAAATACAAAATATAGCAAAAGTAAACAAAAACAACACAAAAATAAAATCAAACAACAAAAAAAAGAGATCAAGAAAAATGGAACTATTAAGTGAACTTTAGATGGCATATTACATGATTGGCCTATTACAAATTCTAAATAAAACAAAAACAAACTTTAGATGCTGAAAAGAAAAAATAAAATTAAATGATTGGCCTATTACAAATTGTGAATAAACACAAAATGAAATAACTTGTAAAAAGGCAAATATCAAAATCAATGAATATTCCTAGACTTCAACCCTCAAAACCCTATTCAACCCTAGATCAACAATAAGCCTTACCATCCTTCCATAGAATGCCGGTATTACACCCAAGACCAACACATAATTGTGCAGCAAAAGTGAACAAAAAAAAAAACACAAAAACAAAACCAAATAAAAGATAAAAATAAATAAAAAACTAACCACTATTCCACAAAAGTATAAAAGTAAAACAACAGCTCATCACAAAAATATAAAGTAAAACAAAAAAGATAATAATGTAAAGAAGAAAGTAATTAGAAAAATCTCATACCTTGAGATTATCGAGAGGTCACAAAAAAAAAATTAATAATGTTATCCTAAACTTTGGAAATAATTATACTTGTCGAACGGTCTTTTCTAACGAATTTCACCGTGATTTCATCAATCTTGTTGATAGAATGGTGCAAACACCACAAGAAAACACAGGAATTTCGGCGAAAATTTTAAAAATAAAAAATATATATCTAAATTTTTCTATGGCATTTTGACGAAAAATTCTGCCGAAAATTAAAAAATAAATCAAAATTCTTAATTTTTAAATTTTCAGTGGAATTTCAGTAGAATTTTTCATTGAAAATATAAATAAATCAAAAATTTTCAACTATTGACGGAATTTTGATGGAATTTTGCACCGAAAAAAAAAATAAAACAATCTTAATTTTAAACTTTTCGGTGGAATTTTCAGCCAAAATTTTTTTTAAAAAAATTAAAAATCTTAATTTTTAAATTTTGGACAGAATTTTTGCCGAAAATATAAAAAATGAAAAAATTCTATTTTTTCAATTATCAATGGAATTTCGGCAGAACTTTCCACCGAAAATTAAAAAAAAATAAAAATTTTAAAATATCAATTTCAGCGGAATTTGTCGTGGAATTTCGATGGAAAATTTCGCCAAAAATTAAAAAATAATAAAAATCTTAATTTTTCAATAAATAAAACTCTTAATTGTTGTTTGAATTATATTAACCTTATTATTATTATTATTATTTGAATTGTCGTATGCTACATGTATAATACTTATGTATTTACATATATATATATACACACACACACACAATTGGGAAAACACTTATATAAACCTCCTCATCCTCATCCTCCTCCTCCTCATCCTTCTTCTTCTTCTTCTGATCAAAAAATAATATAACGATACGTTATAAATCATACTAAATTAAAATAAATGATTTGGTAATTTAACCTTAAATTTAATACAACTAAAAATAAATAATAATGTAATGATATTTCAAATTTTATTAAATTGATAATTTCAGACATATATGGTAAGTATAGAAAAAGAAAAGACATAATCAAAAAGTGATAATAGTTCAACAGC
Organism: Petrea volubilis; assembly: GCA_026212405.1. Lineage (NCBI taxonomy): Eukaryota > Viridiplantae > Streptophyta > Magnoliopsida > Lamiales > Verbenaceae > Petrea > Petrea volubilis. The sequence continues at coordinate 15,935,403 of CM047886.1, forward strand.
AAGATAGTCTCTTGCTAACCAAGTGACCAGAGTTTGACACCCAGCACAAAATATGTGTTAATTTTGGGTGTGGGTTTGTCATATATGTCCACATGCATAAGGGAGGGGTGGAAGTTTGGGGTTCGATTCCCATGTCAGGTAATTGAAACTTTATTTTAATAAAAAATAATAAAATTTAATTTACAAAAAAAAATCAATCGAAATTTCACTGAAAAATAATTTAAATTTAGAATAAAATTACGCCAAAATTATTTCGATTGCCAAAATTAAAAAGCGACGAAGCGGAAATTGCCCTTTTTGCTTGTAGTGAAAAGGTTTGATAATAATAGGATTTTACCAAAAAAAAAAAAAGAATTGGAAAGATGAGAAGTTACATGTTAGTGTTAATGGATAAGTGAAAAAGTGGATGAGTGAAGAAGTTATCTTTTCATTTCTATATAGATGAAGAAAAAAAAGCAACCAATCAAAGTTTTTCTTTGCATTACATTTTTTATTTTGAGCAATACAATGTAATATTACCGCCAAGCTACCCTTGCGTCTCGTTTGGTTTTGGGTACTAAATGAAAAGAGCATTCCCTATAATCTCATTGGCCCATTGTATTATGTTGTATTACAACATTTGACAGTCTCAACTTTGGAGGTGAGATTCGGTGAGGAGGTTGTGATATTAATGAATATAAATTGATATTTTATATATATGTCCCTTCAAAGTACCAATCAATTTATTCACTACAAAAAATTATAAATTATGATGAAAGTAGTCACGGCAAAAAATTGAAATTTCATCACAAAAACTTTTGGCTAAAAAAAAGTTTGCCACAATTTCCTCGTAGAATGACCCTAACATTAGGTTATTGTGACAATTTTTTCATTTCGTCACAAAAATATACGAGACAAAGAGCTATTTCCTCACAAGATCCTTTTTCGAAAAAATAATACACCCACCCGGAACCAGCTCACGTTAGCCATCCCCCACTGGTATTTAGCCAAGGTATTATTTTTGCACGATACAGAAGTTGAACACACATCCTATAGCATGAAGAGGTGGAGTGCTGCCTCTAGATTGTGGCATTTTGTTTGATATTATAGCTTTTATATATATATATATATATATATATATATATATATTATATATTATAAGATTGGTGGAACATTCTTAATTTATTAAGTTTAATTTTGTTAATTTATTATTTTATGCATTGGTTAAATAAATTTAGTCAATTATGAGAGTGTGTATATATATATATATACATCAATATATAATTACATGAAAAGTTTTATTAATTTTGAAATCAATAAATTTTATTGTTTTCCGGAATCTATTAACTAAATAATACTAAGTTTTGTAATTTTTTGATTTAATAAGTTTAGTAAATTTTGATTTTTTAGCCACTAAGTTTCAAAATTACAAAAGAATTGTAATGTCACTGTTTGGAGTGCTCCCTCGCTTTCAATTTTCTAATAGCAAATTTTATACTCTCTTTAATTTGATTTTTTTTTTTGGATATTAGGAAAAATATTCATTTCATATTTTTGTGAGGAATAACAAGTTCTTAATTACCTAAAATAGAATAACCGCTTAGAATAACAAAACAGATTATATTTGTCGAGAAGTGCAAAATCATATGGATACGATATTTTTATCACATCATGTTATTAAAACTTGTTGTGAGGAAAAAAAAAATTCTTTTGTGTGACAAAAATAATATTCCTCACATTAGGCAGTAGATATGTGATGAAATGACAATTTTGAAAAATATATTTTAATGTGACGAAATGACAATTCATCACATTGTGGTACTTTTATGTGACAAAATCAAATCTACTCACAAAAATCTTCTCACAAAAAAGTTATTCTTTTGTAGTGATTTTACAGGGATGATTTAGTCATGTCGCCTTACAACTTATATCTTATTCTCAAAATCAATTAATTAAATTATATCTCATTCCTTAGCATAATACAATATAGAGAGTGTTTGGCTAAACTTATAAATTGCTAAAAACATCATATAAGCTGCTAAAAATATCTTATAAGCTATTAGTGCACTTATAAGCTCCTTAAAAATATTTGGTAATTTTTTTAGTAAATGAGCTTATAAGCTCCAAAAATAAGATATCATGAGCTTATAAGTTTCAAAAAAAAAAAAAAAAAAAAAACTTAACCAAACACTCTCATAATATAATAACAACAAACAAAATATTTACAAACAATTCATTCCCCAATATCACTAACATACCTTAAATGCATTATACCATATCAAAAATCAAGAAGACCCACAATCTACTCAATTTTGGAATATACCATCATCCAAGTATCCGACATGATATGTTTATTTTATAAGAGCATACATTTGGGAGTAATGTTGAGGATCAACATGATATGAGTTTACCAATAATAATAAGGGATAATTACTCCCACCACTCTTGAGTTTAGGCAAAACTACAAATAACAGTACCCCCTTGTATTTGTTATTACCAATACTCCCCTGAGTTTTGTGGAGTTATTAGTAAAATAGATGGAAGCAATACAATATCCATTTTACCCCTTGAATATTTGAAATATCTTTTATTAAAAAAAATGATAAAATAGGTGTAAGACTGAATCGACCAAAATACCCTCCATTCACTCCAACCCTAATCTTCTTCAAACAAAACCTAAACTCATCCCCACCTCCCACCCCACACCACCCAGCCACCGCCGACACCGTCACCATTCACTCCACCACCGCCTCTCACTAGCACTGCCGTTGCCACCTTCCCTCATTACATCGCTGCCGTCATCGCTGTCTCTCATTCCACCATGTCATCGCTGCCCCCCCCCCCCCCCCCACAACCCTTCTCTGCCTCTCAATCTCTCTTCCTCTTCCTCTTTTCTTTTTACCTTTTTTTCTCAGATCTAGATATGAGATCTTTCTCGCTCTCTCCCTCTCTCTCTCATTGGTCAGCGAGGGTGGGTACAGATGGCGGTGGAGGAGGGCGGGCGGTGATGGTATCTCTCCCCCCCTTCTCCCCCTCTTGATCTTCTCTGTATCTCTCTCTCTCTCTCCTCTCTTTCATCTGTATATATATATCTCTCTCTCCTCTCTCTCATCTATATCTCTCTGTCTCTCCTCTTCCTCTCTATCTCTGCCTCTCACTCTAGACCAGACGGTGGGCGGCGACAACGACGAACTGTATGTGTATATATATTTATAAATATATTTTATATTTTATATATGTATGTATATATTTATAGATATTGTATATTATGTGTATATATATTTATATTACGTATATAAATTTTAAAAAAATGGGCAAATATTTTTTTTATCACAATACAATATTTATATTGTGTATAAATATTTATTATGTGCAAATATAGATATAGACATTATAAATAAAAAATGTTCAAATCTATTTTCTTATCTATTCAATATAAAATTACAATTAACCCCCCCTTTCATTGTATTAAATTACAATGCATTCCCTTCAAAAATAACATTGTATAACATAAACATCCATAAGAGTAAAAGAGTCAATTCATAATTGGTCAAATAACATTCCTACCTTCAAAAAGGCAATATTGGAAGTTCAATTGGGTTTACGAATGTTGACCGTTGGTCAATCTAACGGAAGTTGGAAATTGAAAGAAGGAAACAAAGCTTAGGAGAGTATTGATAGTAACTGATACAAGGGGTTATTATTTGTAATTTTACCTAAACTCAGGGATGGTGGGAGTAATTATCCCTAATAATAATAATAATAATAATAATAATAATAATATATTTTTACCAATCAACATGATGCGATTTTTTCCACAAGTATTGTAAAAGTTACAACATAACTTGAAAACACACCGGGTTGAAATATTTTTATGCTTGTATATATTTTTTATATTGTAATTTTTAAAATGTAGAACATGTAAATATAAATTTATAAATGATTTGTTCTTTGTTAAAAATATTATTTCTTTTTATAGTCATGATCATTTTTTTCAATTAAAAAAACACTTTCTGCCAACATCTTCGAAATTATGAAATATATATATTTCGAGGGTCTAATTACTCGTTAGTCTGGCGTTCGTACAAATTTTGGCAATTGAAATGAGTTCAACTTTTTGGGAAGAAGCTTATACAATTAAGAACAAGACATTAAATTCATCTTAAAAATACAAGTTTTCCCAATGGCCATGTAACCTGCAAACTTGAAGAGTCGTTAATCTAAGTTCCTTGCTATCGAGGCCGTTTCAACGTTGTTAATGGTATAAAGCAAAAAATTAAGAATGCACTGCTTTCAGAGACGGAATTTAGAGATATATTTAGAACTGTCTCAAAGTTTCGTAATCAGAGTCAGAATTATACACGGATTTGTATATAAAAAAAGAAAATTACAACCTAAAATATAGAATTCAATATCTGTCTCTATTTTACAAAAATGAATTAGAGTAAAAATATAACATAAATTAGTAATGCATATAGAAACAGATTCTAAGTCAGATTCATAAAATTTCGTAATTTTTTTAAATTAAATTCTAAGATGGATGATATCTATCTCTGAACTAATATATTTTTTTCTCATATATTAATTAAGGTTTGAGACAGATAATATATCTGTCTATAAAATTGTAATTTTTTAAACCTCAATAACTTCAATTTATTACAGTCGTGGGGTTTGTTGACTCATATCTAAGAAGACTGATGCTTTAGAGGACTTCTTGTTGGTAGCTAACTGTCCAATTTTGCTTATTGTTAGGGTGTTTGGATACTTAGAAGAACTTGTAATTAGAAGAGATGCCATAGAATTACTCCAAAACTTAGTAATGATGGGAAAATAATAAGTACTAGTATTGCTTGCAATAACAAAAGATCCAGTGGTCTATTGTCTACTCTGTTCAATCCAGCCCTTTTTGATCAAGGATGCTTGAACAAAGTTTGATTACATTTGATCAACCACATGGAATGTATTTTATTGTATTTATTGCGTGATTCGTCCTTTTTATTAGAATACACATATACAGTAATATGAGAGATGTAGTCTTCTCACGGTGTGGTTAACACTAATTCAATTAAATTTAGTTCTAACTAAAAACTTCAGTAAAATAGTAGCTGAAGTTTATTTGTATCAACTCTCGTATAAAATTAAAGACAAATTAGAGACAGATTTTAAGACAGAATATGAGATGTTTTGAGACAGATTTGAGATGAGACAAATTAATAATTTTAGATGCTTTTTAGACAGAATCGGAGACGGATTCACAAAAATTAAATCAACAAATTCAGAGACGAATTATTGACAGATATTTGACGGAAACAGAGATAGATGTGTTTTGGATAATGTTATAAATAGATACAGAATTAGAGTCAAAAATATTTCTGTATTTGAATCATTGACGGACATAAATCTGTCTCCAAAATCAGAGACAAGGCATTTATACACTGATTCAAAGACGGAAATATCCATCACTAAAATTCTTTAGAGACAGAAAATTAATATTCAGAGACAAATTTTTTCGTCTCTGAAACTATGTTCTCTTGTAGTGATGGGACTTTTGATTCACTGGTAATTTAAAAGAAATATGAGACATTACTAATAATTTTGTTAATGGGAAAATGAAAAAAAATATCAATTGATATTTGACCTATAATAAGAAATAAGAAAGAAGACAAAATTAAGAACACATGTATAAATATCACAATTTCATAAACATAAAAGTTAAAATAATAAATGAAAATAATATCTTAAATTTATTTGTCACTTGCATTTCTAGTGAAATGAAAAAAATACGAAAATTGAATGTGAAATGTGCAAGAAAAATAGTTCAATTAAACAAAAAGAACTCAAAAAGGAAAACTGTACGGGAGTGAATTATGTACAATAAGATATGACTAGTAAAATAAAATTTGAATAAATAAAATAGAATCCCCGCCCCGGACTTGTCTGGATATCCCCATATGGGGCTATTTTTTTGTGAAATTGCTCTATAAAATATCCATCGATTCTTTTCACTTTTCTTTGTGATAAGTAAATATCCGTTGTTGGAATATTTATTTGGCCAAATGAATTTACTAACAATGATTGAGCTATTTTATCGAAGGGGCTGATATTTACATATTTTCAATTGGGCTCACTGAATTTGCATTGAAAGACACGTAATATATATATATATGGGGTTCCAAAAATTTGGAACCTAAAACCCTTGCTTGGAATGCTTTACCTTAATTAGGTCGGGCGTGTTTATTAAGTAGAGATATATTTTCTACTTGATGAACTCCATCGATTCCTATAAGGCTCGCATACCGATAGTACCCATTGCCGGCAATATAATATGTAGATGGTAGACTTAAATACTCATTTCTTATACTCGCTCACAAAATTCATCTAAAAATTACACTTAAATACTCATTTCTTAACATGAAATTAATTAGTTCAAATTCTAAACGGCAAATAATAAATTTCCAGTCTTTATTATTTCCATAAGGCGATTGAAAATTAATATCCTACTCTTACCACTACTGCTGGACTTACAATATTCATATAAGCACAAAAAGTAATTCCAGGATAACAATATCCAACACTACACATCCATTAAATAAAATGCAGAATCTAGATAAACTCATTTAAGTTCATTTTTAGAAATAACTATGTCTAGATTAAAGGCATAAGGGGGACTGGACGAAATTGCTTTTGTTTCTGTTTTTAATACGCACACACACTATCCATACACACAGCCAAGATTCAAACCCTATTGACTAACTTCTCATGTTTTTAAAGGCAGGGTATATGTCAGCTAGGCCAAAGTGCCGCGGACTTGACTAAATTACTTAGTTGTTGTTTCCCTCTGACTTTTTTGCCAAAAGTGCAAAAAACTGATCCCTGCTGCTGCTATATTTCTCAGTTAACTCATTGAATTCTTTCATTTTCTCAGGATTTCCATTCTTCTTCTTTTCAAGTTGAAGCCTAATAGCTTCTTTTTTACCCTTAAGCTCCTCGATCCTCGAGAGCTTTTCGTCGTGTTGTTTCTGCATTTTCTCCAGCTCAGACATTGCGATGGTTGATTCTGGAAAAAAAGTAATTACAGATGAATATCCATTATATATATATATATATATATTAGGCTAGTAAATATTAATGTAGTGAATTTATAATGTGTAAACTACAAATAATAACGAATAATATTAATTTTGAGAAGAGAAGGAAATAGAAAGGAGAACTCACTCACTTTTCTTGCTCTCTTTCTCTACAATCTTTTTGTTAATTATATCTTGTTATAGCGAACTATTATTATCTTATAACCCATTTATACAAAGATTTCCCAGTCAATGTTCGTACAATTACCAACACACTGATCTTTTGACTTAGACTTCTGAAAAATAGATTCTTTGACCATATAAGAAATGTATGTTATTGTGCATTTAACAATATTTGACTAACTCAACAATTAGAATCGTCTTTTGTCAACAATTGGATTTACACGGATGAGTAACATTATTAAAAAGATCCCACAATCTTAACTACTATATGCCAACCCTTTTTTTTTTTTTTTGGTGCCCATATGCCACCTTTTAAGTTGCATTATTTATCCGACATTTTGATACTAGCTAGTTTCATATAGGGTTATGTAAACCCTTCATTATTGTAAAGAAAAATTTATCCCAAATTAATATAATAGCCTATTTCAAGCATGTTGTGTGTGTGTGTGTGTGCGTGTGAGAGAGGGAGAGAGGGAGGGAGGGAGGGAGAGAGAGAGAGAGAGAGAGAGAGAGAGAGAGAGAGAGAGAGAGAGATAATTGAAGATCTGCCGAGCGAAGAAAGAAGAGAAGGCACCTGGAGCATTGTTGGAGCTGCCACTCTCCATGACTGCAAAATAATACAGTAAACAAATAAGTATCGAAATTCACAAACCAAGTAATTACTTGTGAAATTAATATACTTTTCTTTTCATTCTTGCGCTTGATCTCATTTCCCTATACTTTATACATTTTTTATGCTCAGAAAAAAATATTAACATGAGTACGTACCTCCGTGCATGCATGGCAAACTATTACTCTGATGGTAATAAAAACAATTATGTACACAGATTTGCATGTCCTCCTACGTAAAGGATTTGATCTTCTCCCCATCCATAACCATGTCCTACGGGAGTCGGATATATCACATGACCACTACAGACAGATATGTGTGTGTGTGCGCGCTGAAAACTAGACTTTGGATACTTTTCGCGCCAATATATTGAAAGGTGATTCTTTTGTATGGCATGTACAAATTTGGCCGTTTTCGAACTTATTTTGGACCATATTGTAAATCATTTAGTTGTACTCATGAATCGTCGGAACAGTTGTGGGGAACGTAATGGAGTTAACTATTCCGGTTCCATTGCAACATAGTGAAGCGATCGTGGTTATTTTGCAAATTTTCTAGGGCGAATTACACTGACTACCCCTCAGGTTTGGTTAATTTACGAAAAACCCCCTACTTTTTCAAAAATTACCAAAAACCCCCTAAGGTTTCAAAAATATTACAAACTTATTCAAATTTCGAAAATACCCCTTCCCTTTTTTTGGGTGATTTACACTGACCACCCTGAGATTTGGTTAATTTACGAGAAACCCCCTATGGTTTCAAAAATTACCAAAACCCCCCCAAAGTTATACCAATATTACAACCAGCACCTATTTAGGTTGACTTATTAACAATATTAAATCTTTTTTTTCCTCTCTGTAATATTGTTATCATAAAATTTTCATGTAATAGATTTGAAAAAAAAATGTGATTATTTATTCAAATAAATATTCTGAATTTAATGCATTAAAGGTATCTACCAACACATCAAGTATGTTATATTATCGCTAATACGGAGTAAATTTTAAGAGAAATGAGTTAGAGTCCTCAAGCTAAATAAAATTTTTAAGTGCATTATTTAATTTCAATTTTTTATTTCAATCAATGTTTATATTTCTCATTTCACATAATCATAATTTTTTTTTTCAAATCTATTAAATTAAAATTTTATGATAACAATATTATAGAGGAGAAAAAAAGAATTAATATTGTTGATAAGTCAACCTAAGTAGGTGCTAGTTGTAATATTAGTATAACCTCAGGGGATTTTTGGTAATTTTTGAAACCACAGGGGGTTTCTCGTAAATTAGCCTAATCTCAGGGTGGTCAATGTAAATCACCCAAAAAAGGGGAAGGGGTATTTTCGGAAATTCGAATAAGTTTGTAATATTTTTGAAACCTTAGGGGGTTTTCGTAAATTAGTCAAACCTCAGGGGTGGTCAGTGTAATTTTTTCAATTTTCTATTTAAATATTAAAAATTATAAAAATATTAAAACATATAAATTAAAGATCTATCAGTGTTTGTTTAAAGGAATATTTAGTACAATTTTGAATTATGAAAAATGATATTTTTAAACTTTTGTAATTAAACTACAAGCTTATTAAAAACATTACTTAATTATTTTAAATTATTTACCATGAATCAAGTAACATAAAACATATTTGAATTTGGAATTGAAATAGATATTTACATTACACATCAATTCAAATTAATGATTATAAGTTCAAAAGAATATTTAAAATTACTTCGAAAAAAAATGAATATTTAAAACTTCAAGAGAATTTATATATTTGTTTGATATTTTTATACGCAACTTTAAAAATAAAGAATGTAAACAAATAATTGGACAATATATTTTGTTTAATAATTTGAAATTATGAACAAAAAATTTAAAATAAAAATATTAATAAAGTTTTAATATTTATTTTTATTAATTCTTAGGAAACAAATTAGAATAATAAACTATTTAATACAGAATTAGGAAAGGAAGAAAAGAATAGGAAAAGAAGAGCAAAAATTGAAACGTCTTTCCGTTTCGATCCCTAGAACCCATTTTCTCTAACCGTCGTCTACACTACAAGCTCGTCTCAACAGTCAACATCGCTTCTCTGGCTGATTTTTCATCGATTTATCGTCGGATCAGCTCCGAATTGACATTCCGGTCCGATTTATCGAACAAGAACGACGATCCAGTCGATTTCTCGCCGAACCACCGCCGCATCAAACCCGCGGCTTCTACTGTTCCCGTTCCAGAATGGCTGCTCCAGGCGATGTCTCGCTGTTCCGGTGAACCATGGTTGTACCATTTGGGATACAGATGTTCTCCATCCAAATGTGATATATCAAGAGGATATTCAAGAATATCTCTTCAAAACCAAATTAACAGAACACAAGTGTGAAAGTGAGATTTATGATAGAATTAAACAGGAACTCAATATTTTTAACCTTTTGGAAAATGAATAAAGCGTGAGTGTGCCCAAATTCGATTTGATACAATTAGTTTTATTCATGTGACGAGTATGTTACAGTTCACTATAAGAAAACGCAGTTTTTTCCGCAGAAATTTTCGGCTGAAAATTCCGTCAAACAATACGTCAAACTTTCGATGGAAATTCCGCCGAAATTGATATTTTAAATTTCGGCGGAATTTCTGTCGAAAATCGGCCGAAAAATAATAATATTTATTATATATTTTTTTCAGCTCTTATTTTTCTTTTACAAAAAAATGATTTTTTGGCGGATTTTGGGCGGAAATTCCGCCGAAATTGATATTTTAAAATTTCAACTGAATTTTCGCCAAAATTAAGCCAAAAAGGAATAATATTTATCATTTTTTTTTTCAACGCCTATTTTTTTCTTCGAAAAATAAAAGTCTATTTTTTATTTTTTAAAAATAGAGATTATGTATTATTTTTTCCCTGTTATAAATACAAATAGAGTAAAATATTAAAAATACAAATATATATTTACAATAATTTATACGAAGACTCTAGTAACAATTATTTTCTTTTTTTCATTTTTTAAAAATTGAGGTTATTTATTATTTTGGAGCATGTTTTCTTTTTTTATTTAAAAAAATAAATTATTTTTCGGTGTACGTTTGTTTATATATATTTTATAAATAGCATTTGATAAATGTTTTTTTAATTATTTGGTACAACTTATTAAGAAACTCTTATGAGGTGCTATAAGGAGTACATAATGAGACACATTTTAAAAGTATTGTATTATATGTGCCGAGTAAAATGTTTTAAAGTACTATATTTTTATTTTTATTCAAGTTAAAAATTTATATTTGTCGAGTACCAAATTAAATCTGTGTTTATTATGACTTATTAAGTCTGTTTATTATATGTGCCAAATTAAGTCAGTGTTTATTACGACTTATTAGAACTTGTATTTCGCTAACTCTGAGAATGTGAAAGCACAAATATGGCCATTATATTTATTATGACTTATTAGAACAACTATGCCTATTATATTTATTATGACTTATTAGAACAAATATGCCTATTATATTTATAGGAAAAGTTGTTAATAAATTTTAGGATTAGTAATGGTGGAATAACTTTAACATAATTCGCCCAAATTGTTGGTTTTGACTGTTTTGATTACCCCCCCAAGAAAAATTGGGATGATTTTTCCATCCTGGATTATACGTGGGTGCATAGGGGTTGTTTTGGGTCATATTATTGACATATTGAACTTGCTCTGGAAGGAATTGATTTGGACACTCATTCATATTATGAGGACCTCCACAAACGCCACATCTCAAAGGAGGGTTAGACACCGCGTTAAGAGATAATTGATCAAACTTTTGAAATAATGCATCAAATTTAGCATTGATGTAAGACATGGTATCTAACTCAAGCACACCTGCAACCTTTGGAGCTTGCACAAAAGGAGTTGTCAAAGGTAATCATTAGCCGCTATCTCCTCAATCAATTGACATGCAGTTTCAGTGGATTTGAACATCAGTGTGCCTCCCGCGGATGCATCGATCATTATTCAAAGGGATTCTGCCAAACCATTGTAAAATCTTTGCACAAGCAACCAATCTGGCAAGCCATGATTAGGGCACTTTCTTTGCAACTCCTTAACGCGTTCCCAAGCCTCGCTTAGGAACTCTTGGTCCTGTTGTCGGAAGGCCATCAATTCCTCGCGAATGGTGGAAACCTTCCGAGGTGGAAAATACTTTGCCAAAAAGGCTTTGGAAAGCTCATCCCATGTGGAGATGGAATCCCGCAATGAAAATGGACACAAACGTAGACGAATGGCATCACTTGAGACACCATTAATCTTGAAAGTTTCACAAATTGCCAAAAAGTGAGACAAGTGCGAGTTGGGATCCTCCGTTGTGCCTCCCCCAAACTGGTGTTGTTGCACGGTATTGATGATTGCTGGTTTGATCTCAAAGTTGTTGGCATCGATAGTTGGCATGGCGATATTTCCTTGGATTCCTTGTGGCATCAAATAGTGCATAATCCCTCAATGTTTGATTTTGTTGAGCCATCTTTACAACTGGTAAGGCCAACGCTTGGTCTAATTCTTGTCTTTGATCACGGCGAAGTTGATGGAGAGTTCTCTCTATCTCGGGATCAAATGGTACCAAGTCGAAGCTTTGAGACCTTTGCATACACCTACTCCTGCACCAAGAAAAACAAGATGTATGAACTGAAAATAAAACACAGAAAAATAAAAAATAAAAAAATTGTGCTTTAAATCAATAGATACTAAGACTCGTTTGATATTGGTAATCACCGTTCCCCGGCAACGGCACCAAAAACTTGTTGCGTATTTTCCGCAAGTGTACGGATCGCTCAAGTAATAAAGTGAAAGTAAGAGTATCATTCCCATGAGAAACGGATTACCAAGCACCAAACTTATAAAATTTATATTGTTTAAGCTTCAAAAATTGATCAAGATAAGGTGGAATGAAAATAAACAACTAAATCAAAGTGAAGAAATCAATAAAAACAAGCTAGGGCCTAGGCATCGACGATTGAATCCCCTCCTTGTAACCAATTAAACCCCCCTTGATTTTAATTATTACACCTTCCCACGATCCAACTCACGAAAATATTTGTAATCTTCTTTCGAAAGTAAAATAAACGTGCCAAGGAATGCTATTTGTCTACTTTCGTGATCACATACGGATCCCTTGGCCCATTGCGCACAAGAGTTGTGTTAGTTAAAAAGTCCTCGCCAATTAACCTAACCAATCGCACAAGAGCACGATTATTTCTAATCTATGCGTCCCTTATGTCTATAACACAAATAGTCAGATTTTATACACATCGTTTCGTAGTCGAATATAAAATCTCAAAGCTTGTAAAGATTGGCCAAAAATTCACAAGTAATATACCTTGAATTATAGATAGGAAGTATGTAAAATTAAAATCAAAGAGGTTCAACAAAAATCACAAGGGTTTCATCAACGACTAGCCTAGAACCCTATGATTTAATTAGCTAGACATAGCGAAAAGAAAACAAAACAAGAACATAATGAAATTAAAAGCAAACATAAAAGCAAACTCGGCTTTTGACGATAATCTTGAGGGACGGAGGAGCTTGGCCTTTGAATTGTCACCCTTCGTAAGCTTTCGTCCTCGAATTCTCCTTGAAAGATCAGTCAAAAAGTCCCCCAAATTCGTGTACAAGACGTCCCTTATATAGGAGTAGGGCAACGGTTGTCAAAATCCTAATAGGACTCAACTTTCCTTGTTGCCGTATTAAATCGAGACGGCTTCGGGGCTCAGGACGGCTTTAGCAGTCCAAAATCGAGGACTTTCACACGTTACTGGACGGATCGGGACGGTCTCGCTGCATGGGACGGCTTAAGCCGTCCCATGCAGCGAGCCGTCCTGAATCGAACCTTTACTGTCACCCTCTGGACACAGCGGGACGGCCTTGGCCGTCCTAATTCAAACGATTAGGGTTGTTTCTGGACACAACGGGACGGGTTCTACCAATAGGACAGCTGAAGCCGTCCTGTTTCAAACCTTCTAACCGGCTACTGTCTGTGCGGGACGGTTTCTTGATTTTGGGACGGCTTAACCCGTCCCAGCACACGGGCCACGTTTTGCACCTTCGCTTCGGCCCCGATTTCCTACAATAAAATTATGAAACTCTTGTGGGTACATATAGACATCAAAACCTTGGAAAAATTGTGTAACAGGGGTGCAAATCACTTTAGATGGATCGTATTAAGGTTTTGTTACATAAAGTGCAAATTTCATCCTTAGAACTTTAAAAACCTTAATAAAAATCCCTGAAAAACACACAAAGTTTGCCCAACAAATGTATACTTTTTAAGCTTATCAAAGGGCCGAAGGTACGGGATAAATTATCAGAGTACATCGACCACCCGTTACGTCAGCTATTCTATGCCCGGTAGTTCGTTGACCGAATCTGACCCGGTGATGTTGCAGTTACAGGACCAGGTCAATCAATTTTCCCAACAGAACACACAAATCATGCAAATGATGGAGCAGATATTTATGATGATTTCGAAGAACACAACGAGCGGCTCAAATCAACCCTCTTATGCCCCTCCGCCGGCTCAGTCTGCCGCCGATGACGAAGGCGATGATGATGATAATGATGAATGTGATTAGTATGGATTTTCATTCCAAATTATTTCGGTTTTTTATGTATGCTGCAATTTTTGGTGGATTATGTTATTTATATATTTGGATAAATTATTGGGGTTTGTTACTATATATTCGATTTGTTATTTATTTATATATTCAAATTATGTTATTAGTATGTATTATGGTAAATAAATATTTATATTTTAAATTTTTTTATTTTAATTGTGCTTGTAACAGGGGAAAAATTAATTATTTTTGATAGAATTTTCGAAAAATATTTTAATTTTTTTAAAAAAAATTAAAAAAAAACCCCGCAGGTAATCTGACGAAAAATATTTCGACAGATGTTGTCCGCCAAAAATCCGTAGAAAAATAAAAAGCGACAAGGGTTTTTTCAACGAAATTAATCCGCCAAAAAATGTAATTTTCGGCTAAAATTCACCAAAATTTCCGTGTTTTCTTGTAGTGGTTATCATTTAATTGTTGTATATTCTATGTACGTTCAAAACTTTATTTACTTTTTTATTCTTTTCCTTAAACTTGGATGTTTTATACTTATGTTGAGAATTATTTACGTTCACAGTTTATATTCGCATCAATGAGTGAGTTTTGATAATTAAGCATTTTATATACTCATGACAAGTGGGTCTTCGTATGATTCTACTTTATTCCAAGTTTATACTTATATCCAGCAATACACTTGATTATATATTACATTTGAATTTGGTATGCATTCTTATTCTTGTACTAACTTGAAACCTTTTTCATCATTGGGCTGGCTGCTTTTGAATTGAAATAATCAAACAGTTTCATCGCTAGTGGGTAATAATTACTCAGAGATTATACATGCAACTGCATTCTGAATACCTTAGCAATCATGATGCAATACAATCACGTTCACTTTACTCTCTCTCTCTCTCCCTCTCTCCCTCTCCACATACTACAGAATGATAGTACAGAATCATTATAAACACCTCTCTCTCCACATACTACAGAATCATTATAAACATCATATATTTTCAAAAAATATGAGCTTTAATAAATACAAGACAAATTAAATATTTTTTATTTCTATCGCTGAAACCTAATATTTTCACCTAAGTAGTCCAAACACGTTTCTAATTATTACTCTTAATATATGCGATCAATTGAATTGAAAACTTCCAACCCAAATCACAGTTTAGCCACCCTTAGTTAATTATATTGCATTTATATATCACATGATTAGTCACTTTTTAAAATTAATTTACTTTCCATATAATTAATACTGATGTCACATAACCCAACTCCAACTAAAATTTCCCATTTGAATTTAAAAAAATATTAAAGAAAAAGAAAATAAAATAAATTGAAATGGGTCATAAGAAAACTTGTATGAATAGACAAGCATGTCCATTTCAGCTCCTTCCCAAGAAACATCACATGAGGTCAAAATTATTTTATTTTCCCAAGTCCTCAACTTGACGAATCAGGGAATATTTTGTGCATTGTAAATTGCGAGTCTGGTTCTCATGTCTAAATAATAGCAACATTATAGAGCACAGTTATTCCGGTCACACAAGTCTCGACATATTATCCCAAGTTGGGCCTTTGAGCCTAATAAACATGTACCGTGTTTTCATAGATATGACGAGTATCGTTAGAAATTTAAATTCTGATTATGTGACATGTTGTAGTATTATATCGTTCTTTCTTTGCACGTCCAACTAAAGAAATGGGCACCAATGTAAGAAGTTTATCCATATTGGAGATATTTCTTAACAATGTATTATATATTCTTTTTTTAATCTCTTTATATCTCAAAGGAAGGTCCATCGACAACGTAGGATCTTGTACATAACCTACCCCGATTCTATGTAAATAAAAATAAAATTGAACCTAATCACTCCCAAAAGCTAAATCATGAGTTTGAGATTGTTCAAAATGTTATAAATCACGTTACATCTTTATATTCCATCGATTTCAGAGATAGCGAACATATTTACGAGGTTTTTTTTTATCGTTATTAGTTCCGACAAGTTAATAAAAACCCGTAGTGCCTAGGCATGTCCTTCATGTCGTGAAATAGGAGATAAAGAAAATGACATCTTGGAATCGTTTTAGTGGCATACATGAACTTATAAGTAGTTAACAAAAAAATCTGAAAAAAACAAAAAAAAAGAAAAAGGAAAAGACAACTCAATTTTTATAAACTAGTGCCCATGTGTGGATGGGCCTGCCCACCTTAAAGAAAGGTACAAAATGAGACAAAAGAGTCCCATAAATGATGGCATAAAAGAACAACCTTTTCTTTTGCAACCCCTTTTCTTTTTCTTTTTCCTTTTATTTTTGGGTCCCATTTTTTGTACAAATGATATTATTTATAACTTTTTCCTGCGTTCCTTATGCAAATGATGATTTCAACTGATGTCAAAAAAAGGCTGTACTGCATCAATAGCAAATGCAACTAATTACAGAGAATTTACATGAACCTTTATATCCATTTCTTACCTTTCTTGTTTACTGTATAAGCTTGTTAGTTAAACCTCTCACTCTCTCTCTCGCTTCCCCCCCCCCCCCCCCCATGGGGGGTGGCTCTTAATTGACATTATAGCTGATATATAAACTACTAAGCTGAAGAAAATGAAGGGTACAGAAGAAGAAAAGACAGGTAAAATTTGCATTATATGATGATATTAATAAGAGTTACCAGTACTAGTCTTTGGTTATATGCTATTGTTGAGTGTGGTCCAACACACAACTACAGAGAGGGTACAAAATCAACAAAGAGATACCCCACTCTCATAAATCCCATGCATTATATGTATATATAAGATATAATAAGTATGGTATTGATGATGACAATAATCTCGTTGAGATCCTTTTTGTTCTTTTTTTCTTCTCCTGCAGTTGAGTGTGTTATACTTTTGGCCATACACCTATAGAAAACTCTTTTAGTTCCTTGTATATGCTACACAAACTTTCTGCACAATAAATATCGAAAGATCAATCGGACAAACATATATGCAACTATATCATATCACATAATTTTTTCAAGAATATTATTGTTCTTACCAAGCTAAGCTAATTGCTGCTTGCTAGCCATCATTAGCTCTAACACCTACATTTCAATGGCTTCTTGCCCAGAATTTAACCTGGCAATCAATCACATACCACCACATCAGAACTAAAGATAAGAGTGTGTGTGTGTGTGTGTGTGTGTGTGTGTGTGTTAGAGAGAGAGAGAGAGAGAGAGAGAGATGGATAATAATACCTAGGCATTTGAAAGTAACATGATTTGAGAGAAGCCATGGTGAGAGGTGAACTGCTAGGCAGCACAGGAGTATTGTTATTGTTAGAGGATGTAACTGTTACAGGTACACTATCATCAGCTGAAGCTTGGAAGAAAACAGAACAGTGTTCAGCGGCTAATTTGGTAGGAGAAGCGAATAGATTATCGGGAAGGATGTGCTCCAAGCTGATTTCATGGCGAACACAACAAGTATGCAATCAAGGGGCAAAACTTAGCAAACCATCCAACATTTATTTATCTTTAATATTTGGGGAAAAAGGCCGCTCTAAAGAAAAATCTGGTACCTTTCATGGAGATCGGAGTCGTTGGTTTTAACATGATGTGGCTGGTTGCCACCATCAACATTGTTGTCGGTCGAAGATTCTGTTCCTTCCAGCACTGGCTTCTCATCAGCCGCACCAGCTGGAGAGGTAGCTGCTTCTTGGCCGCCATCGAGCTCTTGAATGGAGAAGACTAGAAGGAATAGAAAAGGTTAGTTTCATGTATGATTTGAATAAATCAAAGCAGACACTATCTACCAAGCGAACCTTCTGAATCTTCTTGATTAACAGGATCAGAATGAACAACATGTTGATTCATTAGGAACTGAGACTGCTGTCTAGGGGAGGAGTATGGGATGCCCGAGGGGAAGTTTGGCAGGAAATGATGATTATGATTATGATTATGATTATGATTATGATTATGGTTCTGATTTTTTAGGTCCATCAGTTGTAAATTCATCATCCTTCGACCTTGAAGCTCAATGGCGTGCTGCAACTCTTCCGCCTCCAATTTTCTCCTGAGCATCATATCTTGTGGACTGAACATCATTCTCGATCCTGCTGGAAATAAAAAGGAGATGATGCTAATGAAGCTCATTTATTCACCAATGAATAACAAGACGGTCATGCCAAAGCTTACCCAAGGGGAGATCAAAGTGTTCTCTAGAATCAAGCCCGGAAGGGCTTAAACATGAGGAATACTCCCCCCTCTCCAAGTGTTGATGCTGTTGCTTGCTGCTGCTGATGCTTCCTACGAGGGAGGAAAAAAAAAAAAAAAAAAGCAGCGCACAACATTAGCTGGAGGAGAAACTTGACAAAGACCATGATATAGAATATATAGGATCGAGATAGTACTTTTCCCGGACTTTTCCTTTCTCCTTGTAAGGTTTCACAAGTACACGAGAATCACACACGAAATGAGGGTTCCCTTTGGCTAAAATGAGCTTCACTGTCTCCGGGTAGACAAATGTCACAAATCCAAACATTCGCTTCTGCTGATACGGAATCCTAACATCTTGCACCAGTCCAAACATACTTGAAACCAGGGCAATTGAAGCCTCATCAGTTGCCATTCTAGCAGCATTTTTAAGAATCAAAATTTTAGTTCACTTCAAATCAATTACCTAAAGTAATTAGAAACATCATCTTCCTTGAATGTACTGTCAGCTGGAAACGTCAAATAAATCTGCCGAGAGCTCGAACTTGCAGCAGCGCTCAATCCCAATGGTGACAAGTCACTCCTGTCGGATCAAAACAATTAATTTAGTGGATTAATAAGGCGTAAACAGTGCAGCAACACCAAATCTAAGAATGCACAATATAGCAATTAAGAGACAGCATAGAATAAATTCCACTCAAAGTCCCAAGATTTTCTACCATTTGTCTATCCACATATAAATCTAATATAGAATATGTTTCCATTCAAAATTGTTTAGAACTACAATGTGCATTATTTTTCCCCTACCATATCATAGTACCAGAACATTATGTAGCCAAAAACATGGATTGCAAAACACAGTAACAATGGAACAACACCACCACACAATTACTGTTTCAAAAGCAGTATCAATGAAATCCCACAACTGTCTGCAGAGAAATAAGCACAAATCCCTTCCCATAATGCACATATATTTGCGCACGAGCACAATTTATACCCAAATCTGGATTAGTCAGCCGGTGGGTTGGAAACTGGGTGATTAAGACCAAAAAACACAATGCCATTAAAACACGAACACCACCATGTCTAAGAGAGAAATGCCCGGAATGTCCTTTTAACAAAAAGATCAAAACGTATGTATATAAGAACAGTTAAAAATTTGTTACAAAGCAATGTTAAATTCCCCAAATAATTACCTCAGATTCTCATTCAGAGAATCCATGCACTTGTTGAAAGCAAAAGGGTGGTGACCTCCAGAAGCCATGAGAGCGAATCTCTGGTGCTGAAGGGCCTTCATCCTCAAGAACTCATCAAATCCTGAAGGAAGACTTGCTCGGGGACCCCACGTCACTCGCTTCAAGACCACCAATATCACTGTGCAAGAACTTACAAGTACTCCCATTCTTGCAAAACCCTCGTGCAAAGTACATGCAAGGCCTCCACATATACCCATTCCCACCACCCCCACCATCTTCCAGATTGGCGAGAAATGCAGCATCATTCACCGAACAGCTCCTCCTGTGAAACGGGTGTGGCTGTGGGTGTGGGGACGGGATGCTGTTCACGTCCTCACCGTAAGGGAAAACCAGAGAATCACTTCTCCCGCTCGGGCTCATAATTGGATCCAACACTGAGTCGTCGAAAAAGGATAACTGATCTTGAACTTGATGGTGCACCCTACCACTCAAGAACTCATCACCAAAATCATTATTACCGCCATAAAAATGCAAACTTGGCGAACCCGAGCCGTTATTAGTACCATTTGAACCATCTACTACAGCGGCGTAAGAAATAGGCCTGGGGCTGCTTCTCGGGAACGGAGCGGCGGGCGAAGAGGGGTTGCTTAAATGGAAGCCATTGTTGGGTATCATGATTCTTGGTGTATTTTGGGGAAAAGCGTTGTTTGGCCTAATGGGATATGAAAGAGGAGTTGAAGGGTTCGAAGAAGGGCTATTTGAAAGGAGCCCCATAGCGGCCTTTGCTTGGTTGATGTAAGACAGCAAGAGGGCTTCAGGGCTGAAAGCTAATCGAATCATCTCCTTCTCTCCTTGCTCCTGTAAAAGTATGTAACCCATGATTTTTGACGCGTTTTCTGGATCCAAACTCTGGATCCTTGACAACACTGTTTTAGTAGCCTCGTATGTATCCATGGAAAGCGACTGTGAGAGTTCTTCAGTAGCAAATTCCAGTAATAAGAAAGAGAGAGGGAGAGAGCGGGGTAGGGTTTTGAGGAGTTGGTAGCAAACTAGAAAACCTTTCTGAGTAAGAGAGAGAAATCCGGGAGTGACGATTACCGGGGGTATCTATGATTTGAGGAACTATTAGCAAGGAGGTGGCCAAGATTTAAACCATGTTATAAAAGACTGATGAGCTGGTGCATATACTTTGGATAATTATGACACTTATTTCTTTTTTAAGTACTAAGGCTAGGTGGGCGTGGGTGTGTATGAGTGTTCATATAGGCAAGAGTAACATAAATCTCTCACTAAACACACAAGAAAGATGGGCTTTTGGTATGGTTTCTCAATTTTACCCCTCTCGTTTTGGGCATTTTCTTCTCTCTCTGCCTGATGGGACTTGAGTATTTAGAGTTGCTTCATTTTTGCAGAAGCACGGTCAAAGCTTGAGGTTGGAGGAGGAGGCAAGGTGGGGGTGGTAGGGGTAGAGAGGAGAGAGAGAAAGAGAGAAGGGAAGGTGAAGAGCAGAAGGGTAAAAACAAATTGGCTTTGGAGGTGAGAGGGCGTGGGGGTGGTTGGGGGCGTGGGGAGGGGGGCGGGTCTTAAAACTTGGAACCACAACTTTTGGTGGCACTGGGAACCTGCCTGCAGTCTTGGGGGGAGTAAAAACTTTGTTGGTTTCTCTCTCTTCTTTTACTCTGTTTTTTTGTTTCTCGCTCTAGAATACACAGACTATCCCTCTCTCTCTCTCTCTCTCTCTCTCCCTATATATGTTGTTTTGTTTCTCCTCATATATAATGTGTAGGGTTGTCTTTATACAATCGGACAAAACAGTGCTGAGTGGGAGTGTGGACTCAGATCTGCTTCAGGAAATGTTGGTGCCCACTGTCCATACCCATTTCACTTAATTATACCCCCAATTTGGTACCAACTGGGGCTTCTCGGGTCATGGGTCGCCCCGGTTTTGATAAATCATCATTTTTGCTTTTATATTGAAATGATTCGTCTTCTATTCAAATTAGTATTATTATTTGAATATTCTCTTACGGGGAAAAAGTGAGTAATACTATTTGGTTCTTCATTGAATTAAATCGCATAAAGGACTCATTTAAATGAATGAACTTTTTTTCATTGATCGCCCCAGTGCTATATGGTGCCAACAGGTACCTACTAAAGTAAAATTCAAATCGGGTCAAATAACTTAAATACAAAACTCTGCTAACCTTATCAAGAATAATTACATTCCAAAGATACAATTATAAAGCTGAACAGTTAAGCTGCACTATTTCATTGTTTAAAAATGAAAAATAAGATATACATAAAACCTGTCTTATACCTAAATCGTGGCATGATAAATATTACTCACTCCGTCCCACAATAGATTTCGCTTTATGAATATTTTTTATCTAATAATATATGTCTTTCTCACATTTTAAAAGGGAATTTAATATTTTTTTTTTCTAATATGCTCGTAGGCTCTAATCAATATTTTTTGTAAATACTTAAAAAAATCTCCCAACAACTCGTTAATTACGGAATATTTTAGTCAAATTAATTTATAATTAATATTGTTAATCTATTTTCTTAATCCTTATACAACAACCTTAAACAACATTTATTGCTAAAGGGATGGAATAATATATAATAGGCATAGCATTGTGTGAAATTCAAAGAATGATTGTCAATTCATGTAGATAAAAAAAAAAAAAAATTACGAGTGTCATATTTTTTTTTATAATATTACAAGTTATGTTTTTCATACTAAGCAATTTAGTACATCACATTATACACTGAATTGTGAATAACATAATAGGCCAAAAGCAATTTACTGTCATGGAAAAAGAAAATGTTCCATTCAATAGTTAAAAAGCACGTAAATTCGTGGATAAACAGTAGACCAAAAGCATTGATACAATTGAAAATCAACCCAATATTTGCAGAATTAAATAGATGAATTCAACTCGATTTTTTCATTTAAGAATACAGATGATTTCAATTTTGTAATTTTGAAAAGAACAGTTAGACATCTATATTAAAAACAAAAATGCAAGATGTATCCAAATTTCATATTACAGCTTCTATTTTGACTAAAATTCAAATAACAAAACTATTCTCTAAACCTAAACATATTTAATTTATGGGATCATATATTTTAAATCTTACATTATCAAAATCACACATCAATCATTTTCGTATTTATATTAAAAATCAGGTAGGAAAAATGGGAAAAAAAACTCTTATTATATTTGAATCGATCGAGCCCAATAAATTATATGATAAGTGTACTATATAATTGTCAAATAATTGACTATTCTTCCTAAATTATATAGCAATTACGTGGTAAAGTGTATACATTTCGAGCTTAATTAGCAATGACTCTTATCGGATTTGGGTTAAATTTTCCATAGAACAAAAATTATGAGATGACAAAAAGAGAAAGAAAAAGGAAAATGAAAGTGCAAAATATTGACCTGCATACCGGGTCAAATATTATATCGGGTTACCCGACTCGATTTTGAGTAATGGGCCAGAAGTCCCAAGTTTGGCATTTAAACGAGGAATTCGTGTCTCTCACGCGCTTAACCGAGCGTGTGATTTGTTGCTCAACTGGCTTTGAATATTACTCATTAATTATGTTGTCGGACGAACTATTTAGAGAAAGTAATTTCACACTAGATTCATATTGCTCATTTGTACAGCATGAAATTCGAAATGGTAAAAAGTATATTTTTCAAACTATTTTTATTTCCTCACGTGTGTAGAATTTTATTTAATGTATTTTTTTTTATTTAATTACACTTTTGATTCTGTAAATGAATTTTTTTTTTCAAATTTCGTCATTTAAGTTTGACAGTTGCACATTTAGTCATGTATGTTGGTTCAATTTGATATATTTGGTCATAAATTGACACGTTTGGTTCTAAATTTTAAAATGTAGTCATATTCTTGAGATGACCAAATGTGTCAAATTAAATCAATATATATGACCAAATGTGTCAAACTGAATCAACATATAAGACTAAATATGCAACCATCAAATTTATAAGATAAAATTTGAAAAAGGATCTCATTTTATATGACCAAAGGTGTAATTAAGCTTTTTTTTTTTATTTCATTTTCGCATATGCACAAAAATGCACACCTATCCATCCATGTATATAATTGTAGAGTGTCAACTAATTTTGGTATGATGAAGCTAGCAGATAAAGTGTTCACATGGTAGTTTTACTCTTTAATTTGTCTCCCAATACTCTCCAAGAGTGTTTTTTTTTTCCCACTCCCTACTTGTTATATGGAAAATTTCACACAATCTAATTGGGAATTATTCAATTGACACATTTAATCATTGAATTTGAACATACTAATATTAAAAAATGTTACAAAATAAAATTATGATATTATCATAATCAATTTAACAATTGAAAACACCAATTATGTACTATCTCCGTTTCAAAATATTTGTTGTTTTAACATTTTAATTTTGTTTGAAAATATTTGTCATTTTACAAAGACAAGGTAATATTCAATTCACTTTTTCCAAATTTGCCATCACATAAATAGTATGCATGCAGTCTATTTAATTCAATATTTAATACATTTGTTTGATATTGTTAAAATTTCAATAAGTCATTAAGAGGGGTAAACATGACAACTATGGTACACTCTTGAGGACTTCTTGATTCACTTAAAAAAACCTTAAATGATAAATATTGCGAAATGAATGTCGTATTACATTCTACTCATTCAGTCATCTCAATCTTCTTTAACATTTTTGTATTTCATTCATTTAGATTTATCAATACACGCCAAGTGTATTGATAAATAGGAATGCAACCGTAAATTTTTGTTTGAACGCAGGGCAAGATCAAATTTTTATAAAATACTAAAGTTATTTTTTATGATTTAAGGGGGCAAATTTTATATTTTCAAGAAAATACATATGAGTTTTAGCTTGATACGATTTGTAGGGAGGAGGCGGCCACCCCCTTCAGCCCCCATGACTCTGTCCCTGTTGGTAAGTTGTAGAGATAAAAAAAAAATTATTTTTCTTCCTTATTATTTTTTTTTCTTTTTCTTAATTTTAATCGATCATTAATACACATGATGTGTAATGTATAATGGAAGGTATAGTAAAAAATGTTACACCAAAAATATTATAAAAGATCTGAAGTCCCAACCGGTATTTCAACATTAAACTTATGATTTATCATGACTTATAAATTTACGCAAGTTTATACAATCACAAAAAATCCACATATCAAATCCAAGAAGGAAATTATAAATGAATTATTTTATCAATTATATATATGATTCAATTTTATATGTATTAAGGTGATGTGTATGCATGACTCTGCAGAATATTATAGTTTTCAATAACCATGCAATATATTAACTATTGTCGTCTTTTTGATTATATTGAGAAATTGGGAAACGTGGGATGAAAATAAAAACAACGGCGAAGGGGGCATATATTTCTCATACGTATTTTCCGAGAATTGTATTTCATATGCAAACCATCTTGAAAGATGGTAGTGTGTGTGTGTGTGTATTACTGTGTAATTGTGTATATGTAATATATTCATTGTGGGGATAAGTTTCGATGCCAATAAGAGCATTGCCCGTTATAAACATTGAATCTATCGACAGTTGAATTATTCTGTCGTTAGAATAAATGAGCTCGATCCTGCTGTGTTAAAAAACACTTCCATGCGACGACGGGCAAGGGTAATCGAATTGGCGGATCTTGATTTTAAATATATTTTGTATCTATTTCGTTAAATTTAAGTGATACTTCTAATTCATGTTCTTCTAATGTATTCTTTTTTTTTTAATTTAATTATTTGTATTATTAATAACTCGTAGTTGACAAATGGATCCCCTGATTTTATTATCTTGATTCCGCCGATAATCCCCATGATCTCCTCGTCTTAACTTTGCACTTGGCTACGATGTAAGGAAGATTATTATCACTTGTGAGTGTAATCTATTTTAATTTTTTTTCTTTTTTTTTTTTTTTGGATAATAATAATAGGACCCGAAGTTTGAACGATAGTATTATGATACTTCTGATATTTTTATTTTATACTTCAAAAAATTTCATTTATCATTTTTCAAATTATCTAATCAAAATATTAGACTTCAAATTTAACAGGAATGCCTTTCTTTTATAAAAATGTCCATTCATTTAACCATCTTTTGCAGTGTCAGAGTATTCTGTATAACAATTTATTCTTCATATGTTTGGTTAGTACATCAAAATTTTAAATTAAAATTTAATTTTTTTGAATTTTTACCTTCAAATAACATAAAATTATTAACAAATATTAGAACAAAAATAAATAAATATTTTAACAAAAGATACATGATTACTTTAGCACAACTTAATACTTAATAATTTAATAACTTAATTTACGTATTAATTTGGCTTGCAGAACAATGGTATCTGTTTCTAATTTAGCAGTAATAATTCATCAGCTAAAGCTATATGCATGTCTAAAACAAAAATACCATTATTTTAAAGGCAAAATAATAATAATAATAATAATAATAATAATAATAATAATTATTATTATTATTATTATTATTATTATTATTATTATTATTATTATTATTATTTTGCCTTTAAAATAATGGTATTTTTGTTTTAGAAATAATGGTATTATTATTATTATTATTATTATTATTATTATTATTATATATTATTAACCATACTTGTCAAAATGTGATTCATTATGTATTTGTTACTCTTTCTTAATGTATGTTTAGAAAATAGTTGGCATTAACGTACTATAATGAAATTTTAAATAAATCATTATATGAATGTCAATTTCATAATAAGACAATAATATAAAATACATGCATGTTAACGAAGTATTTCTGCTGAAGTTAGAACCCTACCAATCAATTTGAAGGAATGATAACTTTTGAAGCACAAGGGATAAACAATATGTAGTAAAATCCATCACAGAGTTATAAGATAAGATAAACTTTATTTGTTAGTCAATATCTTATCATTAAATCATATAGAGGAGGTAAAATATAGCTTAATTATCATATAACAAAGTAAATAAAAGTGATTTTTTATTGAATTTGAAGGGAATTTCAATCAATAAAGTTCGAACACTTTACCTTTTACCAGACTATTAGTATATGATTAAAACATGACTATATTTGTATTCATTGAAACTTTGTCTCTCTCAGTTTTTCAGTATATATAGCTAAGGCGCATGTCATCCCTAGAAATGTCTATATCTTGCATAAATCATAAACTGTATGATGCGTGTGACATATGCACCTTGATAATCCATGTTCCAAATCAATTATTTTGCGAATCCCCCCCCCCCCCCCCCAAACACACACAGATATATATAATTTTCAATCTAGTAGGATGGTCAACCAATGTGCAGAAAGTTGGCGCAAAGATGGAATTAATTAATCTCTGATTAACCTATATGCTCTTTGGGGGTTAGACACACTTTGCCCCTCAAATTGTATCCTGTGTCTCGAGATTCACCCCCACCCCCCCCCAACCCCCCCCCCCCCCAACCCCCCAAGATTAATAAATACAAAACTTATCCCATAAACTAAGAGAGTGTTTGACTGAGCTTATAAGCTCTTAAAAATATCTTATAAGCTGTTTCAGAGCTTATAAGCTCTTTAAAATTGTTTGGTAAATTTTTTAGTAAATGAACTTATAAGCTCCAAAAATAAGCTGTCATGAGCTTATAAGTTCCGAAAAAAAAAGTAAGCTCTCCCCAACTTTTTTTCGAACAGCTTATAAGCCGTCTAATGTTAAAAGATAAAATAATATAAATATATTTATTTTTTTTCAAGATTACATTTCTACTATCACAAAAAATATTTATTTACATGAAATTTATTTTATTTTATTTTTTGAATCATCATTATACTTAAAAAAACTTATAAGCTTCATTTTACCAAACAAAATTACAGCTTATCAGCTCCAAAAATATCTTATAAGCTACATCGTCTTATTTTATCCAAATACTTTAGAAGCTTATTTTTAAAATAAGATGTAGGAGCTTATCAGCTCTAAAAATATCTTATAAGCTCTATGAGCTTATAAGCTCTTTAAAATAAGTTTAGCCAAACACTCTCTAAGTATATGCTAATTGCTTCCCCGATACCTTCATTTTATGATAGGTGTCTTGTTTAACTTTTTTTTTTCCCTCTGTCTCCTATTACATGTTTTCTTTTTCTTTTTTGACGTTGTTTTTTTCTTTTCATTTTTCTCTTTTCTTTCATTTTTCATTTTTCAATATCTCATTTTACTTTCTTTATACTTGTTTTCTTAATTTAATTTATTTTTTAACTTTTCATTTATTATTAATTTAGTAAATATATTAGAAAAAGTTAAAAATTGTATTTATACAAAAATTAATAAAAATATATAAAATATCTATGTTTTATAAAAACTATTCGTGTTACAAAAATTAATAAATATCTATATATTTTTCTTTTTTCTTTTAATTTTAACTTCAGCAACGGCACTTGCGCACTCTTTTTTTATTTTTGTTTTAGATATTTTATCATAAAACATAGATATTTTATAGATATTTATTCATTTTTAACTATTTCTAATATATTTAATAAATTAATGATAAGTGAAAATAAAATAAAATAAAATGAAATAAAATAAGAAAACAAATGTAAAAAAAATAAAAAGATACATAAAAAAAGTGAGAGATGAAAGAAGATAGAGAGAGAAAAATAGAAATAGAGTCAAAAAATGTAATAAGGGAGAGAGGGAAAAAAAAAATCAAACAATACATTTGTCAAAAAGTGGTGGTGCTTCCCCACATATACTAAACTATATAATGATGTCATTAATCAATGTATATTTATCTAGGAATTTTCTAAAATAACGTCACTTCGTACAAGTTTATATTACGTAGTCCTCTCACTAATTAAGAGCCACATGTTAATTTTTACCTTTTAACAGGTTTAAGAATTGAATTTTGATTGACTACTTATAACTATTTATCTCTATCACTAAAATCAAGATGTCTTCTCCATCTATTCATTGTATATCCTTTTGTCTTCTCTGTTTTCTTTCTCTAAATTATTCAACGTGTTTTTTCGTTTTATGTGTCTTTTCTCTCTCTCTCCCTTTACTATTCAACTTAATTATATATTTTTTGTTTCCTAATTATATATGTAATTAGGTCGTATTATTTTTTTTAATAATTATCTATACTTCGTATAAAACAACAAAATAACAATTTAGTCATTCTATGTTTAACAATATAAATGTGTTCTTTATTTTTTTTATTTTAAATAAAAACACACTTTAATATATGGTATAGATACCAGATATAAACTTTGTGTAATTTAATAAATATTTGAAATAATTTATTTTAAATTATAGCATAGTCATGCTTTACATTACATGCTTAGATTTGTATGATTATATAGTGATTCCATATAATCACTACTAGAAAATTGTTTTTTTGTGACTGATTTTGGCTTAAATTGGTCACAAAAAGAGTTTGGTAACCGAATTTGTGACCGAATAAATCGGTCACGAAAACCTTGGTCATAGTTTTTTTGTGACTGGAGCTGTGACCCACTATTTTGTGATCGAATGTTGTGACTGAAATTTCGATCACAGAAAAAATAATAGTGACCAAACATTAGGTCACAAAATGAAGGCAATAATGACTAAAATTTCGATCACAATTTGATTCAATCTGTAACCAAAATTTCGGTCACTATTCATTTCATTTTGTGACCAAACTTTTGGTCACTATACCTTTTTGTGACTGAAATTTCTTCCAGTCACAAAATTTTAGTAAATCACACATCAACCACGTCCCCCACATACCTCACCCCGCCCTAGACCCACACCAACCCTAGACCCAGCCCCCTAGGACCCCACATGTTGAGTATATAATAAATATTTCCTCTTGTAGTTGATATGGTTTGAACCCTTGACCTCTAGGTTGAGGTGAGGGTTCTAAATCACTACACCACTTATGTTCTTTGTGCATGAAATGATTTTTCTTATACTTAAAATATATTTGTGTGATATTCAAAATTTAAATTATCTAAATACATTTCATTAAAATTTTATCAATTTTTGTAAATTTAGTAGTTTTACTAATTCTACATTATTTGTGCATAAATTCTTATTTGTGAATTATCATGAAACCAAACTTTTTAGAGAAATTTTTTTTTCATATTTTTGGTTTGAGAGAAGATTTAGAGAAATATCTGATTTGAGTTTTGTGTTTTTTGGAAAGCTTTTAAGCTATTAAATAATAATATAACTGGACAATATTTTTAACTACTTCCCAAGAATTTTTTTAACATTTATAACTATTATTCAAACTTTTAAACTTAAAATAATCTAATATTATTTATAAATTATCAATTATTTATATATTATTATATTAAAAGTTAGTATATTCAATTAGTTATGTTAATTACTCAAATTCAAAATTCAATTGGATTTTAATTTACTCAGTTTCAAGCACTTTTAGAAACTCAATTGAACTTAATTTTGTGTGACCGAAAATTCAGTCACAAAATTGTTTCAAATAGAAACGATATTAGTGATCGATTTTTCGATAAAAAAATCCCTTGAAAGGCATGGATTTTTTGTGATCGAAAAATCGATCACAAGATTCTTTCACGACAGAAGAGATATTAGTAACCGATTTTTTGGCCACAAATTTCCTTGAAAGACGTGTTTTTTTGTGACCGAAAATTCGGTCACAAATTTCTTCACAAGGAAGAGATATTAGTGACCAAGTTTTCGATCACAAAATTCCTTGAAAGGCATGGATTTTTTTGTGACCAAAAATTCGGTCACCAATTCTTTTACATGGAAGAGATATTAGTGACCAATTTTTTGGTCACAAAATTCCTTGAAAGACATGGCTTGTTTTGTGACCGAAGATCCGGTCACAAATTACTTCCCAATGAAGAGATATTAGTGACGGATTTTTTAGTCACAAAATTCAATGAAAGGTATGGATTTTATTGTGATCGAAAATTCAGTCACCAATTCTTTTACATGGAAGAGATATTAGTGACCGATTTGTCAGTCAATAAATTCCTTGAAAGGCATTGTTTTTTGTGACCGATAATTCGGTCACAAATTCCTTCACAAGGAAGAAATATTAGTAATTGATATTTCAATCACAAAATCCCTTCAAATGCATGATTTTTTATGACCCAAAAATCAATCACAAAATCCTTCTCAAGGAAGAGATATTAGTGACTGATTTTTCGGTCACAGAATCCTTTCAAAGACATAGATTTTTGTGACCGAAATTTAGGTCACAAAATCCTTGACAAGGAAAAGATATTAGTGACCAATTTTTCGATCACAAAATCCCTTCAAAAACATGAATTTTGTTGTGACCGAAAATTCGGCCACAAAGTTGCGGTGACATTAATAAATTTTCTTTTTGACAATTTTTTTTAAAAAAATATGACAATAATATATATATAAACAAATAAAAAAATTATTTTTGATTTTTTTGCGACCAAAATGTTTGTTTTGTGATCGATTTGGCGGTCAAAAAAAATATTTTCATTCTTCTCTAAAATCGATCACAAAACTAGTCACAATGCTCCATTTTTTGTGATCGACGGATTTCGGTCACAAAATTCGGTCACAATAAATAGTTTTTCTAGTAGTGAATGCTTATTTTTGTTAGAACCAATGGGTATTTTTTTGTTATTTTCTATATATAGAAATATAAGTTTTTTTAATTAATTTCTCTACTCTTCAAATCAATAGTACATTAGTGATGTAAACTGTAACTTTGATGATTAACATGACATATTAATTAAGATATAGTGGAATTTTATTTTTGTGCACAAATAAAATTGAAATACATCTGATAGAATTTAATTAAAAGATACAATAAGAAAAATTATGAATTTATTTTTCTATATTTTAAGTAATTTAAAAAATAATTGTTAAAGTTTCAAAAATATAATATTTTACATTAGTATAAATTAACTAAAAATGAGATTAAGATACAAAATTTTAAAATGAAAAATAAAATCTATGCCTCTTTAAAATTAATTCTTGTATGCGTATGGGGAAAAAATATATCTTTATTAGAAAATTTTAAAATATTATAATTTTCTTGTATTTCATAATTTTAATTCTATATAGTTAAAATTTTTCAAGAAAGTTTGATAAATTTCAATGATTAAAAAAATTAAAAAGTATATAGTTGGTGAGAGATAAATATTGTGTAATGCAACAAATATTTGAGATTATTTATTTGAAATTACTAGATAGTCATACTTTTAAGTTATATTCTTCAATTTTTATGGTGTGTTATATAGTGATTCCATATAATGTTTATTTTTGTTAGAACCTGATAGATTAATTTTTCTTTTTATTTTCTATATATAGAAATGTAAGTTTTTTTAGTTAATTTTCCTACCGTTAAAACCAAAAATATATTAAGAGGGGCATAAATTGTAACTTTGAAAGTAAACATTGATATATTAATTAAGATACAATGAAATTTATTTTTATGGGCACATAAAATTAAAATACATCTAATAGAATTTAATTTTTTTTTTAAAAACATATGAATCAGTTGATTGGATAAAATTGGTTTAATACACCACATTACATATAAATAAAACTTAGTGTTGTATGTAATTAGTAGGTAATATGTTATTCAAACTTAAACAACATGTTGCAGGTGATTGCAACCTGTTGTACAAATACCTAGTACTCTCACATTTTCGTAAAGTACTAGGGTACCTAATATTAACTTAGTACTAAGAATACCTTATTTTAGACAAACTCATTTATTTATATTATCTATACTATATATACTATTATATAAAGGGATAACATCACTTAATAACTATTTTTGGTCTACTTAATTTTTTTGATTTGTCAATTTTCCATTTTTCTTTCTCTCTCTATCTCCTATTGGGGGCTTCTAATAAAAGGTAGCATTGTATTACCTAACATAGATATGATCTTAATTAATTACTACGTGTACATAAATTTCACCTCAACAAGTTATATATTCTATTTTAACATATAACATGCTTAGTAATTTATAATTATTTATTTTGAATTACCAAAAATACGGTACTTTTCTTTTTCCAACTTCCTCAATTGAAGGGATTAATGAAGAGAGAATCCTAAAAAGTAGAAAAGTTAATAAATTTTTTCGTCTCTCTCTCTCTCTATATATATATATACATATATATATATACACACACACACACATGACAAATAGATTATATTATGATCAGATTTGTAAATAAATAGAGTATGAAATTAAATACTATTAAATATCTTATATTAATAATTTTATTTTATAAATTAAAAATTGAAAGATGGTCTTTTATATTAATATAAATTCATAGTTATCATTATAAAATATTTCTATTCTTAGTTAAATAAATTAAGTAATTAGTATACGATTTTTGTTTAATTATTTTAAATACAAAAATTTTATAAAAATACTACTACAAATTGTTTCATTATATTCCGAACAAAATAGTTTTTACTGATCATTTTTCTATTCTTTTTTGTTTTTAGTATCAATCTATCATATATTGATGTTGTTGAATTCACAATTCACTTTAACAATGCTTCGATTTCATAAAAAAATAAATATATTTTCAATTATTAGTAATAAATATGCACATAAAATTAAAATCATTTTGCTAAATGATGTATTGATTTGAAGACATAACATAATTATTAGTTAATATAAATTATAATCTTGTGGCAAAATTAAGGTGATTAAGATCATATCAAGAATGATATTGATAGAATGAACAACATAAAAAAATTGTAATTATATATAATTAACTAGTGATTCAATTAATTTGGTTAAGGTTGATTTTCTATGTTATTATCACATTAAACAAATTATTGTTAATAATGAGATTACAATATTTATGCAATTAATTATTATTTATTAAAAGAAAAGGCCTCATAAGTTATTTTCCTAAAAAAAATTATCATTAATCATATATTGATAAATATTTCAAAAAGTTATTTGACAAATAATAGATAAAGATCAACAGAATTGCATAAATTTTCTATGTGCGAATAGCAATATAAGTCAAATATTATACAAATTATTGATGTATGGGAGTTATGGAGTTTTAATTATAATTTTATCGAATTGATATATATTAACTAATGATGAATCGTGATGTTGAATGCTGAACAAAAGTTAAACTAACTAAGAAGATACATAAGTAATATTAGAGTTACAATAAGAGATGGATATATTCATTTTAAGCATCAATTTGATTTTGATTTTAAAATAAATTTTAAGCATCAACTTGACATCTTAAGAAGCAATCAAATTTACTTGATATTTTTAATAAAAAAAATACATTTCATGAAAATTGACAACACATTTCAATAAGGAATTTGTTGAAATTAATATAAATTATAATATTTGTTATCAAAATCCACACATTAAAATGCATTAATATGTTATTATGTTTATTGATAAATTAAATGTTAAAATATATATAATAAAAATTACTAAAAGGAAAAGTTAAACGATGAATGTTGATTGATTGCTTGATTGGGTATGATAGATTTAGTTTAATGGACCTTACATATATAATTAAAATTAAAACTTGTAGGTAAACAATAAGTAGCAGGTAACGATAACATGCATAATAGGTTACAGGTAAGTGTAGCCTGTAAAACAGGTAACATCTACTCTAATAAAATGAGGATACCTAATGTTAAACTTTTTCCACTCGATCTCATAATAGACAAACCCATCTCCTCTTACATATTCTTTTTATTTTATCTCCCCCTTCCTCTCCCCCCACTCTCTCAATACTATTCAATATCATTTTTTAAATTTTTTTTATAATTATTTTCTTAGTTTTTTATTTTAAATTATGTTTTTACATATTACTAATTTTATAAATCTATTAAAAATAATTAAAATTTTGTGATGGTATAGATACTACCAAATAAATAAATAAATAGCAAGTCATTAACTAAAATTATTTTTTGTTATTATGCACAAGCATCGAGTGTACCAA
Source organism: Petrea volubilis (assembly GCA_026212405.1). Classification (NCBI taxonomy): domain Eukaryota; kingdom Viridiplantae; phylum Streptophyta; class Magnoliopsida; order Lamiales; family Verbenaceae; genus Petrea; species Petrea volubilis. The sequence goes on from CM047886.1 coordinate 15,970,243, forward strand.
TATTGCTAGTTATTATATCAAGGGAGAGCCCATTTCATAATTGCTTTGATCTCTCCACTTTTTTTGGTCTGTCACCTTTTATTTTTAACATTATTTCTTCTATTTTCTTTATCCTATTCCCTTTCACTACATATTCTTCAACCTTTTATGTTTTAATCACTCTCATCTCTCTTTCTTATGTCATATTATTAAACAATTTTCAACTGCTTCACCCAATTATTTTCATTTATTTCCAATCATATAGTTTTATCTTATTGTTTTTTAGTTTTCACTTATTTTAAATTTAATAAATATTAAGAAAACTATTCATATAAAGAGTTAATAAATATTTATTATTTTATTTATCAAATTTCAAATATAAAATCAAAAAATTTATATTTTTTTATTTTACACACGCATCAAGTGTGCCCACTTGACTACTTATTATCTACTAGTAATATTTGGCACACTCGATGTGTATGCATAGTAAAAAATAATTTAATTTAATGACTGAATAACATTTTTCTTATAGTATCTACGCTATCAAAATTATTTTAATTATTTTTAATAGATTTATGAAATTAGTAATAAGTAAAAGCAAAATAATTTAAAATAAATAAAACTAAGAAAACAATTATAAAGAAAATGATATTTTGAAAAGTATTGAGAGATAAAAGAGGATAGAGAGGGGAGACAAGCTGAGGAGGAGAAAAAAAAAGAACATGTAAGAAGGGCGAGGAAAGAAAAAGTTAAAAAACAAAGTTAACAGACCAAACAAATAAGCATATCAAAAGTTACTAAAAGGTGATGCCCTTTATATAATATTATATACTATCAAAATATTTTTAATTATTTTTAATTGATTTATAAAATTAATAATAAGTAAAAAAAATAATTTAAATAAAGAAAACTACGAAAGCAATTATAAATAAATTTTTAAAAAAGATATATTGAAGAGTGTTGGGAGACCAAATAGGATAGAGTCAAGAGAGAAAGTAAAAAGAACATATAAGAGGGAATAGGAAAGAGAAAGTAAAAAATAAATAAATTGACATACCAAAAAAATAAGTAGACCAAAAATAGTTAATAAAAGGTGTTGCTTTTTATATAATAGTATAGGTACTATATATTAAGTGAGAACCCATTTTACTTTTTTCTGTGTGTGTAATTTTGAACTTCCTAAAATGCCCCTATTAAAATAACTGCAAGTATAAAATCTTTAGTTATTATTCTCTCTCTCATTTCTCTAACGTACCTTTAATTTTTCTTTTCTATTCTCTTTCCCCTCTCATCTCTCACATCACTTTTTTTTTTTGAATTTTCTTTTACTTCCTTTTCTACTTATTTTTTTAATCATAAAATTTAATTTAATTTTAATTTTAAATTTTCACTTATCATATGTTTTAGTCAATATATTGAACATAGCCGACAAGATAGTATAAATAATAAAAATAATTAATATATACCCATGCTTATATAGATTTAATATAAACTTCATTTAAAAATTAATCTTTATATTAGATTACATATCATTTTTATTTTGCACGGATATCAAGTACTCCCAATATACTAATTATTGTATAAAGAGAGAGACCTCTTTTTTTTATTTTAACTATTTTGGTCTCTCAAATTTTTTGAACTATCACATTTTATTTTCTATTTTTCACTCCTAATTTGTTTCCCCTACCCCCTCAATCACACGTTCTTTTCTTTCACTTTTAGTTTTTCCACATCTCCTTTCTCTTCTTCTCTGTCCTCTCACTCATGCCACATAGTTAAATACTTTTTGACTATTTTATATAATTATGTTCAATCATATAATTTTATCTTATTTTCATTTTTTTTAGTTTTTATGTATCTTTTATTTAATAAATACTAAAAAAAGTTATTCATATATAAAATTTAATAAATATTTATGATTTAACTTATTCAAAATTCAATATATAATTAAATTGTATATTTTTTAACATTTGGGGCACGCATCAATATGCACACCTTACTATGTAGTTTATATAATGTTAATATATTTTTAGCAGTTAGCATTCCATATTCGGTTAGTTCTAATTTTTTTATTGATATAAAAGATTTTTTTTAATTCTAATCTACAAAAAAAAATGAATAGGCTGCTTAATTTAAAGCTTATAAACACAATGTTGTATTTTAATTATTTAACGTAAATTGCATTACAAACTATCTATTGTAAATTAAAACTGACTATTCTGTATAAAAGCCGATAGGAAAATTTTTACTAACTTAAGTTTGAATGTCTTCTTTCTTCAATCAAACTATGGGATAATTACACTCAACCACCTTGAGGTATGGTCAAATTATAAATAAAACTTTAATTTCTGAAAATAATCGAGTTAATCCAGAGGTATGCATACGTTTTACATATGTAACCCTTAGTCTACTACCGTTAGGGTTTTTAACGAAAACTATTAAACTTTAATATATTTTTTCTATTTTGCCCTTTTGTCAAATTTGACCAAATTTTATAAATTGTTCAAGGTTGATTTTGTAATATTTTAAAATACATACGGTTTGTTATTTAATATTTTATACCAACTTAATGAACAAAATCACTGATAACAAAAAAAAAATAAAAATACAAACCTTAGAATATTGAAAAATTCAGAATTTTTTCAAAAAAAGCACTAAACACATATTAATTAGTTTTTGTAATATAACACATATATGATACCTTAAGTATCATTCTTGATGGAAAAACTAAACTATTAATAAACATCATTTTCGATGAAAAAATTCATGCGTTACAAAAGATCAGGAGAAATTTTGTCACTACAAAAAAATTGGGCTTTTGTAATTGATTTTTCGGTCACTAAATAAGGAAAATCGGTCACAAAATAAGATTAGTTACTAATTGGTGACCGAATGTGTTGGTCGAAAAAATCTTCATAACAATTTTTTATTGCGATCGATTTTTTGAGCAGTCACAATAACTCTTTAAATTTCAGTCGCAATTTCATTGGTCAAGATGACATAATTTATTGTTAATCTATCACAGATAACGACCAACTTGTAACCAATTTATTAGTCATAGTTTAGTGATTGAAACATGACCAGTTTTTTTTTTTTAATCATAATTTAGTGACTAAAATATCAGTCACAACTCTTCCGATTATATGTGAATATACTTGTGCCGATCAGGAATTGAACCCAAGCCTACGCCATGAGTTGGGACCATGCACGTCATGCTTGTGCTGGTCAGGAATCAAACCCAAGCCTATGCCATGGGTTTGGACCACGCACATCATGTATCGAACCTGAACTTACACCTTAGGTAGGGGCAACTATGTTGCACTCGTAATTTTGCATTAGTGAAGTTTCGAACCCACGTCTCACACAAAGGCAAGATTCCTCCCTACCTCTAGGCCATTGTGAATCTTTGTTGATTTGTTTTTTTACTTATATCTGTTTGTAAAATTATCATTTTATTAATTTATTACTTATCCTAAGTTTGTACAATTCAATATTCAATATTCAATTTGAAAAATTATTTAAAAGAAAGGTTCATTATCAAATTATTTATTTTTATAATCGATCAATTGAAACAATTAAATCCAAAACCCTTTGCTTGTTTTGCCAAAAATTGAATTGCTCGAAATTTTGACCAATTGATACAATTAAATTACATGAGAATCACTTCCACTAAAAAAAAAATGTGATTAGCCACGAGTTTTGCCAAAAATCAGTTGCTAAATCGTTAGCCATGGATTTGGTCCCATTAAAAAAATATTATTGTGGCTAAATCGTGGCTACTCTATAGACATATTTTTCCATTTAAAAAAAAATAATCGTTAGCCATGAATTTTCTGTGGCTAAATTCGTAGCTAACCTTTAGGGAAAAGGCGTCATTTTTGCTACGAATTAGCCACAGATTTTTTGTGTCTAATCTGTGGCTATTTTTGTATATGTGGCTCAATTCGTGGCTATTTTTTTTTCTTTTGAATTGTTCAATATTCCAAAAACTCATTGAAAATTTGGATGATTCATTCAACGCATTATTAATTGAATTAGGAAAATAAACAAAATAAATTCAATCAATTATAAGTGAACAATGGTCATTATTATTTTTAGTGACTCTCTCTCTCTCTCACTCACTCACTCACACACACACACACACACACATATATATATATATATATTTATAATTTTAAAATTCAAATAATCTGTTATTCACTTACATGTTATAACTCTATACACAAATCTTACATGCAACAAAAATATTTTTTCTCCCTTTTACTTAAGCTCTATTTTTTCTACAAAATTTTTTTTTTTATTTTTTTACACTTTTTAAGTTAAAGTACTACATATTGTTATTACCTAAATAAAAAAATTTACGAACTTAAAATATGTGCCTTGTGTAAAATTTATGCGCACACAATTTAGAAACTTAATATACTGTAGGATGTGTGTAGGATATCTAATTAAATCTATAGTACATAATAAATTATATTAAAAAAATTCATTTTAATAAATAAATTTAAAATATGTATGCATAGCACATGAAGTAAAAAGTGCTATCTATTTATCTAAAATCATCGTGCAATTACAAAATAAAATACTATTAAATTATGTTAACAATTGCAAAGGTTTGAATTGATATAAAAGGATTACTTAATTTACATCACCAACAAATAAAAAATTTAATTCATAACTAAAAATTTTATTAGATTAGTTCTTATTTATAATTTTTTTAAATTTTATAAGATATTATTGTTATTTAAGTGTAACTTTGAATATATAGAATTTAATAAAAACTTAAACATGATAAGTGACTATTCAACTTTTGTTTAAAGAATCAAAAATAATTATAACACTGGCTTGCAAACATTTAATTCGAAAGTTATTCATGAAAAATTAATTGGTTCATACTTTTTCTTGGTGACGAAATCCGATGCCTCACAAAAATATTAATTCTCAAATTGGGATCATATCCACATAGAGTACTTATTAGTTTCTCGTATATGAATTATGAGTATTTATTAGTGGCTTCAAAAGTTTCTTTCTATTTTTTTTCATTTATATTTTTTAGTGAAATAAATAAGTGATTATATTGATAGAATTATATAGGCAATGTGACTGATTTATGACTACTCTAAATTTGTAATAGATTTGTGACTACGTATCGTCACAAGTCATGACTCATTAGTGACAAATGACAAGTGGACAGATTTGTGACTGAAACCTGATAGTGACTAAATAGTGACGACAATATTGGTCACAAAATGTAACTATATAGTGACGAATTAAAACTTGATAAATATGTGATGAATTTCTGATCGATCTTATTCGCCAACAATTAGTGACCAAATGATCAATCACCACAAGTAACTAATTAGTAACTGACTCAAATTTATAACCAATGAGTGACCGGTATACATACCACTAAGTATCCATAAAATTTTACTGATTGCTCAGTGATTGAATTAATGTCCATCACATGAGATACGACAAATTAGTGATTGAAATTACTTCAGTCACTATTCTATCAGTGATTATCATCTAATTGTTTACAAGTAATCAGTCACAAATCTGTAACTAATCGTGACCGATAAGGTCGGTAACTAAACTTTAATCACTAAAGGCCTTTTTTCTTGTAGTGGGTCTTTATAAAATTCCCGTTAGCATTGCAGTTAGTATGCACAAACCCTAAGATTGTCTAGGTAATTTTTTCAAATTCAATGGTTAAATTTATGATTTTGTCGACCTTAGGGTAGTTTAGTGTAATTTTCTCATTTTTAAATAGTAAAATATTTGAGGGCATTTTTGTGTTTCTCACATCTCTGTTAGTATTATAATTTAATATGCGTACTTTAGGATTATTTAGGTAATTCTCAATAGTTGAGGGTTTAATTTGTAATATGACCAAACATCAGGGTAGTTCAATGTAATTATCCCATCCAACTAATATAATTAAATATAACATTGGACTTGTTTGAATTTAGATAAATAAGTTTGGCTTTAAAAAAGAACAAAGAGATCAAAATTTATTTAGATTAAAAAGTAAATAACTTAGTTATAAATTAAAATAATGAAAAAGCTATTTTTATAATAATCATTTATTGCTTCTTTAATTTATGTACATATTGAAAACATTGTTTAATTAAAATGTACTGTAAAGTTTATAAATTGCTTGAGATTGTGTGTGTGCTTATTTCTATCGATCCAAGAGAAATTTTATTCAAAAATTTAAGGGAAAAGCACTTTACCTGAAAATTATACTCGTTTTTATATTTTTTTTAATACTTTTTTGTTATATTTTATCATATGAACTATCCAATTTTTACACTTCATTTATTGAAACTTGATTTTGATCCAAAAATTCATCGGTAAAGTGTGGTCATATGGCAAAGTTGATACAATTCAATGAGTTTTTTGGAGAAAAATATGATTCAACGGGTAAAGTATAAAAATTGAATAATTTATATGAAAAAATATAATAAAAAACATATAAGAAAGTGTAAAAATAGAAATTCTTCGAAGGACAAATGTTCATTTTCCAAAATTTAATTTAAAAGTATAAGAATTATTCGTAGATGTTGACCTCTTTGGTACAACTAAGGTATGTTTTGACAGTTCCAAGATATTTGATGTATTCTTGGTTTTCGAATTCAAATAATTTCCTAACAAATATTCTTCTTTTATATTATCACATGTTTTCATTTGTTTGAAAAAATAAGATTGGATTGATTAAATCTTTCCTTAATACCAATTATCACATAGTCTAAATCTTGATGGGAGATTTAGTTAGAAATTGATTGATTGCTTTGCATATTATTATTAAACACATGCTCTACATCTTTATCATTTTGATAAGTTTGACTTGATATGATTTGAATATATCAATCAAGCTTGAAACTTATTTGGTTCCAATCCTGTTTCCTTCTGGAACTTTATTTATCCAATTGGAATAAGATCATAATGGCTCCTTCCATTTTTATCGTTAATATAGATGTTGGAACATGATTCTAGAACTCTAGTTTTCACTTGGAACTTTATCGGTTCGTGTGAAATTAATATCATAACAATTCCTTCAATTTTTTATCATTAATATAGCCGTTGGAATTTGATTGGTTTGGCTGGAATTAAAACCACAACGGATCTTTTTTTTTTTCCCCTCGTCAAAATAGTCGTTGAAATTTTGACTATTTAAGGGAGAACTCTCATGTCTTTGAGAGATGTGATTGTGTGAGAATCTTATAGTTGAAACGAGAATGTTGAGTTCAATATCAAAATTCTTACCATCATATAATTATTATTTGTTTGTTTTTATTTTTTCAAGGTCTTTGCAAAAAGTGTTTAACTGCGAATTAACTACCAGAATCAACCACATTATCTTGCTTCAGGGGCAAATGGGCCAGTTAAATTGTTTATTCATTCTCTCTTTATCAAAAGTTTTTAGCTTTTGATTGGTATTTACCTGGTACACTATAACTTATATTGTAACCGTATGAATATCGTTTGTTGTTAATAGGTTATTTTAAGTGAAATTTGTAAACTATACGTAGTCCAATTTGGTGAATTAGGATAAATATTTGTGTCGTTTTATTATTTTGCATAGGGGTGGCAAATGGGCGGGTTGGGTTGGGTTGGATTCATATAGATTGGGTTTGAAATGGGTTCAAGTATATGGGTTCAAGATGGATTGGGTCTGGGTTGGGTTGGGTTTGAGTTGGGTTCATATAGATTGGGTTTGAAATGGGTTCAAGATGGGTTGGGTTGAACCCAAATGGATCCAAATTTCAAAACGAAAAAATGTGTATTTATTATAGTTGGAAGATTGTATCTATCATTATTTACTTTATTATTATTATTATTATTATTATTGCTACTACTTTGAAAAATGTAAAAAATTTTAGCTACCAATTTAAATCGATTCCTATCATCAATTCAAATTTTTATTTCATTATTTGATAAGTTAAAAAACCAAAAAGTTTCACACACACACACAGAGTTTCACACACACACACACACACACACACACACAGAGAGTTTCACACACACACACACACACACAGAGTTTCACACACACACACACACAGTTTCACACACACACACACACACACACACACACACTGCACACACAGTGTGTGCAGTGTGTGTGTGTGTGAAACTGTGTAACACACACACGCACTGCACACACCGTTTCACACACTGTGTATGCAGTGTGTGTGTGTGTGTGTGTGTGTGTGTGTGAAACAGTGTGTGAAAGTGTGTGTGTGTGTGTGAAACAGTGTGTGAAAGCACACACAGTTTCACACACTGTCTGTGTGTGTGTGCAGTGCGTGTGTCTGTGTGAAACTGTGTGTTTCACACACTGTGTGTGTGTGTGCAGTATGTGTGTGTGTGTGTGAAAATGTGTGTGCAGTGTGTGTGTGTGACTGATGATAATAAAAGTAATTACAAATTATAAATCCACACATTCCAAATTCATTTGAATCCATTTTAAACCCAATATAAACCCAAAACTATCTTAACCTAATTAGAACCAAACCCAACCCAATCCATTATAAATTTTTTAAACCCAACCCAATCCAAAATTAATTGGATTAGGTTGAACCCATGAGTTTGAGCCCATTTTACCACCACTAATTTTGCATATTTTACATTGTTAGTTTTACTGATATTATCATTGATACTTACAGATCAATAATTATCTTTCAAACAAAGTATTAATATTTAAAATTTTTATTTATTTTGGTGCATTTTACAAAAATATTAAGGCCTAATTCAATCCCGTGCCGAGTCAGATCTCACCTATCAATAGAGTATGTTTGAACTGTTTAAGGGGTACGGTGATTATAGAAAAGGCAACAAGAAAACAATGATTTAATAGACAAGATATAGCAGATAGCTAGATTTATTTATTTATTTTTAGATGAAAGAGATGTTATTGGGCATGCATATCTTGGTTGATGTTGACATTAATTGGCGGAGATCCACCTTGATTGACTGCCATTCGTCCTGTGTTATAATTTAGAGACATATAGTTTTTGCTTTTTTGTGATGCTTTCAACAAAAATCATTGCCTTTTTCGTTGAAATTATGGCAAAGCTGTTCATTGCTTTTTTTTGGCTTATTAAAGAGGGAAAATTCTGCCCTATATTAGCTTTAATTATAGTGAAATTAATTGTGCGATGAGTATATTACACTAACTTTTATAAATGGTGCATATTTAAAGAAGATTGATTAGTCACATAATAAATATAATAATACTAATTTTGTAATTTATTGAGCTAAATTGAATTTGAATAGGAATTATCCATTCAAAAACTACTCATGTATTTAACAATGATAACTAATTCTAACGGTGAAGTTGAGGATCCCAAATTATAAGAATTTCAGTTTGACTTCCCATTAATATATGATGAATCTTTGCCATATTTTAATAGTAATTTTATAAATCTAAAGCTCCGTTGGGTTCGAGCGCAAAGCTCTATTTTCTGGAAAACTTCTAATTTTTGATCAGGATATCCGATATTAGTTGACACATATTTAAAGCTTATACATTGAATTGGAGTAGTGGTTAATTGTTGTAATAACATAGAGATCACGTTCCTAAAGGATGTAATTAAAAAATTTGAAAAAATTGCATCCATCTCCCTCGAACTACAAAGAATTAGAATCAATATCCCATCATCTTTTATTTATTTATTTATTATTTTTTTATATATGAACCTTCGTACCATAAACTTTTTCATTCACTTTTTTCTTACCCCGCCTTTAATTCTTGAATTTTGATAAAAAAAAAATAGGAAGAATTTTTTTTTTTTTTGCTTCAAATGATAGTTTTTTCAACTTTCATGTTTGATCATTTTCAATTTTCTTTTACTTTTTCTTACCAAAATTCTTGTGAACTATCAATGGCACCTATAAATTAATTACATTAAATTTAAGTATTATTTTTAATCTAATAACTTAATATTTTTACATAATTAATATAATAATACTTTTATTTTTACATAAAAATGCGATAGCGCATTCATGTGTAGCCAGTGACGAAGCCAAATGAGGTTGGAGGGTGCGGTCATCCCTTTTGAAGTTCATATCGAGCTAAATTTTATATATATTTTGTTGAAAAATATAAATCCACCCACCTCCCCCCACAAAAAATAATATAAACACCTTTAATATTTTATACAAATTTGATCTTGCCCCTCTCCCCCCAAGCGAAAATTTTTGGCTACCCCTTTGTGCAGCTCCTTCGTAATATAACAATATCAAATAGGACCACGGGCTAAGCGAAACTCCTCTCTTATGATATTTTTGGTTGGATGAAAAATATATTTTTAACATTAATAATAAAAATAAAATGAAAAACAACCAATCAACTTAAGTTGTTCGTACCAATCAAAGAGTCCTTGTTCCAATGATAAGGTTGGGGACCTCATGATCACAAAATTATGAACTCGAATTTCACTTATATGACTATTACTCTGATAAGTATAGTAGACCATATACAGTAGTTCAAGAAAAAACTAAATTTAATTTAATGCCCATATGACAAAATTTTTGAGCCATTTCTCACTCTTATGGGCCGACGATGCTCTCCCAAACAAGACAGCCATTGACCTTATTCCCAAATCACATTGATTTGGAAAGCTTTAGTTACGATCAACTATTAAATGTGACATATAAATCCGGCACTACCTTTTGATAAGACTTAGGGATGGAGCCAGGGGTTGAAAGGAGCGGTCACATCCCCTTAAATTCATATAAAGCTAAAATTTACATACACTCCAATTGTAATTTTTTTTTTGGTATTTTATAAAAATTTGATATTGCTCATCTCCCCCCAACCGCGAATTTTTGACTTTATCCTTGATCAAAATGCTTCACCATGTGTTTGTCTTTGACAACTACAGACACACACACTAAGGTGGGCATCTTAAAGTGGCTCACATACAATTTATCTTGTCATTTGTTTTCTTAAAGGGATGGAATCATAAACATTTGTTGGGAGGAGGGGCGTGATTAAATTTCTATAAATATTTCTAAATATTAGCCATCGATTTTCTATAACCAATACCCACGGAATTTAGCTATGGATTTTTCAGGACTAATTCATGACTAAATTTAGCCACGCCACTTTTAGCCATAAAGAAAATCAGTGGCTAAATTCTATGTTTTTGTAGTGTTGGCTTGTTGGAGGTTTGTGTGCCTGTCATGTGATTTTTTTTATTTATTAATGTTTCTTCAGTGTTTGGTTTTACTATTTGTAACGGTAAAATCTAGGTCTTCTTATATAACCCTATTCTAATTTTCTTGCAATTGAGACTGGAAATTGAAGAGATAGGTCTTGCAAGATTGGGCGATTTGATAGACTCTAAGAATTAGAGAACAAAACACATAAAAAAAAACATGAAGAAATAAGCGACACTTACAATAATAGGGAGGCGCGGTACAAATTTTCTGTCACTGGCTTGCAACATTGCTCAAATAATTATTAGAAAAACACAAAAGAGGATCATTGAATGCCAACTTCCTTATAATGTGTGTGTGTGTGATTGTACGTTTATTTTCAACATTTCAACAAATTACTCAATTAGGATTTATAATGAATTTTGGAAAATCTAATGTCGTCTGATAATTTGGGGAAGAGATTTTGCACATTTAGTCGAAGAAGCGACAAAAAAAAAAAAAAAAAAATCACATGACACTCATGCCCTTACCCTAAAGGTCAATTTGGTAATTGTTAAAACAAAAAGTTACATGACTAAATATATCACCGCATGATTAAGATTGTTAATTTTGGGACCATAAGTGCAACATGATTCTTAGTTTCAGTATTAAATGCGAAATTTCATAAGTTTTATGATTAAGCATGTAATGGGGTCTAAGTTATAGGACGAAAAATATAATTTTGCCCAAAAAAAACCCTTTAGTGAAAAAATATTTGTTTGGTTAGATTTTTCTAACAAAATAGAAGTTAGAAAAAAGAGTCAAAAAATGGCTATTTCTAAGTTCTATCCAAACTAATTCCAATGAAAAGTACTTCTAAATTACTATATCCAAACACAAAAATATTTGATTTGTTTTTTCTAACAAAGTAATATGAAAAGTACGGCCCAAATGGGCTCTTAATTCTAGTCCAATATATTGCTTTGCAAACCATATGTAGGGAACGCGTATTTGTTGTATTTATTTCAAACAATCTAATTATGAGACTTTAAGGTATTTGAGACCCCTTTTATGGTTTTTCTCAAAAGAAAAGCACTTATTTATTATTATTATTATTACTATTATTTTTTAAAAAAGGCATTTCAATGAATAAATTTGGGTTTGGCTGTTTTTTTTTTATTTATAAGTAGAGCCGGAGAAAAAAAAAGTGGCTTTTTTCTAAAACTATTCACAATAGTTTTCAAATAAAAACACATTTTGAATGAACAAATAAGTTAACAAATAATAAATAACTAACGATTTGATATAATTTCTTTATTAATAATACATATTTAATGGATCACATCCAATCATATCAAAAGTAGAAAATGTGTCCTTAAAGTAGAACAATAAACTACCATTAAGGTAGGAATAAATATCTGTAAACTACTTTTCTTAGAAGCTATTTTGAATAATTTCAATATATATACATATAAAGGTTTTTTTATTGACTTTTGCTACTATGAGGATGCATTTCATTCCCCTTGGTGACAAACCATATAAATTTAGTTTTTGTAATGTATTTCGTTTATAACAAATTCTTTAATAAATGCTTTGTTACCAATTGTTTTTTTAATTCTATTTATATTAAATCGTGTCTCACTAATCCATTATACGTATATAACTTAAATTTGTGACATAATTTCTCTATTACAATTTTTTTTTTATTAATGAAGACAATACATTCTTGTAGTATGATTTTCCAAAAAATTGGACCAAACACTTGCTTTTTTTCCATTGAAATAATTTTCTTTTTATTAAAAAATAAGTGAGTCTCAATTTTCTTAAAAAGTTTATCTAAACAGAGTCTAACTCGAATTCAACTTCTCCAATACACAAATATGATATGACCTGTCACCATGGGCATGGGGAAGTGCCAAACTGCCATGTCGAAATAATAAAGTGTCATAACTACTAACAAACAACAATAATATGGGGATTCCAATATGCAGTTTTCTGGGCTCTCAACGAAATTAAATTATATTAAATAATTTTTTATATATAACCAAAGAAAAAGGGCGAAAAACCAAAAAATAAATAAATAAAAAAAAAACTAGTCAAAGATGCAGTAAAATGAGAGTTAAATGTTTTTGAATCTTCCCAAGATTAATGTGTTTGAATTCACCATTTCCAAACCAGTGCTGTGTGACCTTCGATTTACGATCCCATATAAGACCCACTCAAAAACACATGGACTTCACTTTTTCAAGCTTTTGCAGTTAGTTTTTAGAGGTCACTGTTTTCAAGAGGACCCCATCAAAAAAAAGTTGACAACACCATATCGAGGGAAAAAAAATTCATCATCACTAAATTGTTATACAGCTAACTAAACTATTGGACTTTAAGAATTTATAATCCCCCCCACTCATTCTTTGAAATCTAGTTATTTCTCATTACTTTGTGGGCCTACATTGCATGAATCCAAGAAAAAGAGGCATCATTTTGAATAATGTCAGCATCTTTTTGCCTATATATACAAAGAAAAGTAATATATATCTATCTATCTATCTATATATATATATATATATAGAGAGAGAGAGAGAGAGAGAGAATCTTTCTATTCGTTTTTTTATCCCATTGATGAATTCTTATATTTAGTACTGTATATTTTATTTGTTCTCAAATTTAATGTTTCTATACTTTTATATTTACATTTTGACAGCGAAATCATGAGTGAAATAAGTGACTGTTGACATATGTTTTTCCAATCAAATTTAGTATTTGACGTTTACTTTGTGCAGCCATGCATTTTGCATTCAAAATGACAAGAAGGTGAAAAAGTAAATAAGTTTGAGAAAAATGAGAGAGATGAAATAATTAGATCTGAAAGTTCATGACCAAATAGGGAAGGAAAAAAAAAACTTAATTACTTCGCATTGTCTAGGGTTTGGTACTTTATTCTAATAAATAACTTAGACTAAGACTAGAGATAAATTTTATCCTGACACCATTCATAAATTTCTGAAGTGATCAAAATACTTTGCCCTCAAACTATCACTGTATATACACTTTAGTCACGAAATTATTTTTCATTATACTTTGTTATACATATATATGATTTGCATTTTGCACCCTCAATGCCCTTTTACAATTATAAAATTTGTCTAACATTGACCGTCAACGGTGATATATTTATTTTAAAGGTCAAATTAATTGGAAACAATTGTTAATTTATAAAATTATTTTGAGACTTTTGTTTGTATTAGCGAGGTGGTTCTAATAGTTCAACAACTTTTTTGATTGAACAAAAACTTTTAGAGATAAAATGCAAATTTCATATGACAAAACGAAACGAAACACAATAGATCAGTGATTAAAGTGTAAAAACAAACTATACTTGTGCGCATTTTTTTTTTCCCAATTCTAAAAGCAAATGAAGGGAGCGTAGCTAATGAGTAATGATCATTTCGACCCTTTATTTCCTTTATTTGGCCAATATGATCACAATGTGATTACCTGAGTGGTGAACAATGTGGTACAAAATATATGATCAATACACTAGGAGTCGTTTGGTTTCCTAAATTAGCCGAGAAAAGCAGCTTACGTCTCGGCTAAGTTGGAGTTTGGTTTATTGGATTATAATCTCGGGTCTTGTTTTAATCTCGTCAGACCCGACATAAAACAGCTTGAATCTCGAGATTGTAATCTTGCCTCAAGGGGTGAGATTGAGTTGGGGGCATTCGAGACTAATTTCTTGGGACCCTAAATTTCCACGTATGTCCTTACTGTTCATGTGGTTTTTTACTTGGTTGTCCTCGTCTAGGGTTTGTATTGGTGTTTCGAATTAAAAGCATACCAACTTATTGTGCTTCCCATTACCAAAGCTGCATCAAACTGAGGCTGAAAATGGTGTGTAGGCTGGGAATTTGAGCAGCGATTCTGCATTGTAATTGTGTGAATTTTGATTGTTGGAAGGTAATTTCCGAGTTTTTGCTTGTTTGTGACTAATTTGTCTACACATCCCCGAATTTCCTTGTTTGTGTGTGCCCCCTCCATACCAGTGGAATGACTCTCCTTATGTATTGGTTTTAATTTCATACGGAAAGGAAATCGCCAAAGAGGATGTGTGGCATGTTGTCCGCTATCCACAATCTGTTCATTTGAATGTACTGTTAAAATCTTTGGCTAACTTCGGCAAAATTTTTGTTGTTCTCTTGCCTACGCATAGTATTAGCAATGTAAAATTTATAACTACACTACTCAAAACTTACAATGTTCTTCGTTGTTCAGTTATTTAAATAATCGTTATAAGAATAGAATTTGACCGTAACTATGAATGGTAAAGGAGATTTGTATTGTCAAAGCCATAGTATGTATGGAGAGCCGTCAAGTTTTCCAGTTGGTTGTGAATTTATGGAACCGATTCATTAATCCATAATTAAAAATACATTATGCTGCCGTTTTTTGAGAATTACTTGATCTGAAACACATTGTGCTACATCTTTACATCCTCAATTAAGTTCAATGATTGGTGTTTTCATTAATTGTTCAAGTGCGTAGTCATTTTGCTTGTGTGCATGCTTAGGATGGCAACCCTTTTATTCCCTTTCAATATTTCTCTGAGTTTGTGTCTCATAGTGTACTGGAAAAATAAATATGAGAAGAGAATTCCTGTTTTTGTTGTGGGTGCACCTATTTTGGTCGTTCAATTCAATTGCTTTGTACTACATTCTTGGGTCCAATCGTTACCGTTTACAGGATAGCGACCGAACATGTCGACACCTACGAAGGAGTTACAGTATAATTGGAAGAATACCAGATCAGGCCAAACATCTTAGAACACTAACAAAAATTAGCGACACAGACTGCATAGATAATTTGAGGATGACTGAAGATGTTTTCGGTAGATTGTGTTACTTATTGGAGCATATTGGTGGTCTGTCTTCGGATAAATTTGTCTTTCTTCCGGAGAAATTAGTAATTTTCCTTACAGTGCTCGTCCATCACATGAAGATGCGTGTAATTCGTACGTATTTTAAGCGTTCTTCGAAGGAGACTATTAGCAAGGTATTCAATCAAACGTGTTGTTGCTTACTGCGCATAAGCAACCTCCTAATAGTGGAACCGAAACCAACATTTTAAGGTAAGCAGAAGAACTTGGTAGATTTCACTTCATCGAAATGTTATTTATAAGTGCCATTAACCTACTCATTTTTGTAACTTATAGATTAGTATTACCACATATGTGAAAATAACATTTCACTTTTAATTTCTTGTGACTAGGGCTGTCTAGGAGCTCTTGACGGATCCTTCATTGATGTACATGCCCCGGCCCAAGACAAGAACAGATACTACAACTGCAAGGGTGAAGTATCGGTGAACATGTTGGGTGTATGCAATAGAGATATGTGCTTCGTCTACATTCTAGCCGATTCGGAAGGATCCGCTGCCGATAGTCGTGTGCTACGAGCTGCAATTAGCAAGTCGAATGGACTTGGGGTCCCGACACGTACAAAAACACTGTGAGTTAGATGCAGTTTCAATGAAATGTGTTTGGGAAATAGATTTAGATTCACAATAGTTTGTTGTTAAAATTTCTTGGCTTATGTCTTGTTTGGGAAATTGGCTTTCGTTGAGCCTTCAAGTATTGTATGTTTCTGTTTCTGTTAGTGTTATGTATTGTCTTAGGCTTCGAGTCATTTTGATGCAATGGGCCCCTTTTTTTATGAAAACATATAATTACTTGTGTTTTGTTTACTGTCTTGGTTCAACTGCTATGTTGTGTATTCGGTTTTTTTGAGTTAAGTGTCATATCTTAGCTTTTGCCACAGTGCAGCCGGGCTGATTAATTTGTTCTACATAGTGTAGCTTGAATATCCATGTCACTTAACTATTCAAGGGGATTGTACGGTCAGTCCAAGACCAAAATGTGAACAGCCATGTTGTGTCGTGAGGGGCCCCTTTTAATGTCCGATTTATTCAGCGCATGCAGAGTCCAAGCCTGAACACACTCAATTGATTTTCTTTTTTACAGAATATTAGTATTTAGTAGCCTACCGTAAACAGGCCTCCCCTTTAGTTGGGTACAAAGCTTACCAGTACTATGCGACTTCCAACATGAGGGCAAGTTGAATTCAGTTTCCAGGACTGTATTTATTAGGAGTCAGATATGATTTATCACTAATACAGGGACATATCATACATTAATCTTAAATTCAATGCAACTCCACAACCACCGTTACATAATATTTCACAAAGAACACTGGCGCACAGTTCATTTCCACCTTCCCTCGAGTTCCATGCATAGAGTGGGTAAATATAGAGTAAATTTTGAAGGTGTATACAAAGCCATTTTCAGTACCTCCAGGAGAGTATGTTGCTTGTTTCATTAGTTTAATAGTGATGTGGATGTGTGGGGGGTTTTTTTTAAAAAAAAAAAAGAAAAAAAAACACAGGGTCCTTAACACCATGTGTAATGAAATCCTGAAGATATTTCTGTTGTTTGTTTCCTTCCGCCATTCTAGATTGCCCATATGTTGCAGTGCAATTTTGATTTTTATGATTTAGGTTTAAAAAAAAAAAAAATCCAAAACGTGTTTCAACTATCAAAACGTGCTAGGATTTCACCTTTTTGAAACAAAATTAATGTTTGCTTTAATAATTACACCACTGAGGTTACAATTGTAAATTATTTCATTTACCAATTCTAATCTCGGACAAACCTACAAACCAAACCATGGGATTCTCAATCTCACGTCTTCAAGTTCTCACTTAATTTGACAAACCAAACGTTTGGACACAACCATAAAGTCTTGGCTAATCTTTAGCTGCAAGACAACTATGGATTACTTAATTTAGGAAACCAAACGATTCATATATATAGGGCCCTCCATTTTACAAGAATCTCTATGAAGTTGTGATGGGGGAGCACAAAAAGATCCTTTCTGTTATAAATTTGGTGTCAAGTTTAAAGTAAGTTCATCGGTTTTCTTTGAAAAATTCTTATCTGATATAATTTGGTTGAATTCAAAAAATTACATGGCAAGTGTATTGTATTTGCTAAGTGAGTTACCACTCTCCATAAATTATCGACCATTCACAGAATAAATGTAAAATACTCATCACATGATTAACACTGATTCAATCGAGTCGGTTTTGAGCTAGAAATTCCCTCTTTTTAGTTCATCAGTATTGTTTTGAGTTTGTGATAATTAAATCATTTTGTTATTATAAGGAGAAAATTAACTATATCTGTATTGAAGACTTATGAATTAACCCATATATATTTCTTAGCTTGAACTATTCTATACATTGATTGAACCAAAACATGTTTATAAGCGAAATCCACAACACACCAAATCGAAGAGGTCAAGGATTCAAATTACACGAGTCTTGTGAATTTTAGTTTATCGGTATTGTTTTGGGTTCGCGATAATTAAATCATTTTGTTATTATAATGAGAAAATTAACTATGTCTGTATTGAAGACTTCTCAATTAACCTATATGCATTTCTTCGCTTGAACTATTCTATACATAGACTGAACCAAAACATGCTTATAAGCGAAATCCACAATAGACCAAACCAAGAGGTCAAGGATTCAAATTACACGAGTCTCGTGAATTTTAGTGTCAATTTGTTGAATAACAACTTATAATTTACTTTAAAGTAATTTATTTGTACGTAATCATTAGTGATAATTGATAAAAACAAATTATTTTTTATTTAAGAATGTTGATGTAATTATCGATATATAATATACCATTTTCTATTAAAAAAAAAAGCTTTGATTTATTCTGTTATGACGTACTAATATTAAAATGAGTATGAATTAATTGATTGTATCAATTGAATAAAAAATTCACAAAGGTCTCGACTGATCTTTCAAGATAAAACCTAGAACTAGGGTGTCCATCAGTCCATGGATAGCAATTGTAAGAAGTAGGCCCAGCCCAAAATATATGGGCCTGCATCGCCAATATACATTAATCATTAGTCGTGCCAGCGCCCAGCGGATGCACAGTTTGCAGTTGGGCTTTTAGGGGAAACGCTCCTTTCACAGTATATTGTTTTTTTTATTGGGTAGTTGAATGAATAATATGTATGCATTTAAATTTAATTTTCGTCTTAATTTATTCACTAAAATAAAAATTTTATGTCATTTTTTTTTCACACATGCCATCCATTGAACTGCCCGATATATTATACGAGGTATATGATGAAATACATCATCATATCTCGGAAAATTAGTCTATTCTATAGAAGTTACACAAAATAATGAATATTATTGATTTCAAAAAAATATACGCATACATATACAAATACATTTATTCTAAATTTAAACTTTTCCATATTTTTTGAAATATCTATTTATACATTGGTCATTCGATTTTTATTTGTGGTTTTAGTAGTGTTTGTAAATACTTTTACTTCTACAATAGTGAAAGTTGTAGGAAAAGCTGATGAAAAAGTTAGTAGTGTAAATGGAAAATATTTGAAAATAAAAATGAAAACTAGCTAAAAATGAATAGTAAAACTAGGAGTGTTTAACATTAAAAGTAAAAAGTAGCACTTTTAATTTCTGAAAAACTTCAAGATATTTATCAAAATACCAAAAAAAACACTTTTAAGCACCTTAGAAGATGCTTCATGGCTTGTGCCTTACGCTCAAATGAAACGATTACATCAACCATTGATGTTATTAACTAACTCGGGTTAAATAAGTTGTCTCAATATAGAATAATTGCATTATAAACTTCCGTTTTCGGCTTTCATAATTACATAACTCTTCTGTACAAAATTTTGCTATGGCAACCCCAGTTGAACTCGTGAATAGGGGTGGACGTTGGGTTGAGTAATTGTGAGTTCGAGTTTTGTAGATTGGGTACCCGATATATTGGGTAGTTTAAATTGATACCCGAATCTGATCGGAACTATACGATGACCCAATTAGTCGAGTATCGGGTTGGGTTCGGGTTTTACCTGATCCGATTCAGATTTACCAGACCGAGTTTGAATTTTTCATTTTTTTATTATTTGAAAACTAATAGTTGAATATTTTAAATCAAAATAGTTTATCATTTGATGTTTGACCTTTAAAGAATGTGTAGTTTTGAGAATTTGATATCAACATTGCTACGAACAAGTCTTTTATTTTAAAAAGTAAAATTTATCTCTTGGTAGGAGTGAAATTTTAAAAAGTAAAAACTATCTCATGTGAAGGACTATGATTCTATATAAATCTAAATTCTATATACATTTTTATTCCTTTTTCTTTTGAAAATTTTGATTGGATACCCAATCGGGTTCTTGTGTAGAAAAATAAAATTTGAAGTTCGACCTGCTTTAAAACTAGTTGGGTTTGGGTTATTCCAAATTCAACTTTTAACCCAAAATACTAATCCTAAAAAACCCAAACCCAATCGGATCAGCTCAGGACCCAATTTACCCGATCCGAATGGCCATCTCTACTCGTAAATTATTTATTTTTCCTTTGATTTAGAAATTTAAAAAGTAAGTTATTAATTTATTATGTGACCTGTCTTCGGGTATCTTGACAATGTTTGTACGAGTGAAGAGAGATTAGTTCTTATTAGTGGTTGGACATACACCCTGTGAAAATAGAACTAAAATATAATTTAATTATGTAATTGAGCTTTAATAGGATAGAATTGCACATAAGTATTTTTGCTATATTTATTAAATTAAATCAAACAAAAAAGAAAATATAGTTTTAAGGAATTGGTTAATAAATTTAAGGTAGTTGAGTATCTATACAATACCGTTTCAATTCATCTTATAAGATGAATTACTTTATTAAATTTAAATAGAAAAGAGAAAGTGAAAACCAGTAGACATGGCAAGAGGGGGCATGAGAGAGGAGACCAAAAAGATTTCCAATGACTGGAGGAGCTACAAGTTGGTAAAAGCTTAAAAAAAAAAGGTAATTATATGTTTTTGGTTGAAAAAAAGCTACTAAGAAGTATTTTATTCCGCACTTTCTATTTCTAAAGTGCTTAGAAATAGCTAAAAAAAATACAAAATCTGAAAGCGCCTCCACCATTGGTTCTGCTCCTAATTATTCACAAGAAGTTGAAACTTTTGTAAACACCCCCTAAGCCTTTTCGACAACTGCCCAAAATCCATTTTTTCAAAAAATTTCACTCTTATATTTTCACGAAAAAGAAAAAAAAAAAAAATACTTGGTCATACTTTGATAATTAGCTCAATATAGCTTTCAAAAGATTGTCCCTATTGAGTGGTTTGGTTAAGTAAGCATCCACTCCGGCCCGAATCATCTTGTCCACCTCCTCCCCTCTATTGTGCGCAGTTAATGCTATGATCGGAATATGAACACCTTGACTTTCTCTGATTCTTGCGGTTGCCTCAATTCCATCCATCACTGGCATCTATCAAAATATATCGTATCAAAATTATCAGTTGAGTGTTCTGAATCAAGAAAGAAAGTGATAAGATCAAAGACTTCGTAAAGTTTTATTTACCTCACAATCCATGAGAATACAATCAAAAGGTACTGAATCCTTAGAAGTTGAGGGATTTGTTCCATTGTTGAGACTTCTCCAAACTAGTTTGCAAGCTTCTTCTCCATTTTCACAGGAAACGATATTTGCACCAAGCTGGGAAGCCACAAATGTAGCTATCTTTCGCCCTATAGGATCATCATCAGCAATGAGGATTTTCTTCCCCGTCAAGGGCTTTCTGCTATTTGGCCTTCCAAATTCCTCAATTTCACCCTTTCGGTTTGCAAAACTTTCTATGGATGATTTTCCTTTTAAGGCAGTCTTACTAATTGCCGCCTCCGAAGTGCTGGTTTCAAAAGAAGTAACATTTCTTGGTTGAACTTTTTCAGCATTTTGTGAATGATCTCCTCTTGTTGGCGGTACACCACCGAATTCGGGTAAAAGCCCAATAGTTTGATACAGACGAGATCCATGAAACGGCTTGGAGATGACCAAATCTGATGGAGGCAGCTTATCCTCATCCAGGCCCTGGAAATTAGTGCTGCCCGCATCATGTTTATCCAGCCAAACAACTCTAGTACAACAATTTTCATTTAAGTCCCTTCTGAATTCAGCCACAGCCCTGCTGATCTCTCGAAACGGGCCTGAATGTGTGTCAATCACGATCAGAATAAAGGCAAAAGAACCACCCCACAAATTGGACTTCTTTTGAGAGGGCAAAACAATATTGTCTGTGCCATCCAGAGCACTCAAAGGAACTTCTTTTGATCTCGTACTAGAGGCACGTGATGCCTGTCCATCACTTCTTGAATTTCTCTCAGATTTGCCCGAAGAGCTATGGTGTGATAGTGTTAGCTTTTGCTTGATCCTCCTGAGAGTTACAGAAAGCTGCTCATGTTGATTGACTACGTGGACTTTTATACCGAGCCTCAGCATGAAATTTCGCAAAATGTTGCTCCTCGTAGCACTCTGAATGAACAGTATGACTTGAGATCCTTCGGTTTTGGTGCTTTGAACACGGGTAAGGGGCCCTGAATACTGAAAAGAGCCACTGGAGATGTAGTCACCATTGGTCTCAATATCAGCTGTTCCTGTATTGGTAGAAATATCTGTCTCGCATTTACTGAAGAACACATTGAATCTGAAGCAAGTTCCTTTCTCACCGACTTCCTTGTCCACAATTCCTATCTCTCCAGCCATTAAACGAACCTAGATGCATTGAAAAAAAAAATGATATTAAAGAATCAAACTGTTAATCTATGCTAGTTAAGTTTGCAAAAGCAGCGGCGTACCAGGGATTGCACAATGCCGAGTCCAAGACCAGTGCCTTCTTGCCCTAGTGCTGTCTCCTTGACTTGAACATAGTTCTCAAAAACAGATTTTTGTTTCTCTTTTGGAATCCCTTTTCCAGTGTCATTCACCTCAAACAAAAATTCCATGCAATTTGGATCCCTTTGAAAAGTATTCACAACTTCTGATTCACTGTAGTCTCTTTCATCAAACTTGAACAACAAGCACATTAAGCAGGACATTGAGTTATTTTGGTTGGAGGCAAGTATTTCACTTTCAAAACTCGGTTTTCTTGCCCAAGCTCGAACTGTCACATGCCCCTCTGATGTAAATTTCACAGCATTACTAAGTAAGTTGCTCAAAATCTGTTTTAGTTTGCCCTGGTCGCCTTTAACACGAGAAGATTTCATGACAGAGCCATCATATGGATCCAAGATTACATCAACCCCTTTTCTAATACCAACAGAGTGAAATAAATCAACCACATCTTCTAATAGCTGCTCTATGTCAAATTCTTCCTCCTCAAGTTGCATTTTGCCAGCTTCAATCTTACTTGTATCAAGAATGGAATTCAATATGCCTAAGAAATATCAGAAAATGAGTCATATCATCTACATGAAAGAAAATGTCATGCTAAAAGAAAATTAAAGAAAAACCAACCAAGAAGATCCTTAGTACAAGCTTCCATTTGCTGTAAGTTTGTTAGCATTTCTGATCTTGAGGAGTCCCTTTTGGAAACTTCATTGCGACATATTTCTATCAGACCACTGATGCCTGCTAAAGGAGCACGAATGTCATGGCTTGCACTTGCAAAAGCAAGAGTTTTATTCATACTTTTTCTTTCTGATTGTTGAGTTGCTTCCATTTGCTTTATCAGTGCCCCACATAGGTACATCTCTCTTCTTGCAGCTTCAACAATCAGATAAACGAAAGTGCATATTGTAATTACCATAACACCAATCATTAGTACAAGCAGGACAAATGCCAATCTGGCATTCTTGTGAATGAGGCTTGAAAATTCATTATGTGGAAGAGCCAACACGTATACCTGAAAATGAAACACAGATAATCGTATGCGTTTGTGGTATGGGACATTTGTAATTTCTGAACAGGAATAGTACAAAGAAGAAAAAGTCATATATAGTATTGCCAATTTATTATACATGAAAAATGAACTCACCAATTGCAGTCCCGCAATTTCAACTGGTGAACAGTAAATCGTGTACGTCCTGCCCCAAAAGCTTAATACAGAGTCCTCAGGCGTGCCATCGTCGGATTGACACGTGATGTTTCCTACTGCAGTACTAACTTCATCATCACGATCATGGCCTAATAATTGAAAAGAGACTTGATTGCCAGCCAAGATCATACGAGTGTTGGGAATTCCTTGAAGCAGCACATTATTCCCATCCACTGCAGCCAAATACAAGCTCCCATTATAAAATGCTATTTCATCAATCAAGGGATCGATCAGACATTTCATCGAATACCCTAAAGACATGGCTCCTTTGCCATCCATAGCAACACTACTAAGCAATACAATATCCCGAGAATCGGCCCAGCCAGTCCCAACAGAGGCATATCCATTTGTACTATTCAATGCTCTAAAAAACCAGCTCAAGTTAACAAGGTCAGCAGATGGATCAAACTTAATTGCTTCACCGTATAGCTTTCCCGTGTTGCGATTCGCAGGCTGCAAGTACCATGTGTACTCCTCTGTATCATTTTGTGTTGAAGAAAATGTAGAATTTGAGTACAATGCATAAGGCTGATGATCATCTTTAACATAGTATGCGAAGAATAATCCATCCAACCTAATATAACAAATCTGTGATAAATACGGAATAGTTGACAAAGATTGAAACAATGTAGAAGCCACCTGCATCATTGCCAAAAAAACAAAACCTGATATTTAAACACTGAGAGAAGAAATTTAAGAACACATTGTAGTTCAAATCAGCAATCATCACACAAATTAACAAAAAAAATTGTACACACACACACACACACACACTCATGCATACATAAACTGACCTTCGATTGAATCTGGGAGAAGTGAAGATCATGATTTTCATCCAAAGACGAGCTCAATAATCTTGCTAAGTTGATGGCCGATGCATTAATAGGAGAAAACCATGAAGCTGTTTTATGAATTGTTGAGACTAGTTGTCGATTGTGGTTTCGGGAGATGTTCTTAACGTGATTTTCGATTCTTGTAACCCTATTGATCCACACCGGAATCAACAAACCAGCTATAGACAGCACCACTATCATCTGCATTGAGTAGTAAAACAAGTGTGATATTTTTTTTTTTGGTTTCCAAAACAAGTGTGATATTGCCCAAAAAGAATTAAAGGGAAAATTGCAGTAATACCCTTAATAGTTGATCCAATTTCAAATAACCCCTCCCATTTCAGAAATTATCAAAAACCTCCCTAAATTTAAGGTATTGTCCAAAAATTATTCTTTTTTCCTCGTCAAAATGCAAAAAATAGGTCACACATTTTAGAAATATGATACCAAGCTTACAAACTCTAATATTGTGGAACTAAAAAAGAAAACAAAAAAAAAAAAAACAAAGAAACAAGACATTTTTTGAGAACAATAATTTTTTGAAAATTAAGGAGTCACGGGATGATAATGCTAAAAAAAAATTCAATTTTGTCCGAATCCATAATAATGATGCCAAATATTTTCAAAATTTATCAACTAGGATGATTTAAACTTTCACCACCATTCTTAGAAGATCCATATATAATTGAAGAAATAGTTTAAGACAAACCAGGAAAATGAGACAACAAAGGGGGCGCAACACTATGCATGATCTTGGTTTCATCTGGGACTTGACTGCCACAATATTGAACTGGTTACTAGTTCATACCTGCATATCCATTAATAAAAACAATAAGCATTCGATATGCCCTTTTTTTTTTATTCTTTATTATTATTATTATTATTATTATTATTATTATTTTCAATAGAAGGCGATTTATTACGATCAATATACCAATGCCCAACTGATGAATGAATTATTATAGTAAATTATCATCAAATAACAAATAAATATAAAGAAACTATTATACAATAGACAAGAAATTAGTATTGAATTAGAACGAGACCTGCATTCACGAAAATTCAAACCCACAGCCTCAAGATTCTCTAATAACCCGATGCCATTACTAGGATTTTCTAGTGGTGTCAAAAGTATTCTTTTGGCACATAAACTTGGGTTTAATTCTTTAGTCTTTTGAATTATCTCAAATAATGTAGAAAATACATAATAAAGTTCATAAATAATTTATTTTGTTCAAATTACAAAATACTTCAAATACTCAGTATAGCACGTACCAAACAGAATTAATCTTTAGAGATAAATAATCAATTCTTAGTTACCTTGAAATTTCCTAGCAGTGGATTCTCGCATGAAGGTTATATTCACATTGATGCCGCGGCATGCAACAGATTCTTCCTTTCTTCTCTGCAAACAATAACACAGAAAATCAGAGAGAGAGAGAGAGAGAAAAAAGTTGGAGAGTTTATTAATAAAATACACAATCTTGTGATTATGTGTCTGGATTTGCCATTTATTTAGTATCTTTTTCATTTTTCCAAGTAACTTTCAATCTTTCCATAACATTTTTATGTACAAGATATTAAAAATAATATTTGGTGCGATTACTTTCCAAATGAAAACCTTTCCTTTTTTTTTTGTGTGTGTATTTTGAAAGGGGTTTATTTGATAAAAATGTAAATTTGACGGATATTACTTTAAACTTTCAAATTAATGTTAATATGAATGCCATCAAGAGTATAAAATGGTAGGAAATCATCTCTAAAGGCAAGAAATTTGAAGCATTTTAAGATAGAGATGAATCATGCATAAGGATAAATGTCATGAACGAAGTTAATTTGTCTGTGCATACATTCATGGCCTACTTTAGTTCTATTCTCCCATTTTATCTTCTTGACTTTTCCTTCCTAGATAAGTCCATTCATTTATTAGAAAATTCATTCTTACCCGAACCTAAATTAATTGAATCCAACAGATCGTATGATAATTATATTGTACTTGCCGA
The DNA here is from genome assembly GCA_026212405.1 of Petrea volubilis. NCBI lineage: Eukaryota > Viridiplantae > Streptophyta > Magnoliopsida > Lamiales > Verbenaceae > Petrea > Petrea volubilis. Next base: position 15,997,192 of record CM047886.1, read on the forward strand.
GTAATTAATCATTCTCTCTAAATTATCCACCAATTACATAATAAGTGTAAAAAACTAGTCACCGAGCCAAATTCAAGGTTAGAATTTCCTAAAATTTCCAACCATCATTTTATATAAAGGAATAATTGAGCTAATTGGTAAGCTGGAATAGTTATTTTTGCGGATGATAAATCACTACAGAATAATTAATGTGGAACAAAATTTTAAAACCTTACGGATGACAAAATAAAATTTTTAATTAATTTTAAGAAAAAAAGAAGTAATACCACACCCTAGATATAGGACTGATAATACAATATAAGTGCAAACGAAAAAGTTATTATTATGGATGAACCTAGTCATCCCACTAATTAATATGCACATTTCAACTCAAATGTTGAAGAAGTAAGTGCCAATGAAATGAAAATGCAGCCTAAAGTTATCAGAATTTTTTGCTATGGCTCCAAGATACAAAATAACACTGCAAAATGTTATAACTCACGACACAAATTCTGGATTTTACAAAAATATCAGATATCAACTGATGATATTACAACCATTTACAACAAACACCCACACAACAATTTCACACTTCTCTGCACCAAAAAGACCATAATTTCAAATGTTCACTAGTGTGATTCAGGCCAAAATTTATCCAGCAACACCACGGTGATCTCTTAACTCAACTCTTATCTTCATCTCTCCCACCTTGCAAACAGATTGGCCGCCTCGGAATTTCCCGAGAATTTCATCTTTTGTGCTAAGCCCTCCAAAACGTTAAATCTCCCGGCCCGGGAAAAATCAGCTGTGAACTTGTTGTAATCAAGTTGAGGTGCCTTCATTCCTTTGTCGATCATTTCTTCCAAATACTTGCATGCCTCATTCGATCTTCCCAGCCTTATAAGTCCCCCGATGAAAACAGTGTAAGAGTTTTCATCAGGACAACACCCTCTCTTCTTCATCTCCTCCCAAACCGCACACCCCATTTCGTAATTTCTTGCCGTGAAGTACGACTTCATGATCATGTTGTAAGTGTGAATGGATGGTTGAATGCCATTCTGGACCATCTTCTTGTATATCTTAACTGCATCATCCGGCATCTGTTGGTTCACCATCATATTGATCAGAGCATTATATGTCCGTCCATCAGGTGGGCATCCTTTCTCCTTCATCTCCTTTAATAATCTATACACCACATCCATCTTCTTTCGATTCCCAAAACCCGCCATCAAACAAGTGTATAAAACAGCATCCGGCTCACATCCATAATCGAGCATATCATCAAAGTAGTCAATAGCTTCATTCATTTTACCATGTTTGCAAAGATCCTTAATCAAAACCGTATAGCTCCTCACATTAGGAAGTGGGCCTTTAGACTTCATAACCTCAAACAACTTGATTGCATCGGATATCTTTTTACTCCTCAACAGTCCTTCAAGCATTATGTTATGAGTAACGATATCAGGCTTAAAGCCATTATCAATCATCTCATTCCAAATCCTCCCCGCTTCCATCAAATTCTTCACCCCACACCAACCGTTGAGCAAAACAGTATACGTCCTTAAATTTGGGGTGAACCTATGCTCTAACTTCTCAAACAAAGCATGAGCTTCCTTCACAAGCTTTGCCCTTCCCAATGCATCTAGCAAACAATTGATCGTCTCTACATCAACTTTAAACTTGTACTTCTTCATCAAATCAAAGATCCCAACAGCCTTTTTCCTCTCCTTGGCAGCAGCAAAAACTTTAATGCAAATAGTAAAAGTATCCATTGTGAGCAAACCCTTCTCCCCCATTTCTTCAAGAACCGACACCATGGTCTCAAACTGCCTAGTCTTTCCAAGAATATTCATCATTGCATTGTAAGTCCTCGAGTCATGAGCAAAACCAGGCCTCCCACCAGCCCAGTAAAAAAACCGAAATGCCGGTTTTCTTGCATGCTTAAACCTCTCCAACACACACAACACTAATTCATGACTCAAACTAATCCCACATTCATCCAAAACGGCCTCCATATTCCTATCTATAGCAAACGTTTCATCAATCACCCTACATACCCTTTCCACCTCCTTTTGATCAGCCTCACATTTGGCATTATCAACGACACAAGATTCATTTCCACCATCACTCTCAACTTCAGAATCAGAATTATTTGAATCAACAACATTACAAAGGGGCCTAAATTTATTCAACCCAGACAACAAAGTTTCGGGCTTTAAGCAAAAAATAAAATCTTGCTGCCGAACTAATGGCAAGCTTTCTTGAAGATAAGAGAATGAAGTGGGGTGTGGCAATATAAACGGAATTTGATAGTGAGTACTATGGATGCTACTACGAGTAAAAGAATTACGCAGAAAACACATGGGCAGAGAGCTACCATCAACTTGCTTTCCTTGAATTCCTCGCCCTCGTAGCGAGATTTGTCCGTGATTGGGAGAGTGTAACGCGGTGGCGCCGAGGATGAGTCGGCCATCTCCAGCGAGGAAATTGGAGAGATTTGTAGATTTGGGAAGCGGTGATTTTCTTGAATTTCTTAAGCGAAAAGCCATTGGGCACCCATTAAATAGGATTAGATGTAAAGAACCCAAAAAAGGGGAAAAAAAAAAAGGGAAGAATGAGTGGGGATTGAAGAATGTTTTGGCGGAGGGTTCAATCGGTGGGGGATCTCAGAGCTAAGAGTTTGGTGGGTTGGTCAGTGGTGAGTAACTCACGGGGGCAGCAGCCAGTTGGTGAAGATGAAACATTTTGGGCTTTCTTTTCTGTTGGGCCTAAAACTGGCCAACATAATCCATGGACTAGGGCTGTTAATGCAGCGTCTTTGCATTCAAATCCAATCAGAATTTTAGCATATTTGATCGATAAAAATATTTAATAAATTAGATTCAATTGTAAATATTCATAATTCAAAATAAATAGATAGAATATAGACTCAAGCAGTTCGACTGGTTAAAGATGTGAATCCAACTTTAATTATACTTTTTATTAAATAAACAATCTTATGTATATAATGTTAGTAAAGAAGGTTGAATAAAGTGCAATATATACTCCATAATAATTAATAATACACTATATTTATTTTTTAAAGTAATTTATAATAAAAATTAATTTATAGTTTTATAAATATTCTAAAATAATTTTTTAATTATTTAAATTTTTATTTTTTACATGAGAAATAATTTTTTTATGTGTTACTTGATTTTAAAGTTTCAGTTTTCATTGATTGTAATCAAATCAAATTTTAGTATCGAGTTTTAAACTTTTTATCAAATTTGGATTTAGTAGAATTGAATATAAATCCTATAAGATTCGGATCAGATTCGAATATTTAAAAAATTTATTAGATTCAAAGTCGAATTCTTGAAATTCGCTCTAAATCTAATCCATTGACAACCCTACCATGGACCATGCAATTATGAAAACTAAGTGAAGTGACATACAATGGCTGCCCACTCTCCGCAGGTTGAACTAGGGTTGTTAATGGAGCGCATTTTATTCCAAATTCCATATGAGTTAGATCCAAATTTTAACATATTCAACCGATTAAAATATCCTTGATGAGATTCAATTATAAATATCTACAATTCAAAATAAGTGGATTGAATATGAAATCAAATAGTCTAATATGCTAAAAATTTGAATTTGAATAATATATTTTATCAAATCTATAACATTAGGTATATAATATTATTACAGATACCTAAATTATAAAGTGTACTATATATGTCATTATAAATAATAATGTATTATTCTTTATTTACAAGGTAATTTTTTTAACACAATCATGTATAGTTTTCACACATTCTAAAAAAATTACTTTAGTTAATTTTGTTTTATATATAAGACATAAAAATTTTATTGATTATTTAAATTTAAAACTTCAACTCTTTTAGGTATTATCGGGGTTGGATTTTTTAGTAATAATGAATATAAATTCTATAGGATCCGAATCGAATTCAAACTGAAAAAGTTAATCGGATCCACATTCGAATTTTTAACATTTGATCCAAATCCGATCCATTGAAAGCCTTAGGTTGAACCATCAAAAGAACATCTCCATTACGATTCTTTCTTTTTTCTTCTTTTTTAGGTTTTACCCATATTTTTATCTCAAAAGTAAATTTTAAAATAAAATAATATAAATATTGATGACTCTAAAAATTTGTCATCGAACATAAATGTCGATTCTCTGAAATATTGTCCACATTTGAAGACAATAAATTTTATTTTTGTATGAAAAGACGCTTCATAATGTAGGAGAGTAATTGAAGTTTTATAAGTTGATCAACTTCTTAAATTCCTTTCGATGTAAAATAGGAATATAGTATCACTTAGTGGTGGCAAATGAGCGAGTTGGGTCGGATTTGTATTGTATTTTATTGGGTCAGGTTGAAAATGGAGTAGGTTCTAAATAAATTACAGAAAATGGGTTGTAAATGAGTTGGGTTGGTAATGAATTTGATGCGAGTTAATAATAGATTGATGCGGTTCTTTAACGGGTTCAATACAAAAAAAAAATATTTTCTTCAATATAATTTTATATATTTTTCAACTATTTACTTGTTATTTAACATATTCTTTCATTTTCAAAAAATATTTTATCACTAACTTTTTAAATTTGTGAAAATATTATCAAGGCATAATACTTTTTTTATTGGAATCATTTAGAACTGCTTGAACCCATTTAGGACCCAACAAATTTTCAAATCCATTAAATCCCAACCGACTTAAACCCATTTATAAAATTTAAACATCCAACCCCACCCAAAATTAATTGAAATGAGTTGGAATCTTAATTTTCAATCCATTTTACTACCCTTAGTATCACTATAAGTCATTGGGAAAAGACACTTGGGAATATAAAATATGAACTTTATTTTACTATTTTAGAAAAAACAATAAGGACAAGTACGGAAGAGAGGTTTTTTCATTTTCGTTTTCATTAAAAAAGGAGGTGAATAGAGAGTGAATGTGTGGAAGGGGAGCGTAGATGCTATTCAGTTAAGTATTATTTAATTAAATTTTTAATTATTGAATCGAGTATTATAATATAATATTTTTTTTAATATTTTTAGATATTATTATATTTAAATTTAATGATTAAAAATATTAATTGAGTTGTAAACAGCATAAATAAAATCGTGAGGAAGATACATGTACGTAATTATCCGGGATTAAAAAAGGTTTTTACGCACGTCTTGTCGTACGCAAAAAGTAGTTAAAAAAGTAGGGATGTGAGGGTACTCGCGTCTGCATTTGCCTGGTCAAATTAGTCGGTCCATTTCTCGATTACCTTTTTTAAACGTAAATGTAAGTTCTCGCATAAATAAAATAAATAAAAATAACAATAAGTAAATAAATAAAATAAAATAATAAGAGATACAAAGGCACACACACACACATATATATACATATATATATATATATATATATATGGTTGACGGGAAAAAGCAATAAAGAAACTTATGGTCCGATGAGTTTAAATTGAGTACATAATAATAAAGAAACTTATGATAAAGATCGTCCGATGCATGAAGTTGCTGCTATTTTCATTCACTTGGATCGAGTTTCACAAGAATTGAAACTGATCCATCATATATATCATAAAATCATACAAGTAATTAACTAGCTAGTTTTATTAAGAAAATTTTATTTCTTAGTTTATTATCCTAAAACACACACACACACACATGTATGTATATATATACATATATACATATATATGCGTAATAGTGTTAAACCCTCTAGAAAATTTTTGTTCGAATCCGATTTGATTGAACCCAATAAATTATAAGGGCAAAATTTATTATATTGGCACGGGGTAGAATTTTCCAAGCCTCTCACGCTTTATACAAATTTTCAAATATATTATTACTTTGAGTTCACAATATTTGATATATGATTAGATATTTTTTATTTTACCTGACTAAAAATATTTTATTTTAATTTTAGTAATTTATAAAGACGGATACTACCTCTAATCTGTTATAAGTATTATTTTAATACTGCACTAAAGATCAAATTATGCTATCAGAAAATCAAAATGTTTCCATATTCTTACCATTCATATTTGTGATCTTCATAATTGAGGGGTGTTTTACTATTTATAATTGCTTTAGTTTATCACTGATGAGACTTAGTTCAAGTGGCGAAACTAAGGCCTAAAGACTCCTAAGGTCATGGGTTTGACTTCTCATTAATACATATGTGGGTTTTTATTTCTAATTTAATGCTAGTCTATTGTTCTATTTTAATAGTAGTTTATTAGTTTATTTTTGATAGAATGATTTGGTTGTAAATAATATAGTTGTGATATGATATAATAGTTTGATTAGTACTTTTGAAGTTATTGATGTAATGATTAATATAATTGAATAATATGTACTTAAAAAAAACTACTTTACTTTGTCATTTCTTTAAAAAAAAGAATATTATTCAATTTAATCCAACTAATTGTCAACTTATAATGCCGCACTTAGAGAAAATATCATTTTTAGTACCATAAATATAGGTCAATCCAATTTGGTACTATATTTTCAATTATTATCAATTTTAGTTCCATAACTTCAATTGAAATCAATGTCGACCCCGACCCCAACTTCCATTAATCTTTTAACAGAGAAAATGCATGCGGTGTACGCGGATATAAAATTTAGCAACTAGTTCAATTTGGTACCATAGTTCTAATTGATGTTAATGATAATATCATAATTTTTAATTGATTTCAATTTCAACCCAACACCAACTTTCGTTGAGAATTTAATGAAGAAAACAAATGCTAGGCACATGTACGTTAAATCTTATACTATATGGAGAAAAAAAAGATAACAAGCTTTTTGTACATACAACCTAGTGAAAGGAAATGAAATTAACTGATAAATTGGAGCTAAATCATAATTTGGACATAAGGTGTGCCATCCTTTTTTTGGCCAACATTGTTTTTAGTAGAAGGTATGCCATTTTTTTTTCTTTCAAATGGTCAGATTTAATTGTCCACAAATGCAACACGAGTTTTCTCTATTAAATTTTTAGCAAAAGTTGGAAATGGGTTGACATTAAAATCAATTAAAGATACCATGGTATCAACATTCAGATCAATTAAAACCATGGGGTTAAAATTGGTTTAGCCCAAACACTACAAAAAACAGCTAATTAACCACGAATTTTAACTACAACAAAATCCTTGGCTATCTGCCACAGAGATATTTAGCCACAGAATTGGAAATTCGTAGCAATGGGGTGCGGAAATTGATGCCTTTTTCTCAAGTTTAGCTACGGATATGGTCACGAAATTTTCGTGGCTATTGTTCCATTTTTTTTAAATGGAAAAATATGGCTACACAATAGCCACATAATTCCTAAAAAAAAGATAGTTTAGCTATGAAAAATTCATATGTAAGGCACATTATACAAAATGTAGCCATGGATTGTCTGTGACTAATCTATAGTTATGTTGTTTAATTATATTATTTTGTTTAATTTAATATGCTCTCTGAATACAAACATATTAATTTGTTTGTTTTATTCTTGTATTGAGTATAACAAATAATAGCTCTCATTCGATTTACTCTTGTTACTCAAATATATTTTTAATTTGATTTATTCAATAGTACGATTGTTGAATAGCTAATTGATCAATTCTGATGATCAATGACCGATTCAATTATTTGACAATATTGTGATTGATGTATTAAATTAAACCACATCTTAAATTTAATAATTTGTTTACATATATCATTTTATTTCAATGTGACAATCGAGCAATTGTAATATACATAAGTATTGTTCAATCTACTTGAACGTTATTAATTATATATAAGTTATGTGGCTTTTGAATTAATTGATCTGATTGCATAATTTAGACTATATTGAAGTCATAATTCAATAAAGCTCCAACCCTAAATTATGTATTCTTTTTTTTTTTATTTGGACAATTAATCTAACATTTTTTCAGATTTTTTTTAAAAATTTTGTTAGGTTTCATATATTTTTCAATTTCTTGAAGACCCCTAAAATTAAGATATATTTTAAATTTGTAATGAATATTAGTGTATTTGCATGTTATTGATATGTTAGTGGTATGTTTTAAATTTGTAGTGAATATTATTGTGTATTATATATATATATATATATATAAATTAGTGAATCATTATGAATTATTGTAGCGTTAGTAGTTTGTTTTAAATTTGTAGTGAATGTTAGTGCATATTATTGATGTGTTAGTGATATACATGTATTAGTGAATCTTTGTGAATTATTGTTGTCTTAGCAGTGTGTTTTAAATTTGTAATAAATATAAGTGTGATTGTGTATTATTGATGTGTTTGTGGCATATACGTATTAGTGAATATTAGTGAATTATTAATGAACTGATGGTATACATGTATATATTAGTGTTGTTGGGTAATTCATTGATGTTGATATATAGAAAGTTGGGCATTCACATTGAGTATGAGATGTATGGTTGTAAAATAATATAAGTTGTCTATTAGATATGCCTTTGTTAAATGATATAAGTTGAGCATGATATATGTTTGTTGACATTTAAAGAGATGAAAAACTTTAGTCATTTTTAGTGTTGATTACAGAGTATGGATATCCGTGTCAGTCGGAGTTGAATATACAATAGGTTATTGCTTGACCAGAAAGACTTTATGAAAGAATTCTTGTCGGGTTTAACATAGTTTATTGAATTTGCAATCATACAACTACAATGTGAATGTGATAATGGCTTCTTTAGGTCCGTGTTCTAAATGTGAAAATAGAAAATACAAGAACTCCAGTAATGTACAATATCATCTTTTGTAGTTTGAGTTCTAACTGAATTATTGGTACTGTTGACGTCGGTGGTCCAAGTACTTACAATCATGTCAATTTTTTTGAAAGGCTTAGAAATTATGTTAATCTAGTCTATGATGCTATGGGTCAGAATGTGGGTCATCAAAATATAATGCCACACATTTTGAAACAAATGTTGAAATGAATCATAATGTTGAATAACCTTCTAATAAGGAAACTCAACAATTTTTTGACTTATTGGAGGTTGCGCAGTGTCCCCTTGTGACTAGGATATGAGTCTTAGATAGAATTGTCACCGACTCTTTAAACGATGACGTTAAAATTAGATTATAATATTGCTACATGGATGTTTTGATAGAATGGATGATCTCTTAAAAACGTCAAATTCAACAGACAATCACATCCCAAATAATTATTATGAAGCTAAAAAATTAGTGAAAAAGTTGGGACTAACATCTATAAAAATTGATTATTGTATTGAGAGGTGCATGTTGTGTTATAAAGAAGATGTACAATTGGATGAATGTAGATTCTGTTAGCATACAACGTTTAAACTAGCTCGTACAGGGAGCATTAAATGTATCCCTTACAAATGAACGCATTATATACTCCTTATTCCAACGTTGAAAAGATTGTGTGTCTCTGCGAAATCAACCGAGCAAATGAAGTGACATCACGAGCACATAGTAGAGCCTGATGTTTTGTTATCCTTCGGATAGTTTAACATGGAAGTGCCCTCGAGTTGAGAAACATTAGACTTGGATTATGTGTTAATAGAATCACTCCATTCAACTAAATATCAAAACTATATTCTTGTTGGCCAGTAATTGTTACCCCTTACAACTTGTCTCTTGAAATGTGCATAACCACTCCATATATATTTCTGATATGTTTGATTCCGAATTCGTGTAACCTGAAGGAGAGGATTGATGTATATTTGTAGCCTCTAATTGACGAGTTAAAAGAGCTTTGGTCAGAGGGAGTCGAAATTTACGATGTGTCAATCAGATAAAATTTTTGATTAAGGGCCAACCTTATGTGGACAATAATAACTTTCCTACGTATGAAATGTTGTCACGGTGGATTACGTCCGAAAAATTGGCTTGTCCAATATGCATGCACCATACAAAAGTTTTTAGATTGAAGTATGTTGGAAAAACGTCATGGATTGATTGTCATCATCAGTTCTTGCCTAAGAATCATTATTTTAGGCAAAATAAAGACGCTTTCTTAAGAAGACATGAGCGATCTGCACCCCCCTCTTGAATGATAGGTGAGCAGACATGCTAGGAAGTGTGTCACTTGTCGAAAGTAACTGATATGTCGGTTAGATACTCAAAAATACAAGGTTACAGTGTGGATCACAATTGGACCAAATAATGCATTTTTTGAGAGTTGCCTCATTAGAAGGATAATATCTTCCGCTGTAACTTGGATGTAATGATATTGAAAAAAACTTTTTTAACAAATGTAATCAACATTGTCATGGATGTAAAAAATATGACAATGGATAACAAGAAGGCAAGACTTGATTTGTTGGAGTATTGTAGGCAGCCTGAGTTATATCTATAATATCTGTCAAACGGTAAAGTATTGAAACCACGAGCCAATTTCACTCTAAATATTGAAGAATAATGTGAATTATGTATTTGGCTTAAATATTTGAAGATGCCTGACGGCCATGTATCGAATTTGAATAATTGTGTTGATCAATCTGGGGCTAACTTGAATGGTATGAAAAGTCATGATTGTCACATATTTATACAATATTCGCTACCGATAGTGTTAAGCACACTCGCTAATCTGTAGCTAATATAGTTTCATACGAACAATTAGCTAGGACTTAGCCACGAATATTCCATGATAAGGATTAGTGCCTAACGATTAGCCACGAATTTGTACGAACAATTAGCTACGACTTAGCCACGGATATTCCATGGATAAGGATTAGTGCCTAACAATTAGCCACGGATCAAATCCGTGGCTAATGTTTTAGCTACGGATTTTTAGGCTAAATCCATGACTAATCCTTATTATTATTATTTTTTTTTTGTAGTGAAAGTTATGGTACCAAAATTGATATTTTGCTTAACGGCCACATGCACCACACGTGATTTCTCCATCAAAAGATTAACGGAAGTTGGGGTCCGAGTCGATATTAATTCCAATTGAAAATTATAGTACTAATATCGATAACAATTAAAAATATATTACTAAAATTGAACTGACATATATTTATAGTACCAAAAATGATATTTTCTCGCGCACTTATTTTCAAAGTTTTAGTTGATCTCCCACTTCTATAAATGCAATATCCGGTGAATTAATCTTAAGGTGGGCCATTTTTCAGTTTAACAAATTAATTAGCTTTTGTTCTTTGTCATTTCTTTGAAATATTACATTGAATATATTTTATTGTTATGTTGTCACGGTTCACAGACCAATTTTGTTTGATCACTGACATTTTATTTGTTAGCCTGAGAGGGGGTGGATTAGCCCTTTTTCAACGAAAAATACAACTTATTTTATTACGGAACTGGAACTACCAGTGAAACAGAATATTGAAACAATATGAACAATAGATTTAAAACCTTTTTATCTCTTTGTAGGCACAACTGAATAAATATAAGTTTTAATATTAATGCTTTGCCTTAAGAATACGTAAGTATTAATGAAAGTAGTTAAACGTGCAAAGCAATAAATATACAATAGTTTATAGTGGTTGGGTTGAAGCTTAATCCACTACTTAAGTGTATTTCAACTTAGGATTTAGAACCTGCAAGATATTATTACCATTAGAATCAAAACAACATGGCAGAACCCGATAACAAAAAAGGAACTATACAAATAATAAAGATGAGAAGAGTTATCCTGTCTCTAGAACTGGCGCTGGGCCATTGGTACTAGCGACCACTTCGGTAAGCAACACACTGTTGGACCACTGGTACTACCGACCACTTCGGTAAACGACGCACACCCTTCACAAATCACTACACTCAATTTTCACTTATCACTGTATCGTAATGATAGGTGCGTCCGCCCAAAAGAGTACAAACATACCGACTCTCACTCCCTCTAACACACATAAGAAAAGTGAACGGACGACTCTCTGAGAGTGAGTCTTCATCTTTATATAGCTGGTAGAAATGTTTATTTATGGTATGTCTGCTTTTCATATTACCAGCATATCTTTCAATCAATTGATATCATTTCTATAAATCCTACAGATCTTGATCAGTGCTATAAAATACGGGTAGATATATTAGAGCACAATATCATATAAAGTCATAACTTTTCTTTAAAATGGATGTGAAATATATGGGACAATAATAAGAAGGGAGATCAATTAATGATGATTCAAACAATTATGTAAAAGATTATAATTAGATTGAATCTTTTATTATAGAAAATTTGTTATATTCAAAACATATATCAACATTATTAAACACAATTAGTGTTTTTTTAGTTGACTAAATATTTACTTGATTTTCGTTTTCAAAAAAAAGTATTTACTTGATTTTATTATGTTATGGCAAGTAAAAGAGCGATTTGTTCATATCAAAAAGAAAAAAAAATAAAAAGAGAATGACTTATAGATTTGAGAAAGTCAAAATAGAATGAATAGGGTATGAGTAATATATGGTATGATCTTGTATGGATCAAGTCTATATAGAGGAACTGTTCTCGATTTAGGTACACAATAATATATCTGCTTCCCACAAGGCCTATTAATTTATTTGTGTTTATTTTTCTAAACTAATTTAGTCGAAATTAATTGTACATGGACATAATTCATATTGTAAGGACCTTTTAGCTTTTTCCTATAACTAATTAGTGGACCCATTATTAGGTAGGTGTGGACTTTTCATGCATTACACGTCATTTTGTGATATAAGTGAATTAATTTGCAAGTATATATAGGGTGTCAAATGGGCTTATTCGAATCTGGGTTTTATACCATTCTACTGAAATCATCCTCACAAAGAAGAACAAGAGAGAGAGAGAAAAAGTGCAAGAAGGAAACTTGGCGAAAGCAATATACACTCTTTTACTTGGGAGGACCAGAGCCGCGGAGTGCCAGAACTTTTAAATAAGGATATTAGCCTACATATTATGAACAATCAATAATATAAACAATTAAATTGAAAAGATTTTGAAAGTGCACTAAAAGTTGGATAGAGAGTGCATTGAAGGACAAATAGTTTACTCAAATTTAACAATATATATATATATATGTATATAGCATAATTTTAAAGGAGTGGATGCATTGCACAAGATAGTTAGTGCTGCCCCTGTTTTATAATATTTGTTATTTAAGATTTTTTAACATAGATTAAGAAAAATTAAACAGTGTATTCTATTTGACAAACCTATTCCTATTATGACTTATTGAAAATATAAGTGATAGAGTAATTATAGAGGGTATATTAGTATTATAATACTATTTATGGGAGGATAAATTTGAAAAAAATACATTAAATATTGCATTGCTTTAGTTAAAATGACATATATTTTAAAATAAAAATAAAATATCAAAGAGAAATATAATATAAAATGGAGGTGGTATATGCTGTTATACTGTCTAAAAAAAGTCACAATTTTCATCCAACACTTATATTTCTGAAAATATTATTTGATTAAATGTTTGAACGGTGGCATATACAATTTCGGAAGAGAAAAATAAGAGTCCGAATTGGCCAACTTCCAAAACTTTAATGACAATTACGTGTTGCTTTTCTTTTTGTCTCCTCAAATTAAGCGCTTAACTGCCCGAGTCTAAATCATTATTTACTCTTTGATTCTTGACAACAAACCACCGTTTCTAGGCTAAAAAAGAAAATGTCTCACTTCTCAGGCCACACACACCCACACACACACACACCCACCTCTCTCTCTCTTTTTATCACCTAATCATTAATAGTTGTAGCTGTGATTGTATTAATTTGTAGGTCTTTGGACTACGACTCTACTCAAGATTATAATCTCTCTCTCTCTCTCATGCGTGGATGATAAAAAGCATTACTTTGAATGCAACTGGAAACCATTTAGTTTGGACCCCATGCATTAAATTCTCTCACCAATATTATTGCCAATTGCTCACGTATAGCCCTTTCCTCTTACAGTACACACATGAACTAGCCATGCTACTACACTCGTATGTTTTTCTTACATTCTTATTAGCGCCGACTATATAATATAGGACAATGTCTTTTCTCTTTTGGGTGCTGTAACGAATAAATATAAGGAAAAAAAAAAGGAACATACAACAAAAATTTTCTTCTTTTGTGAATACAGTTATTTGTTGACTCATTAAACGAGAAGTAGCCACCATTTGGGTTTTTGTTTTGTTTTTTTTTTTTTTAATTTTTTATTTTACTATGGAAATAGAGGTGGCGGGTGGTGCGGCGGTGGCGAGTGGCAGTGGGAGTGGCTCCGGTGGTGATATAGAGACGGGGCCGCGGCGGAGCGGTGGCGAGGCGTATTTGGTTTGGGAGGATTTGACGGTGGTGCTGCCAAATTTCGGGCAGAGGCCCGCCAAGAAGCTGCTTCACGGGCTCAATGGGTATGCGGATCCGGGTCGGATCATGGCGATTATGGGTCCTTCTGGGTCGGGCAAATCCACCCTCCTTGATGCCTTAGCAGGTCATTGATCTACTCCTATCTGTCCTCAGAAAAATAATTTCTTTTATGCATGGATATATATATATATATATATATGTATGTATGCCTATAATTGCTTGCGATTTTTCTGTTTTCTCTTTTTTGTTTTTTGAAAATTCATCTGTTTCAATTAGGACTCACTCTTCATGGTGCCAAAATTCAATCTTTTACATCATGGATGGACAATTTTAAATTGTACCAATGGCACGTACATAACGTTAAAGATATCATATTTGGTCCAAAGAGTACCAGAGGTTTAAATACCAGCATTATCATGCTTTAGAATTAGCCTATATATGTCTGAAAAGATTTAAATACTGTTGTACACTGTAATCAGTAAATGATAGGCGTTCCTTCTGCTGGAAGTTTTTCTTGCAATAAATTAGCCGTAGAATTCATTACAAAAATGCATGACAAATCAATCCATTATAAATTTAGTTTCGCTAATGGATTTTGTTTATAACAATTCCGTTAGTAAATTATTTTGTCACCGATTGTTTCTTTAGTTCAGTTCACATTGAATTATGTCACTAATTCATCACAAATATCTTAAATTTGTGGCAAAATCTCTCCGCGAAGGGGGTGCTTTTTTGTAGTGGAAAATGCCTAATTAATGATCTGAGAGCGCAAAGTTAAAAAGGCCTTTTTCACCAGAATGAAAATAAATGCTATAGATGCATGCTAAATGATCAGATCACAGAATATACAAGCTTTAACATGTATAATTCAATTCTGTAGCTAGCTCAAGAATATGTTGTTATGTTTGTGTAGATTGATATGAGACAATGAAACAGTGCTTATATAGAACATCAAAAATTATTGCACTGATGACAAAATGGAAAATGTATCTGTAGAGGACAATACAAAGGTAAAACTAGTTGTTTTATGTACAAGACTATTCTATCACTTCATTTGAGTGCTCAGCAATTAATGATATTACTACTTTGGTAACAGGTAGATTATCAAGAAATATTGTCATGACCGGAAATATTCTTCTTAATGGGAAGAAGCGAAGGCTGGACTACGGCGTGGTTGTAAGTATCTCACCGGAACATAATTTTGGAGTCGAATTACGACTTTTTAAATATCTTCAAAACTACTTACTTCTGTTTTTGATTGGTAGGCCTACGTCACACAAGAGGACGTGTTGTTGGGAACACTTACAGTTAGAGAAACTCTAACTTACTCGGCACATTTGAGGCTCCCGAGTTCCATGACTAAAGAAGAGGTAGAAGGCTTCGTAGAGGGAACTATCATGGAAATGGGGCTTCAAGATTGTGCTGATAGGCAGATAGGCAATTGGCAGTTAAGAGGGATAAGTGGTGGAGAAAAGAAAAGATTGAGCATAGCCCTTGAGATTCTCATACGGCCTCGCCTACTCTTTCTAGATGAACCTACTAGTGGACTCGACAGTGCAGCAGCATTTTTCGTGATACAATCTATCAAGAATCTCACGAGGGATGGAAGGACTGTTATCTCTTCTATCCATCAGCCGAGTGGTGAAGTTTTTGCCCTCTTTGATGACCTTTATTTACTATCCGGGGGCGAAACAGTTTACTTTGGAGAAGCTAAGACGGCGACAAAGGTATTGTACGTTGAATTATAAATGATTTAACCTTTCTATTCTCAGTTGTAGATTCAAATCTATCTGATTCTCAATCTGAGCTTTCCTGTCTTGAATTTCAGTTTTTCGCCAAAGCAGGGTTCCCCTGTCCAAGTCGGAGAAATCCTTCGGATCATTTTCTGCGCTGCATCAACTCGGACTTTGACATTGTGACAGCCGCGTTGAAGGGCTCGCTAAGACTTTGTGTATGAATCCAATACCATATTTATTGTTATTTTTTAGCTTGTCATTGAAATTTCTATCTAGTCATACCGTCTAGATTGGCTCAAATTGTTCAATGATTTGATTAGTTTGGTTGTGGATGAATATCAAATCTCAATTTTCGGGCGACTTTAGAAAGATTAAAGGAGCATTTGTACAAGATTTTAGAGCCTATGCTCTTTAGCAGAGATGATACTAATGCATGCTTATGTGGTATGACATCTTGAATTTATATTTGTTTGAGATTACAGAATAATAAAAAGTTTTCGTCCTATCTTTTAATGACAGGAGAAAGACGGATCATCGGATCCTCTGATGAATTTCGCAACAGCAGACATCAGATCAGTTCTTGTCGAAAAATATAGGCAATCGGAGAATGCAAAAAAGGCAAGATTGAGGATGCGTGAAATCTCAATTGTCGTAAGTAGTCCAAATTAAATCTACTCTATGACACGACATTTCGGAAGCAGGGTCTAAAATTATTATGGTTGTGAATTGCAGCAAGAACTGGAGATTGGATCGCTCAGAGGAAGCCAAGCTAGTTGTTGGAAGCAGCTTGTAACATTGACACAGAGATCGTTCTTGAATATGTTTAGAGATGTCGGATATTACTGGTCCCGAATAGTCATATACACCATTGTTGCTATATGTGTTGGAACTCTATTCTATGATGTTGGTACAAGCTACACTGCCATATTGGCTAGAGGAGCTTGTGGTGGCTTCGTGACGGGCTTTATGACTTTTATGTCCATCGGAGGATTTCCATCCTTTATCGAAGAGATGAAGGTACACGATACAAAAATAAAATCATTCAAGAAAATCAAAATCAATAGACATTGTCATGATCTTTTTTCTTTTTCTTCTTCTTCGAAACAGGTCTTCCATCGAGAAAGGCTTAATGGTTATTATGGCGTTGCTGTGTTTATATTGTCGAACTTCCTCTCTTCTTTTCCATTCTTGGTTGCAGTTTCGGCTATTACAGGGACAATAACGTTTTATATGGTGAAATTCCGGTCTGGATTTTCGCACTATGTATTCTTTTGCCTTAATATTTTCGGATGCATTGCTATGGTGGAGAGCGTGATGATGATAGTAGCTTCATTAGTTCCTAACTTCTTGATGGGAATCATAGCTGGCGCCGGAGTTCTTGTAAGTAATTAGCCCCCATTTTAGAAGCTTCAAATGTCATTCTTGTTAGTTTTGCTTGCCAATCTCATTGGCTTATCGGGCACTACTCTAACAGTTCTATTATCTATTCTCATATTTGTCTTTGCTCATCATTGTGTTGTATTTTCTTAGGGGATCATGATGATGACTGCTGGCTTCTTCCGGTTGCTTCCCGATCTTCCCAAGCCAGTTTGGCGCTATCCGATTTCATTCATCGGATATGGTGCATGGTCATTGCAGGTATTTCCACAATTTTTCGAATCTAATTTTGTTTCGTGACATGTGAAATGAAAAATTTTGCGGTGGAAATACTTGCACTCGCCTAAATTTTGCGGTGGAAATACTTACAAAACCATATAGCTTTAATATTATGCCTAGTTTTGTAAAGATGTGAAATAATCTTCAGAAAGGCTAGACTTTGCCTAACGCAGAGAAAATATTATTCAGTGTAAAGATGTCTAATTAAGACACAGTAGTGGAGAGGGAGTTGAACCACTAACAAAAAATCGTCGGTTTATTTCATACCACTTGAGTGGGTGTATACACCCAACTATCTCGTAAACCATTAGATTGGAATATAATGATGTAACAAAGTAAATTGTTGACATCATCATACATATGATCTAAAGGGTCCATAACTGAGTTGGGTATGTATATCCATTCACGTAGTATGACATAATCCTGAACAAACAGTATTAACTAACAAAAACCTGTCTAGAGGCCATTATCTCTCGTGATTGAGAGTTGTTATTGGCACTGTAGTTTTTACTCGAAGCAGTCACTTCCCAACCAATTTTTAGCGCATAGCAAAGAGTATGCACTAAAATGGAGTTGTGGAGTTGCGGAGTTGCTTTTGTAAGAATATGGATTGCCAATAACATCCCTTACCAGTAGGAGATCATATATACTTCTGTGGAATCAACATTATTGCTAACACAATGAGAACGCAGGGAGGATACAAGAACGACATGCTTGGACTCACGTTTGATCCTTTGTTCGCTGGTAATGAGAAACTTAGTGGCGCGTATGTCTTAAAACATATGTTTGGGATATCTCTGGATCATTCCAAGTGGTGGGATTTGTGTGCGGTGTATGTCCTTATCATAGTTTACAGACTTGTCTTCTTCATCATTCTCAAGTTAAAGGAGAGAGCTGCGCCATTTTTCCATTCCCTTTATACCAAGAGAACTCTATATCACCTTAAAAAGCAACCTGTGTTACGAAGATTACCATCTCACCCTTCCCGAAGGCATAATGCCCGGTCCTTGTCTTCTCAGGAGGGTCTTAACTCCCCGATCCCCTAGGACTAGCAATATGATAATACACAATATACTTGAACCCTTGTGACAACATACAGATGGAATGGCAAGTATGTCTTCTCTCAACATAAATAATAATACGTGCTGCAAAGTTAATGTTTTTAGACAAAAACTTGTAATTAGTATGATGTATATAGAAAATATTGTATAGAAAAAGGTCGGTTCCTTGTATGAGTATGATGTATATAATAAATGTGTACCAGAAAGGGTTGATTCTCCTACTTCACATTCCCAATATAAGTCATCCTTCTTGATGCATCGTGCCCTTAAGTCACTTTGAATAATAACTTGTATGTTTATGTCTCATTTGTTAATTTCTCAAGTATATATTCATCTTATCAACTGCAAAAGCATTCTTCAATTACGGTTAACAAGTGAGAATATCACGGTAACCAAAGTTCTGTCTTGAACCAAAACAGTCGAGACCATGTACTGTCATGCATGCAAGCACCAGCAGTAGAAAAATGCAAACGAGGCTGCTGCTTGTATATTACTCTGTCCCTTTTTCTTCTGATGATATGTTGGGTACTGAGTACTTGGCAGAACTCTTAGAAGTTGAATGCAATTTGAGAATGGTGTCAGTTTTCCTGAAAATTGTAACATCTCACAATATGATACGTGACTTATTATCTGTCGAGCTAATTTGCAAGCAAATATTGTTATTGATCATGAAAATGGGTAGGAAGAATTTCAGCAATGACTCTAATATGCCTTTGTCTAGTTATGTTACATTGACTGATTATGACATAAGTTACACATTGAGATCATTTGGTCGCACAGGATTTTTTACTAACTTAGCATTTACATAAGGAATAGCTACAATCAGACCCCCTCCATGATTGCCAAATTACCAATGCCCCCCTGTAACTTTTATAATTATAGTGGCACCCCACTGAGTTTGACCAATTAAAAAACATTGCTTTCTGTTATGGTTTTGTAAACTTTTGTAGGAAAGATCAACTAAAATCTGTCTGAATGCCCAAAACCTTAGTTTGAAAGGATTTCCAATAGAGGAAGTAGGTTTTTTTGAGAGGTTGTTTGAATGAAAAAAAAACGAGTTTTCTTTGGTCGGTCTTTGATGCAGGAATGAGATGAAAGAAAGTAGTTTCTTTTTTAGGGGCAAATATGTACAGTTTTGAACTTTTATTTTTTTTTTAAAAAAAATTTTAATTGGCAGTAATTTGGAGTTTTTGCATTTTTCATATGAGTTTCACAGTTATGCAAATCCAGAGGGTGTGTCTGGCATAATTATGAAATTTTTAGGGAGGACTTGGTAATTTGACTATCACAGAGGGGGTCTGATTGTAATCAAACCTTCACGTAAAATAGAGCCCTAAAATATGTTGTGTGATACATAATGAAATTATTTTATTATTATTATTATTATTTTTGTTTACTCTTTTATTTTGTCCAACTTAAGCAACACTTAGTTGATGCATCACATCATTAGCAGTTGCATATGACTGATGTTAACGTAATTCTTTATGAGTCTTGTGACACTATTTATTAGTTGTGGACTTTAAAACTGTACTTGTATGAATGGCTTGTATCAAAATAATTTTCATTCAAGCGACTGAATTAAATAGTGACGTGGTATACTTAGAACTGATGTCGCTGTCACGTTACACTTTTTCATGCAGGGCGCATACAAGGATGACATGGTCGGGATGGTTTTTGATCCTCTAGTCCTCGGCGATCCAAAGATAAAGGGAGAGGACGTCATACGGAACATGTTCCGAATATCTTTGGATCATTCCAAGTGGGACTTATGCGCATAATACGCGCTCATAGTGTGTTACAGACTCGTCTTCCTCATCATCCTCAAGGTAAAAGAGAAAAGCACGCCGTTCTTCCAATCACTTTATGCTAAGAGAGCCATTCATCATTTCAAAAAGTGGCCCTCGTTTAAGAGGAAGACGTCACATTCTTCTTCTTCTTCTTCCAAGAGGTACCATAACCTATATCCTTTGTCTTCCCAAGAAGGTCTGAACTCTCCAATCCCCTAGAGAATGTAACTATGTAATGGATAAGTTGTGCTATTTGTAAAGCAACTTGAAGAAGCTCTGTAGAATAGTTCGTCTTAGACTCTTATGTAGAAAGTGTTTTTGGTACTATTTTTTCTTTGGGAAGATAAATAAAGTGAGGCTTTTAGTTTATGGTCTTGCCTTATGTAGTCTCAGTTATCACAGTGTTCAACTGCGTAGTCGAAAAATTCTTTTATAAACTCGATTTTGGACCCTGCACGTGTGTTAAACTATTCATGTTGTGTCACATTTTGCATTTGAATATTGTTTTCGAAAAAGTTGAAAATGTGACATAATTTGAGATTAATTGAAGCAGATATGTTGGGCTCAAGATTGGATTCGTATAAGAATTTATCGTGAATACTAAATACACGGATGAATGATGATGCCGCTTTCATTTCGGTGAAGCAATTTATGTGCAAAATATTACTAAGATGAAAGATAGCAAATGAAATGGAGCATGGGGGAATGTAAAAATCAAGTTAAATGAATTATTCCTTCTCATTTTTCCTCACTGATTGGGAATTCGGGCGACTCATTAATATATGATGAAATAATTAAGAGAAATCTGGATCCATTAGTCCTTGCGCTTGGGGTATAAACAAGTTGAGTTCGACTAGTTTTTTTAAGCTCCAACTCGACGAGTCTGTATTTTTGAGTTCACGCTCAAATCAAAATAATGAAACTCGAGTTTGACTCATCAGCTCATGTAACAGTTGAACTCGAGCTCGTTTTTTTTCCCAATATACTAACTTTTAATATATTACTAATTTCTGTAATAAAACTTTTAAAAAATATAATATACTTATTTTTTCTAATGTATAACTTTACACATTTATATCATAAAAACCACTTTTTTTTTTTTCTAAAAATATATTATCAATACTATATCTGATTTATTATTTATATATTCTAAAATATAAAATATTAAAAAAATAAAAGAGCGCTCACTTGCTGGCTCATGAACTTTTGAACAATAACAATTGAGCTTGAGCTTGAGCTAAGCTCATATTGAGCCAGCTTATTATATTCATGAATCGACTCGACTCATCTTACACCCCTACTTTTCACTTAGAGCTTTTTGTCTTTAGCATCTAGGGACAATATCACCAACTTCTTTTGAATTTAAGTAAAATCACGGATAACCCATTCTTGTTTTAAAAATTACAAATACATCCCTAAAGTATGTATAATTTTAACATAACTCATCTTTCAGCAAGATGTAATGTAATTTCAAGTTGTATTTCTTATATTTTCGATGGAATTTTGAGATAAAATTCACATGGTCTTGACAAGTTCAAAATGTAGAAGCTATATATGAAGTCAATTTGAAAATAAAACAATAGCAATGGTGTTGAATTATATGTTGATATTCGATACTGGTTGTTGTAGTGTAAAATGAAATTACTTCCTGAAAATTGGTGAAATACAAAATTGATTGAATTATCGGGTTTGACAAATCGCAGCTCTTGGTTCCCAAAGTGACTACAATATTGTAAGAAAGTTATTGCTAGGCTGAATTGTTTTGTTAAATGACGACAAATGTTTTGAAGCTATTGATAATTTTCAAAATAAAAGAGAAGCATTTATAATTTCACGTAAATTTAGAGAAGATGGGTGTAATTGTCCCTAATATCATGCTCTACCTCTCATAAATTTGTACAAGCTCCTGTTTTTAGGTGTGATCATGATTTTCTTTATGTTTTTCTAGGTTTATTTTTACAAGTTACTTTGATTTATGCAAACATAATGCAATCCAATTTGATAAATAATTTTTGTCTTCACAATAGTAGTAAACTGTTCAATTGGTCGCGAGGAACTGGGTCCATTTGTTTCAACTCAAATAGTTGTTCGTTTAAAAGGGTGACTCAAAGACGGGAACTGGACTTAAGGGGGTCCAATCCAAAGAATCCACATGATTCAATTAATTGTACTCCCACTTCAAAATTCTAATTGCAACGTACCTAATATAGACTTTTAATAACAACTAGATAAAGTAACAAAGCCTAGGATACTGAAAGAAGAAGCCCAGCCCATCAATGTCTAAATCTTCACAAGGTTCAATTTTTAAATCCTTTTTGGCCCCTATCTTCCAAACTAAGGCTAAAAAGCTATGAGATGATGCAACGTGCACCCACCAATTTTATCTCTATAAGTAGTCCAAACCCTAAAATAACATTCACAAGTCATTATATTTGATTTTTTTTTTAATTTGAGCTTTACTTTTGTTTTTTTTTTCTGGTTGAGAAAAAAGAGAACTTTATTACCTAGTTATGATTTGAGCATTGGAAACTCTATGTGCTTAATCTAAAGACAAGGAGAGCCGGTGCGAAATTCAAAATTTTAAGAAAAATGGGTATAAATTTTAGTTTAACATAAATTTGAAGGAGTGATTCCCTCGCCTTGCCTCCCCTCCCCCCCAAAATTATAAAAAATATTTTATAAAAATTTAACATCACTTCTAAAATAAAAGTTCTAGCTCCATACTTGAATTAACCCTCAGCGTCCCTTAATGATAGTTTGAGTGTAAGTCTAGTTGTAGTGAGCTTGGAGCCATTTGATCCACTTGGTGGTCCCGAACACAATTCAAGAGGTTCGGTCTGTACTACCGTACGAGTCAGATCTGAGATCCTAAAAAAATGCGACTCATTTCAGTACCTAGACTCTTTTGTTTTCAAGCTATATTGGTATTTTTATGAAGCTGATATAGTTGGAAGTTGGGAAAATTTTAATTAATTTAGGGGGTACCATCGACCGTTCTGATTTTTCTGAAGGAAAGCTTAGTGGGGGTGGGCAGAGAACAGGCTACAGGCAATAGCCATGACAGATTCCTACTCGTTTCTCATCCCTAACCCTTCTCTTAAATGAAGAAAGAGAAACACGAACCCCCCTTTTTTTGTCCTTCTTTAAATTCAAACTGCGAATGCATATGGAGATCGATTATATCAATAATTCAATATCTTAGATCAAAACAAGAACAAATCATTGAATAATTTGAATGAACTGTGAAATAGAAAAAATAAATAAATAAATAAATCTATTTCAACTATGTAGGCAAATATCCAAATTAGAATGGCCTCCTCTTTCCTATTAGGGTGAAAATCATCAACATTTATATATTATTAATTAAAATTTTTATATTATTTTGTCATTAATATTATAACGAAACCAAATCTTGTGGAAAATTGAGTCCATTCTTTGTGAATAAAGGTCAGTAGCAGAAAGGGAAAACAGTTTAGGGACCGAATTGAATGCATGTTATGATACAAGCATAAAAATGGCTGAAAATAAAGAAGTGGGCCTTGCTCTTTAAATTTGCATGTTACTGAAAACAGTCGAATTTTGGCAAATGAGACTTGGACGCATTCATGAGCCGCAACTCTCATACGTCTCTCCACATTGCCGCAACTGAACTCTCATACGTCTCTCCACATTACGAAACTCCATTGTCTTCTAGTATATCCACTAAATTAGCTATAAATTTCTTTTTTAAACATATATATATATATACACACACACATATACATAGGGATGGAGTCGTAAATTTTTGTTTGAGAATGAAGTTGAATTTATATAAAACATTAAATGTATTTTTATAATTTAGGGGAAAAACATTTAAATTTTTTTGAAAAAAATAGATATAAATTTTAGTTCGATATAAACTCAAGAGAGGGTGACCATCCCCTCCAACCGGACCAACCCCCTGGTCCGATTTCTGGACATATAAAATTTATGCTACTTGATATACGTAAAATATGAGTTAGGCCTAGGAGTATATAAAGAAGTTTGATACTATTAGGGTAAAAAGCTATTTAGGAGACAAAACCCTCATTAGGGCCCAATTGATCACATTCATTCAAATTAGGATAATAAGATAATGGAATTGTCCTACTTGACACCTTCACTAATTCCAACACTATGAATAGTCCAAAATTCACATTGAGACATGTATCATGTAGAAATTCTATGTTTAGAATGCTTTTCTTTCACACTTTTCCATTTATATTAGACTAGATCTAACTTGAGCATTGAAACGCCTAATTAAGTTGAGTTAAGCCTCAGCGTTCTTTCACCTAAAACTCCATTAGTTCGTGTAGATAGTTTTCTCGATCGACTTTGTAGAAACCAATTCAATTATGAGGCTCGATTTGAACTCAGAAGACTCTTAAAAACTCATAAAAACCTTATCAAGGCTCAACAAGTATGACCATTGTTGGGGCCACTTATCGTTTAGTGGGGTCCAATGACCCCACAAAATATTAAAACGACTCCTTTAATCATGTATCAAACATAAAAAAAAAATAAAAATTAAATTTCGGACTCTTCTTGGCTTTGGACCCTAATCAAAAATAATAAAAATATGGTTCAAATATCGGGAAATTCTTGCACGCATCGAGTTTAGTCACATCGAGACTAATCACATGATGAGTATACAATACTGATCATGTAGTTTGTGTATAATTTAGAAGAGTGACTAATATATGATTTGTTGGGTTCGATCAAAGTGGATTTGGACTAGAATTTTAACCCATAAACAATGTACTACGTATATATTAATACCATATATTCTATTAAGTGGTGACCCATTGAACAGTTTTTCTAACTTCGCTATTGAGTCATGGCCTTCTCATTAACCGGGTTTGACTCTATATGAAGCTTGTTCAACATCACTACTAATTATACAAGTGTTGCAAATCAAAATTACAGGCAGCTTGACCATGATTCACAAAGAAAGCTAGAGTATAATAAATTTTAAAGTATTAACATAGCAGAATATATAGTATTTTTCTAATTAAATTGACACCCAACACTATGACATTACAAACATATCATCAATTACCATAACAATTATGAAGCAGTCTTTTAACAACTATTAATTAATTCTAATCAATTAAGAATAAGAATGATGTATTTTGAGTGTTTTCCTTTTTTTTTTTTTTTTGTTGTTTTGGTCTTAACCACCCGGTTCCGATTCATTGGCTGACTAATTCGGATCGGATACTGCAAAGGCCCATTATGGGGCCGACCCTCCCAACCCAGTTGCTCCATTCACAACACCAAGATTCGAACTCTGAACGTTGATTAAGGAATCTAGCCCTTCATCCCGCTAGACCAACTGGTAGTCTGGTAGTTGGTTTTTGTGCGTTTTCTTTTCAATCTTTCTGTTTATGTTTCAGTGTTTTTTAAGGTCTCAGTGCTAAAATTAAAAATGGTCATTAATGAGGCAAGCATGTTAGCCTGAGCTCCCTCAGATAGTCTTAATGAATCGGAAATATTGTCAGGAAGACATGTTACTCGAATATTCCTGAATAATTATAACAACAATTATAATAATATCATAAGATAGGAATTTAATTTCATCATGTAGCATTTAATAAACATGAAATATCTTTTTTTAAAAAACCTAATATATATAAGCAATAAACGTGAAATACCAACGCAAATCATGAATTCCACAATTTCCGCGATACTAACATGGCAATTCATTTATTATGAAGAGTAAATACCTTAACTGAATTGATAAATGTGACAGTGACATTGAAAATTGGGAATTCATTTATGGAATCCTCCCAATCTAGAAAACAAATCTTAAGGGACTCAGAACTCAATTAATCTATATCTATACTAATTTATTCACTTACAATCAAAAGAAACTTTAAAACTCTTTTAACTAAAGATGAATTTATGTTTATATTTTCTTAAAGATAGTTGATAAATGCATTGGAAATATCTAATTGACCCAATTAACTTGGAAAAAATATCTAATTGACTCAATTGAATTGAAAAAAAATATCCAATTGAGTTTATGAAAATGTCTAATCAACTTGATTGAACCAGTAGAAATGTCTAATTGACTAAATTGAATTGGGAGAAATGTCAAATTGACTCAATTGAATTAGGAAAAATATC
Organism: Petrea volubilis; assembly: GCA_026212405.1. Classification (NCBI taxonomy): domain Eukaryota; kingdom Viridiplantae; phylum Streptophyta; class Magnoliopsida; order Lamiales; family Verbenaceae; genus Petrea; species Petrea volubilis. The sequence goes on from CM047886.1 coordinate 16,023,873, forward strand.
CAATTGACTTAATATAATTGGGCAAAATGTTTAATGAACTCAATTGAATTAAGAAAAATGTCCAATTGACTCAATTAAGTCAGGAGAAACGTCCAATGGGTTCAATTGAATTAGGACAAATGTTTAATTGATTGATTGCATTGGGGATAATGTCCAATTTCATCAAAATTCACATTGGCTCAAAATCTTTCAATTTTGATCAAATTCTAATTTTTAGAATTTTGCATTTTTTAATAAAAGAAAAAATTGCTATTGGTTATCTTTTGATTTTCTAAAACATTCAAAATTTGAATCTCATTAGGTTTTTAATATATATCTGTTTTTAATATATATCAATTATTAATTTATCTATAACTCTTCCCGGCCCCAAAGTGTCGTTTCTTTCCCCCTTTCTATCTCTCCCTCAAAAATACCTTAATAAGACTTCTTTCATCATAATTCTTCAACAATGTACAATCCCTCACTTTATCATCAATTCTCTTCATTCTTTTCGATTGTATAGGTATGTAAATTTATTTTTTATTGATTCTTTTCCTACTTTTTTTTCTTATTATTTATTCCTCACTTATCATCCATTATTTTTCTTCTTTTCAATTGTATAGGTATGTAATTTTATTTTTTTATTGATCTTGAATTGTCATTTTTTCCTACATTTTTACTATTTTCTTTTTTATTGTTTATTCAACTATAAGGCTTATTTTATTTTTGTTTTACTATCACTATTTTCTCATAATTTTTTTTTTTATAATTTCATTATCATTCTCCATTTTACAAGTATTTCAGCACCCTTTTTGTGTTCATGTTATGGAATTATTCATATTGGACATCATTGCTTATTGATAGATTTGTGCTTTTTATTTTCACTTAATTTGCTTTCTTTTTTTACTTTATTATTAATTTCTTTGAGGTTTATTGTACTTTTTACCTTTTAAAAATTTCCTATTCCTTTTTTTTTTTTTGTATAAAAGTCTATTTGCTAAAAGTTGATATATCTAATATTTTTACCTAATTTCGTTTTTTTGGTTTGTATTCTTCTTATTATTTTTCCTTTTTTATTTTTTTCCGTATAAAAATCTATTTGGTAAAAGTTGATATATCTTATAATCTTTTTACCTATTTTTTTTAATTTTATTACCCTTGTTATCTTACACACTGTGGAACTTTTTCTCCATAAGAAGTTGGAGTTTTTTCTTTTAATATTTTATTTCACTAATTTTTGATTTTTTTTGCTCAAATCTTATTTTTTCTAATTTATGTTTAGTTATCTTCATCTTAGTTACACTTTTTTTTTCCCATCAAAATTCCCTCTCTCTCTCTCTCTCTCTCTCTCTTCTTTTGGCCCCAGAGTGCTTGGAAACCACCCAATTTCCACCCTTAATGTTTACTTTTTATTGGCACATAAATGCAATTTTAGTTTTTGAAATTTGATGTTAGATTTTTTTTGGTTATGATATTATATATGTATATATGTATGTATTTCTATGAGTCATATAATTATTACTTTTCTATTTTGTGACAAAGTTTGAGATATAATATTAGCACAAATGATATTTATATTTTGAGATACAATTAAATGGTTACAATGGTGTTCATTTAGTTTTTGTCATTTTTGTTTCATGTGAGTCATATAATTATTATTTTCCTATTTTGTATCAAATTTTGAGATAAAGTAAATATTCTATGGACATATGACCCCTAAATGAGGGGAACAAGAAAAAAGAAATTAATTAATGAGATTTCATGATTTTAGGAAAGTAATGAAAATAAATGATTTATTTGATTCGAGTCTTAAGAAAGTAGGGAAAGTAACAACAATACATTATAGGGAATTAAATAGTTAACTTATGATACACAATCCATAAAATATTATGGATTTATAGAATTGACTTCCTTCTGGAAATGAGTTATTTTGCACAAGATTATAATATTATTTACGATATAATGCATATATATCTTAGGATCCATATTCATGAAAATACAATGACCTTATCTAGAAAGTAACTATAGAAACCAACAAAATTTTAGGTACAAAATTCACTCAATGTGTGTGCAGCAACAACAATAGCAGCATCAGTAACAATGCCAACAACAACAACACCAATAACCACACCACCACCACCACCACCACCAACAACAACAACAACAATAATAATAATAATAATCAAACAGTTAAATTTTACAATTAAATTTTCTATAGAACATTTATCTTTTTAACTATTCTATTATCCATCCTATCTTTTTAAATTATCTATAACGTATTTATCAATTTTTTCACAAGTCAATAAATTTAAAAGAAAATTAATTTTTTGATAAAAAAAATAAAGAAATATAAAGTAAAAAAAATTCCAAAAGAGAAATGTAAGAGATGAGAGATGGGAGATATGGAAATAGAAAAGGGAGAAAATAAATCACTTTATTAGAAGAGGGAGAGTGGAGAGATAAAAATAGTTAAAGTCTTAAAATCTAATATATATATATATATGTATATATATATAGATAGATACACACACACATTCTTTTAATACTGAAAAGTTAATTATCACCTATTGCAAGTAGAATATTTTTGGCTGCACTCTAATTGAATAAAGAGAAATTACCGATTTTATTTGTTGTGGCTTTATGGCCCGTTTGCAATGGTAAGTTGGGTGTTTGAGTACTTAATTTGAACTACGAAATTTGACATTTAACGATTTTCACATGAAAGATTGTGTGAAAAGCACAAGATATGAATATTATATAATATTTGAAAATGATCTAATACGAAAATTGGTCATTCAAAATAATAAACGAAGAGATTAATCCATCAAAATTATATATTATTTTATTATTTAAAAAATATATTTTCATCTACTTATGCTACGATTAAACTATTTTACCTTTAATTGATATATAATTTACTACAAATTAGATTCAAAAAAAAAAATGCTTATCATCAATTATACTATCATTTGAATTTTTCATGCATTAGAATGGGATTTATGCGAGCATGCAAATATAACAACAATTTGAACTAATTGTTTCTAACAATTATATTTGAATAAATTGAATCAATTAGAAAATCCCAAGTGAGGACGTTTAATCAAAGGAAGCTACTTTGCATTGCTATACATACATTATGACTAGCTATATTTTATCTGATGGCTGTTGAATCTACCAAAAAATAATTTCTACTCTTCTAAATACAAAATTAATTTGCAAATAAGATGAGTATGGTCGATTTCATAGAAAATAATTTATTGATTAATTCTTAAGATAACCAAGTGTTAAAGAGAAAGTATAAAAATGGGTTTGAATAAAAAATCAATGAAGAAAGGAATTAATTTAAAACAAATCTATATGAATAAAAACTCAGTACAGTGTAATTCTTCGCATAACCTTTTCATGGATTGATCATCGATTCAAAAATAGATTTTAATTAATGTAATAGATTATAGCCTTCAGAGAAGGCGTCCAACCTAATTTTTCCTTAATAATAGATTACATATGCAAACGCAATTAGTAATCTCTAATTAACAAATAATCCTAATCAAACGACAGAAGTTAAGTCGTTAACAACATTAAAAATTAGAAAGACCTAATCCTAGCCAACAAACCTATAAACGTGGTTTTTCGAAACTAGATTGAGTATTTTCTGTAGTATAATTAATTCAAAATCTTCAACCCAATCAAATTATACTACTTTCCACTTGTGTTGATTCAATCAAACAATTACGGATTTAATCTTATCAGCTGGATTTATGAGATTTTATCAATGAACAACTAGCTACATTGAACAAATAATAAAATAGCATTAAGGGATGGAATTTTCTCGAAAAAGTATAGAAAAATACACAAATATTGCCCCAAAGTAAAAGACAAGCAAACCGATTAGATCTCACAATCCCTTAGCAAAATGTTGGCTTAACTTACTCATTGACTGAAGAAAGTAGTTCAATCACGTATAGCCATGAATACAATTTCAAATAAAAATTTAAAAGCTGAAAATTTCAAAGTAAAAATGATAACTAAGACTAGAATTAAGAGTGTCTACACGAGGTTTTAGAACGTGTATATATAGCATTCTAAGCATCAATCCAATTCCTAACAAGACTAAGAGAATTATTTGAAAAACCTGAAAAATTGTAAGCAAGAAGGAAGTCTATTTCCAAGTTTGACTCTTGCTATAACTAGACTTTTGCCTTCTATTCCCGCCTAGGAGTCTCTGACCATAAGGCGTGATCATGCCTCAGGCAACGAGCACGATTATGGTCATGTTTAGCCTTTCAGCTTCTTTGTATGACATTCCTCTGCACTTTTTACTACCTTGAAGTCCTTTTTGAGCAATGTTTCATCAATTTTCACCTACAAAAAATAAGAAATAAACTTGGTGAAGTTCTAACTAATCTGAAACCTAAATTTAATCAAAATAAGTGCAAATATGGCATAAAACTTGGTGAAAATAACACATTATCATTAACAGCTATAATAACACTTATTTTCACTTTCATACCAGTACAATTTACAACTAACTTGAAAGCTCTTAAATACTAGTTATCTAGTCAAAATAAATCCTCATCACTCTTGTACCCTAGAGATTTTTCTGGTGGAACTAGGTGAACAAGAGCTTAAGTAATATAGTTCCTTTTTATAACAGCAACGAAGTTGGACTTTTTTTATTTTGGTTACGATGTTCAATATCTATAAAATATTAAAGATATTTTTATAGTTTAAAGGGGATGAAATTTCAAATTTTTTTAAAAAATATATATAAATTTTTAGTTCAATATAAACTTGAGGGTTGGATTAACCGCCCCTGCATTCGCCCACCCCCTATCCTCACATTGCTCTCCGTTTGTGTGATGGAACACTATAAAATTGAGTCTTAGTTTTCCATAGCCAACAATATATTGAGATAATGCCTTAATGGTAAAGTAGAGATCTCATGATCTTAATGTTTTCGATTTAATTTTTCATAAATACCACTATTATTTTGTTTGATGCTAATTCTTTTTTAATGTAATAAAAAAAAAGAGAGAATAGCGAAGAGTCAATGCAACATGATTTTGATTAATATAAGCAATAAGATGATGTTTGGTGAGAGTTGATTTCAATAAAATAAAATCGAGGCGAGAATTTGATTATCTGTCTCTAAAACAATTTGGCCCCGTATAGTGCTCACGGTTTAAACGGCATTATCTCTCAAGATACAACGATTTTTTTTGAGATAGAAGCACTTCAAATCTCAAGAAGAACGGACAAAAAGTGTTCAAAATTCTTGAAACAAGAAACAGAATGACTTTGGAAAGTATGTGTACTAAAATGCAGGAAACTATAAAATGCTTTGGATGTGAGTGAATGATTTTGGTAGGAGTGGGGTATATTTATAATAAATGAAAGGTTATGGCTATTCATTGAATAAGTGCAAAACACACCTCCTGGACCAACCCATGCACTAGTTTGGTTGGAGATGACCTGGCTTGCATCGGTTCGGTTATGACCGAGCTGCACCGACTCACCTGCTCCGAACCCTTGATCCAAATTCGGTTCACTTGAATTTGGGTTTGGTTCGACCCAAAATTCAATTCGCACTTAGTCTAGAAAGAATATGTTTTAATTAGTCCAAGTCCACCACGCCCAGCCAAGCATGCCAGACGGATGGTGGCAACGGCGCGCGCGCGTGTAGGCCCATTTGGACCTAGGCCCTTGCCCGTTTATACATTTGGGTATCCTTAAGGGACTCAACCCCTTATGAGTTTTTGGGCTATATTAATTAGCATATTTCCCTTCATTTTTCCAATGTGGGATAGCATTCTTAAATGCTTTTCCAATCCTAACTTTATCTATTTTTAAGTGGCCAACTTTCTGTATTCATTTGAGTGAATACATTATTCTCATATCTACTTTTGGAGTATAATTCATTAATGCCAAATTCAAATTGTAACCCACTTCAATAATTTCTCAAAATTGGTCAAATACCAACTTGCTAGGAATACAATTTTCTAACAATCCCCCATATGAATGAAATTAATGCAAATGATATGCAGACACGTTCCAAGAGTTTCAATGAACACACATTGCATTAAGATAGATAGCTTATGGCTTTGAACCTTCCTTAGAGATATACTGTCGAATTTACTTAGCTAATTGGTGTACATAATGTGTTGAACTGTTTAGCTGTTAGTGTAAACCAAGACAATAATATTCTCATAACATGTCTTCTAACACTTTTTAATTCTCACGGTTGTGTCCGTTCTGGCCTTGGACACCATCTTGGATTCATAAGCATTTTCATTTGAAGCGGCCCGTCTTCACGCTCATATGGGTGATCTCATGTTTCAGAGTATCCTGCTACACTCTATTTTTTGGTTACATGAATCATTAAAAGGTAATCCTTAGCCTAGTACCTATTCAGTAGGGAGCATCTGTAAATCACGGGCATGGGTAGGAAGTGTCTCCTAGATGTTCGTTTGAATCTTGATAACTTAGTTGTCCTATTGAACCAAGTTCTTGGGATCTCCAATTATCAAGGTTAGGTTATCGCTATGGAGACTCTTAATTTGTGGGTTTTAATCCCATCCTCCTTGATGAGCAGTATACTTGATCTCTTGGTAATTTTTTAGTCAACAGATCCGCCAAATTCTCTTTTGATTTCACATAATCAACTAAGATTATACCACTAGAGATCAACTGTCTAATTGTGTTATGTATTCTACGTATATGTCTTGACTTACTATTGTACATCTTGATTTGTGCCCTTCCCATTGCTGACTGACTATCACAGTGTATAGCAATTGTAGGCATTGGTTTAGGCCAGTACGGAATGTCCTCTAAGAAATTGCGAAGCCATTCTACTTTTTCTCCGGCTTTGTCCAGAGCTATGAACTCTGACTCCATCGTAGACCTAGCAACACAAGTTTGTTTTGAGGACTTCTAAGATATAGCAGCTCCACCTAAAGTAAAGACATAACCACTTGTGGACTTTGTATCCTTAGTATCTGATATCCAGTTAGCATCATTGTATCCTTTCAATAAAACTGGATATCTCGTATAGTGAAATCCGTATTTTGAGGTATATTTTAGGTATCTAAGAACCCTCACTGTTACTACTGACCACTTCGGTAAGCAATACACTGTTTGACTACTAGTACTACCGACCACTTTGACAAACAACGCACACCTTTAACAATTTGTCACTCAATTCTCACTTATCACTGTATCATAGCAATAGATGCATCCATCCAAAAGAGTAAGAACACACTAACCCTCACTCCCTCTAACATACACAAGAAAAGTGAATTGGCAAGTCTCTTGGAGATGCAAACAATTTTATAAACTATCAAGTTGAAAAATATGCTCAAAAATGAAGTTTTAAAGTTAATTAAACGCATGCATTAAGCAAGGTAGACAATTTAAGCATGCATGGCAATTCAACTATAAAGATGTGTTTGGCTCTAAAGATAGTTTCAATTGGTATCAACTTTAGAACAAGTTGATCTTTTAGCACGAATGATGATGGAACTATTAATTCATTACGAACTTGCCTTTATTTTTTATCTACCACTCCTTGAATTTGGAGTGGTCGTCTTCTACCTTCAGCACACACATCAAAGCTTGAAAAGTCATTAGGTCGTTTAACTCCAGGTTCATTAAACCACATATGGAGCACCGGGCTCTGATGCCAATTGTTAAGACTTAGAGAGGTTGTGTATATGAAAGTATGATTAAAACCTTTTTATTTCTTTGTAAATGCTACAGAATTAGTAAAGGTTTTAATATTAATGTTTTGCCTTATGAATACTCAAGTACTAGACATAGTATTAATGAAAGTAGTTAATCGTGCAAAGCAATAAACAATCAATAATTTATAGTGGTTGAGCTGCAACTTAATCCACTACCTTAAGTGTATTTCAACTTAGGATTTAGAAATTGCAAGATATTATTATCATTAGAATCAGAACAATACGACAAAAGCCGCTAACAAAAAGGAACGATACAAGATAATACAAATTAGAAAAGTTATCATGTCTCTGGAATTGGCGCGCGCTTGGACCACCGGTACTACCGACCGCTTTGGGAAGCAACATACTGTTGGACCATTGGTACTACTGACTACTTCGGCCAACAACGCACACCCTCGACAACTTGTACTCAATTCTTACTTATCACTGTATCGTAACAATAAATACGTCCACCCAAAAGAGTAGGAACACACCAACCCTCACTCCCTCTAACACACACAAGAGAAGTGAACGGACAAGTTTTTTGGAGTAAGTCTTCCTCGTTCTATAGTTGGTAAGAGTCTTTATACATGGTAGATTTTTTTTTTCTTCATAATACCAATATATCTTCCAATCAATCAATATTATTTCCCTAAATCCTACAGGACTTGAATTATACTACAAAACATGGATAAATACATTGCAATACAATATCATATAAAGTTAAACTTTCCTTTACTATGAAATATGTGTCAAAATCACAAGAAGGGAGGTCAATTAATGGAGATTCAAACAATGATGGAAAGATTGTAATAAGATTAAATCTTTTATTATAGGAAATTTTGTTACATTCAAAACACATATCAACATGATGACAATTTAAAATAAATATATAAGTGAGAACAAACAAGCCCTATATCTTTGCAATAATTCCTCTAAAGCCAGGATTATTGCTACTTAATTTGCAATACGAAAAGCATTCAATGCTTTACAAAAGATTCTCTTTCTTCCTTTTTTTTTGTAATTTTCTTTGTATTTTAAATGATATACATCTGTACGTTGTCAATCAATATTTCACTTTCCATATGCTATACTAGTACTAGCTCTAAAAATAATCACAAATTTCAACTTGTCAGTGTACTATTTGGTTGAGGGAGTTATGTCATTTATTGCTTCTTAATTTTATTTTTGTCTAGCTAGAAAATGACAGAATAAAATGAAACAAAAATACACAAATACTCCCATATTGTTTTGATTTCGAAAGTTAAGAGTCCAAAAATCATAACTCAGTTCAGACCTACTAATCTATAAATTGGTGTCAAAATATATAGCAAACTTATTAAGACTGCGCTCATCCTAGTTAGCTACTTATCTCCGCTTCCCAATCCGTTTTAATTTCAGGTTAGATTGATTTCTAAAAATATTCTTGTAGTTTATAAAATAAATCACTTTTTGAAGTATAAGAATAAAGACAAACAAGAACTCTTAAATTCGATATCTCTAAAGTTTAATAAAGTTGAGTGAGTCTTTTTCGAGAGAATGTTGGTCAGGTTTGGCTCCCATCCACCCGCCACCCCTGTTATGTTGTGTGTGTCCTTTGCATATTTTTCCTTCACTTTATATGGTTCTCAATTTGTTTGTTTCTCATCAAAAAAAAAAAAAAAAAAAATTGTTTGTTGTGTTCTAAAGGGGCATCCACCAAGGAGACCCCATTTCCTTGTACCTTTCTATTTTTTGTGTGGAGATGTTGAGTTGTTTATTGCATGTGGAGGAGTAGAACAATAATATTACAGTAATATTACAAGTGTGGTAGTGAGTTGTGGAGGCCCACGAATACCACATTTACTCTTTGCTGATGATACGCTCATCTGTTGCCAGGCAAGCATTGGGGTGGCTTTGTGTATTAGAAGAATCTTGTAGAGGTATGCGGCTATTTTGGGGGTAGGAGATTAACCCACAAAAATCATCCAATTGTTTTAGCAATAATGTTGAGCAGGCTATTCGAGGTCACTTGGCGGCGGTGTGTTGGGGCTACTCAAATGCACACAATTGTACAAGTAATATAAGATTAGTAGAGTGTCAAATCCCATAGGGATTGTGATGTAGCCTATGAAAGTAACTTGTGTTATTTAGCTAAATTGACTAATTGTGAAGTGGGTTTTTCTAAATTAAAACTAATATCAAGTTAAAGACTACTTGCGAATCAGAATTATAACAAATACTCAATATGACTAAACTCAAGTGCAGGGTGGTTTCATTAACCTCATCCTTATTCCATTCCAATCTCTAGACTAAGTGATTCCGTTATTGTACGAAGCAAGTCACTAATATATCCATAATCTCTCTCGAGCATCATAGAATTATCTTATACAACCCTCTCTAAGCCTAAAATTAACCATTTCTCACTCAATTAATCCAAGCACAAGAAAATATATGCATAAGATTCAACACCGCCTTAAAGGATCAATTAATGTTAAACTCATTCTCATGTAATTTTAATATCAATTGATCTTGTTTAATCAGAGCAAGAATTATGAATCGTCTCTCGACCTCATCATAGATTCTCGAATTCAATAACTAGGGGTGATCAAACCCTAATCAAGCATTAGAATCATTAAACAAGATTCACACGTAAATCACAAGAGATCATTCACATCCATGGGATTTTTATAGAATAGGGAATAGGAAAATTACACCATCCTTACACTCGACAAATGATTTAGTTCATGATGAATTTAAAGACAAGAATGAAGTATGAAAAAGAATGCATAAAGAGGAAGAAATAAAACTAGATTGGTGGAGAATCCAAATGTGAACTTCCCTCCAATGGTGTTCTTGCCTCCCCCTTCGAGTCTCTTCAATCTCTCCAATCTTTGTCTCCAAAAGATCAAAAGAAGATAACAATTGAAAGAGAAATTTTTTTAATTTCTAAACCCTAGCTAAAAACGTACTCCCCTATTGTGTGCCTTCATCTGGACTTAAAAAAGGTTCGAAATTCGCCCAAAATCTCTTTCCTAATCAGAACCCTAATCAAGCAAGGAAAATATTTAACTTCTATTGTGGACTTTGCATACGTACGCAAACTTATAGATTCAATTTTCCTCTGGATGTTTAGAACTGGGTAAGTACTCAAAATTTCTTGCGTACGTATGCATTCTTATAGATCCATTTCTTCTTGGATAGCTGAGATTGAGTAAGTACTCAAAATTTCTTGTGTAAGTACTCAGCGCTTGACTTCAATTTTCATGTCCTTTATGTCATTTTTCCCTTCTAACCTGCAAAACCATAATTTAACTCAATTTTATGCACAATAAAGCTAGAATAGGGAAAAATACGTGATAAGTCCAATAAAATAAACATCAAAAATCAAGTATAATTGCGGACTTATAACGGTGCTTGGAGTAAAGGTAGTTCCCAAGTTGGATCTTTATTTGGGACTGCCATCTTGCGTTAGGAGACCAAAGGAGGTCAGTATTTGCATCTTTTCGAAATAGAGTATGGTGACGGATCCAAAAGTGGTCTTAATTATAAGACATTGTCTATGGTAGGAAAGAAGGTGTTAGTGAAGGCGGTTCCCTAATTGATTCGCACCTATGCTATGTCATGTTTTCGATTTTCAGACAGCTTCATCAAAGAACTTGAAGCGCTAACTTGATCCTTTTGATGGAATAATTGAGATGTATGTAAGATCCATTGGGTTAGTTAGCTGGAGGTGTGTCGGAGCGAGAAGGAGGTTTAGGTTTCAGGAATCTAAAGGTGTTTAATGAGGCCTTGCTTGCTCAGCGGGCATGGAGATTGCAATCTCAGCCATAATACTTAGCAAGTCTGGCCTCCGAGGTCGGTACTTTAGCAACTCGGATGTCCTTTATGCGAAGTTGTGGTATCGACAGTCTTACACGGAGAAGTATATTTGTTACTTAGGATCTGATATGGCAGATGAGTGTTGGCACGAGATAAAACAGTAACATATTGGAAAAATTCCGCCTTTTCCCCTTTTTTTTAGTGTTCAAAATTATTAAAATTTACATATAAAGGTTAATTACATCTAGATCTCCTTGGAGTTTACGAAATTACTAACTGTATTCGTCTTAGATGAAAACTTATACACACACTCCCTTGGAAAATATTAAATTTACAAATACACCCCTCTTCGGTAGGATTCGGGCGAAAAAATGATGACAACAACAAAGAATTTGTATGATTTGACTATTTTGCCCCTAGTAATTTTATAAACTTAGAAGGGGCATGCATATAATTTCCAAACTAGAGAGGTTATATGTATAACTTCTTGAAAACGTAAATGACCATTATGCTTTCAAAATTTGACATTAATTGGAAATTTAAAAAATGACTATTTATAATTATTTTTTTGACCGTTGGAGCTACTTTTCTCTCTATATACATGCACTATTCTAACTTCATTTGACATATATTTAGTTTAGAATAAACATTGCTTCCTCTAGCGATTCTTCTGTAGGTATGAGGCTGAAATATAAAAAGGATAGATGAAAAAAGTTTATGATTTGCAAAATTACAAGTTACTTTATATTTGGTTTGGTCATCCAACATCTTCTCATGATGATTTTATGAACTGGAAAAACCTTGATATATTAATTAATAATTAATTAGTGACTTATAAAAAAATGACTAACTATTAATCTTATCAAACGTAATTACAAGTTACAGTATACGGTTAGAAAGACTGAAATAATCCTTGTCATATAAATTAAATTGCCCGCGTGATTTGGCCTTTGTCCAAACAATAAAATGCAAGTAACTGTTCTTTTTCTCCTTTTTTTTTTGGTCAATTAAAAAATGCAACTACCAAGCCAAACGGTAGATGAAAAGTTAAAAGTCTTGATAACACTATCCATCACTATCAATATTCAGATTGAACCGTATTGAGCTAGCATATGTAGTGCCATAACTAGGTAAGGGGGTAGGGTTCCTCAAACAAAAAAAAAAAAAAGGGGGTGGGGGGGGGTGGGGGCTAGGGATGAAGTCAAGGGAGACTGAAGGATGCAATCGTCCTCCTCAAACTATTAGGTTAGCATTCGGATCAAGTAATATATATATATATATATATATACATATATATAAATGACAATAAGTTGATAATAAAATGAATGAAAATTTAACGACAAGATATTTTCGTGATTCGGCTCGTAATAAGTCTGCATTCACGAGCGAGGAGCGACACTGCTATAATAAAACTTACAGAGAGTTACGATAATTAGAGAAAATATTCTCTAATTAAATCCCAAACCCTAGGAGAACAACCTCACAATTCTCTCATAAAGAATTTATCTTTCAAGTGTTTCCCGAACTCTTTATTGTTCAAAGCTCACAAATAACCTCACTTGTCTTGAAAGCTCTCAAATTTCTTGATTCAAAATGAATGGCCAAACTCATCTATTTATAAATAAGTAAGCCGGCAAAGTGCATTAAATTGTAAGAAGATGAGTTCAAATTGAACTTTGCTTCATAACTGATTTTCAAGTTGAACTTTGCTTTATAAGAGGTGTTCAAATTGAACTTTACTTCTAAACTTGGCCAAGCAATTTCTATGCATTTAATGACTTAGAGTTCTCATTGCACTTGCCAATCTCTAACCATGGACTAAGTGTCAAGTACAAAAAATTATAGTCACCACTTATACAAGTTTATATCGAACTAAAATTTATAAATATTTTTTAAATAATTTTAAATTCTATCCCTTAAATTACAAAAATATATTTAACGCGGATAAATAAATAGGTCTAGCTATAGCTAGCTAGAAGTGTGGTAATATAAATTGCTCTCTCTCTCTCTCTCTCTCTCAACTTCCTCTCTGCAACGCCATTCATGATAGCATTCAAGTTTAATTATCTCATGTAAAAGAAGAAACATTATCTGTCAACACATACCAAAAATAAAATCTGAAAACATTCTTGCGTCTACATATAAATAGAAGGGCTTAGAGTGCCCTTTTCCTTGCCGCTCCTGTTAGTTGGGCTTCACTTAAATGTGAAGTGTTCGTGAAGAGAACCAAATTAATTGTCGGTGTGAGCTTATAATATGGAGATAGAGATAGAAGCTCCTTATCAGATTCATCACAGCAGAGGTAATATAAATGGCGGTGCGGCGACGGAAGATCTTGAAAGGGGCGGCGGATATGAGGGTGGAGGGGCGGTGTTTTTGGCGTGGGAGGACTTAACGGCGGTGCTGCCGAATTTCGGTAACGGGCCTACGAGGAGGTTGATAAATGGGGTCACTGGTTATGCTCTTCCTGGTAGAATCATGGCTGTCATGGGTCCTTCTGGCTCTGGCAAGTCCACTTTCCTCGATTCTTTGGCAGGTTCTCTCTCTCTCTCTCTCTCTCTCTCTCTCTTCCAGTTTTCTGTGTGACTGTGTAAATGTGTGCTTTTGGGGTGTATCTCTGTATCTGTGATTTACCGCGTGGCCATTTTTTCATAATCCTCAGGCGTGAATTTTGATATCTCATTATCTTTTTTTTTCCTAGCTAATTTGTACCCATAATTGTTCATAATTTGGTTTAATGTTTGTGCTGGTAAGAGTTCTGATTCTGAGAGTTGCATACACTAGATAGTATTTGGACCACTCTGTTATCATTATGAAAAGCATGCATAAGAAATGTGGAAAAATGAGGCAACCAAAGTTGCCCAAATGACAATTGAATTGCTTCTGTATAGTCTATAGCAAGAGTTATAATATAACTAAAATCACACATATTACGTAACCAAAATAAATAAATAATCATACATATTAGTTATTACAATTATTTTGGTAGTCTAGTGTAACAGTGTAAGCATTGAGAGCAATCGTAAATATATATATATATATAAATGTAGCAAAATTAATTGATTCCCTTCAGATGGAGTGGATCAGAAAATAGAAACACCAGTAAATGCCCTTTCCACTTCCTATCCGTCGCATTCATAACCTTCTTTATTTATTTATTTATTTTTATTATTTTCTTTCTCCATTTTTTCGTTAGCAGGTAATTCCATTTGATATATTACGGTTATGTAGCAAAAGATACCAACTACCCTTCCACCATCTTTCCCTTCCATGTTGACTATAGTAAGCTTTTGTCCACGCTCAATAATCACGTTGTTTATATATACATTTAATTTATCTTTCTTGATTTCCTTTTGAAATGTTCTAAAACAAAACTCTATTTTTAGCATAATTTTTTTTTAGTCCCTATAGAAATGGGGTTTTTTTTTTTTTTTTTTTTTACATTTCCCCAATCCCCCTCTCTCAAAAAAATAAAAATACCTTGAATATTTATAAAAATTCAATCTCGCCCTCCAGACAAAAAATTCTAACTCCGACCTTATTTCTCACTAAAACAATAAAGTCAAATTATTTATTCTCATCCATGAGTTTCAAAGCAGTTCGGATCATTTACTACACAAGGGTGCTCCATCTTCTCTTCCACTCATCAATACTCGCCACTGTGTATTGGTGAACGATTCAGATAAGGAAAGAGAAAAAATTATGATATCGAATTTTTTTTTAAATATTCTCTTTCCTTATTTATCTTAACCGCTCACCAATACACGTGGCGTGTATTGATGAGTGGAGGAGGAGATGTAACACTATTTTGTAGCAGAGGATTCAGACTGGTTTCAAAGCCAATAATATAAGTATTTATACTTTCTTAGTTAAACATATCTTATGAATGAGAACTTTAAATATTCTGAATGAAGGGAATAATACATATAACATTAATTTGAATCCTCTATATCAAAAAAAATTAGTTTAGATCAAATTGGGTCAAATCAATCTTACTCACGTGATAATATAAACTACATAATTATTGTATATCTAAGGAACAATAGTAATTATATTATAACTATAATAACACTTATCATATGATTTTTTTTTTGTCTTTTTTCGTCACTAGTCACCCCCTCGAGTGCGATGGTTTTTTTTTTTTTTTTTTTTTGATACAATCATCTCGGGACACCCTATAGATGTCAACCGGAAAACACCCCCATACACACGCACACACTCACTCAAAGGGAAATGGGTAGAGGACAAGAGGGTTCGAACTCAGGACATTCCTGATACCACTTTCGAACCCCCACCACTCGGCTCTGAGCCCAGTGGCCTCGAGTGCGATGGTTTTAATGCGTGCACAGTTATGTATTGATGACAATAGTAACTATACCACGACTATTTCATTCCCACATGGTGTTAATGGTCCCCGGGTTAATAACAAAGCCATCATATACTCAAACAACACTAATTACCGTCACGAATATGGGATAAAACAGACAACTTGTAATTCTCGAAATGGTATGCATGTGCTATCATGATATACAAGTTTTTGCTGAAAATTATTTCATTTTTTTAAAACAAAAATTATTTAACCTAAGTTTTTATTGTTCTTTGTGAATTATTTTATCCCGAGTTACTTACGTCCCTATCAATCTGCCCTGAACCAGCTCAAGGGGGAGACGAAGGCGTCGGGTTGGGGTAGGGGTCGTGTGAGAGTGCTGGGGTGGGGTGGGGTTGCAAAATAATGGGGGTCAACCCATGTTTTATAGCAGCCTCTGGCACTGTCTATTTTTTTGTTTTTTAATCTTAATTCATCAAGCAAATGTTGATGAGTACGATAAAAAATATTGCATGACTATATAACAGAAAATCTAAAATACTACCCTTATAGACATAGACTAGTATAGTTGGCTTTCTCCCCAAAATTCTTACTCACACCAAATTACACTTCTCCCGAAGAATCTTACTCAGACCGATTTGGTAGGATAAGTGTTGATTATGAGGCTATTGTCTTATAGTTATTATGTGATTGGTATATAATTTTGGAAAAATGATCAATCACATAATAGATACTGTACGCTTGTTATAAGATTTATTTGATTTAGTCGAATTGGTCCGGACAAGAATTTTTCGACTTTTCTTCTCTCCTCAAAATGTTGCCATGTGTAATTAATTATTTCTAGATCCCTTACTTGATTAATCTTGTTATCTACTACTATCAATTAATTAACTCAACATTAATTTTTATTGCTTAATAATTATTATTTAGTTACACTAGAAAAGAGCACCCCTTAGCTAATGGCAAAATTCATCACAAATTCAATGATATCTATCACAGAGTTTGACTTTGTGATGGATGTTGTTTATCACAAATTCGTTAGTGTATATTTTGTCACTAAGTAATTATATTTTAACTCTTAGTTTTAATTTCGTAGAATTATGTCACAAACCCGTTGCTGATAACTTTATTTGTGATGGAATTCTATCCACCATTAAATATTCGTTGGTTAAATGGATGCTTTTTTGTAATGAATTACTGGTGTATTTTTAGTTTATGATTGTATATTGATAAATTCTATTGTATTTTCTATTTGTAAATTTATATCGATCTACTAACATTCTTGGTTGTAGGAATGTCTTAGTTGTCTCTCTTACAATTCGAAGTACAATTTTTGCTACCAAATAATTAATTTTCAATTTCGACAATTTATCAACCTAATTTCAATTTATTCTTCATTTTTACCATTAGTTATTTCTTCAAAAGATTTTAAACTTCAACATTTTAAAAGACAAATCCTTTTGGGAAGGAAAAGGAAAATCATAGTAACATTTATGGTATTTTGATAACGTTATTTATGAAGCATTTATTTCGCAGCACGGTGTATTCAGATAAGAGTTGTTGGATATTTATTTATGCAACGGATTTGAAAAACTTTAGTGTTTTTTTTTTAAAAATTCTAATGTTATAAATTTATGTCTCACGAGTTTGAGTTGCATATCGTATTGATCATTATCTTGGACATTAAAACGGGAATACGTGTCCTGGCGCCTCCCTACATGCTTCACTTCGCTATATGGTATAACATAAAAGTTCTCTCGCCAAAACATAATTGAACGTTTGCGGAAGTGGGATTAATTTGTGTATTATATGCTGCACGTGGTCTTGTAGGTGTTGTAATTGGTACAATTCATTGGTTGGCTAAATTAATTTCATGCGTCCATTTAAATCAATTTCATTATTATTATTTTTTAATTTGTCCCTTTAAAATTATGATATTACTTTTAAACACATGACATTCGAACCTCGTGCAACATGAAAGGCTTAATTACACTTTTAGTCCTATAAATAAGATCCAATTTTCAAATTTCGTCTTGTAAGTTTGATGGTTGCACATTTAGTCATGTATGTTGGTTCAATTTGATACATTTGATCCTAAATTAACACATTTGATCCTAAATTTTCAAATATAGTCCTACTTTTGGGAGGACCAAATGTGTCAATTCAGGACCAAGTGTGTCAAATTAAACCAACATATATGACTAAATGTGTAACCATCAAACTTACAGGACGAAATTTGAAAACGGGTTTTTACTTACAGGATCAAAAGTGTAATTAAGCCAAACATGAAATTAATACACTGGATTAGCATGTGTACATTATTGACACTTGATGTGCTTTTATAAAATGTTAAGTATCTCCCATATCGGTTAGAATTTAAATGCAAGAATGTGCTCTGACTTATCGTGGTATGAACAATCCTTCCCTCATGAATTAATTTTTAGATTAAATTAAACTCGATTTTATTAGTACTCTTTACATGATATCCGAACAAGTTAGATGATGCGTTACAAGGCCTTCTTCTATACTAATTCGACATTGGAATTGAGTACTTCACTTGTAACACTGTTCATCGTTTGAGAAGCTGTGCCACTTTTCTTCGTAATGACTGAGGAATTAACTAACCCTTTTTCTCACATGGGTTGTGGTAGTTGTACAGTAATTAATATTGTAGAATTGAATTGAATTGCAGCACCAAAAGTTATTAAGTGACCCATATACATTGCAGGGAGGCTGGCAGGAAATGTGGTCATGTCCGGTGATATTCTTCTTAATGGCAAGAAAATTAGAAGCCTTCATTATGGAGTTGTGGTAAGTACAAAATTAATTTATTCTATTATTGCCTAATCATATAGTTTCGCGCAGATTAATAAATTAATAAGAATTTGATAATATACTCTATTTGATAAATTTATCCCTATTAATGATTCATTGAATAATTAGATGAGTGTGTTAGTGGTATTTATATTGTAACGGTAAATCTGCAAAAAAATGCATAAATATTGTCTTATCTTCATATTTTGAAGTGGAAGTGGCATTTAAATTAAGGAAATATTTATTTACATTATTTTCTTATTGAAATACAAGAATCAAATATACATATATATATATATATATATATATTTTCCCTTAGGGAAATACTAGTTGGAAGCAATTGAAAAAGATGGTTACAGTGCAATAAATTGGTCTTGTTCTTAAACCTGCAACATAGTACTAATCTTTGGTATATTGGGGTTTTTCTTTCATAGACCGGGTGTTTATACTTTACGGTCCAAATTTAATTACGTGTTATGTATTAAGATTTTTATAAGATACATATAACACGTGACTGAATCTGAACCGTAGAGTGTATGGATAGGATCCATACATCTGGTCCATATAAGAATTTTTCGGTATATCACTAGATGGATAATTAATGCTATGTATGGGTAGTTGAAGGATCAGACATGGGCTTTAACATCTCTAGTAGGCTAGCACCTTTCGCTGTTCCGGCTAGCTTTCTGCGTATAATTTTCTTGCAACATATAGGTTTGCGAATTAAAGATACAGGATAATAGGATACTGCATGATGGATTATTTAATTTGATTTACCATTTTATTTTTTAAGAAAAGAATTTGAAAATCGATAATGTTTTTAGGGCAAATCACATAACAAGACCCTAAACTTTACGATTAGAATCATTTCAGTCATTCGTCTTTAAATCGCAGTGTTTTAATTCTTTAAATTGTTTTAATTGTATTTCACTTTAGTCCTTTAGTCAGTTTTTTGGGGATAAAATTGTCAGTCATAATTTAAATTGCATTCTAGTCTTTTAAATTTTATATTTTCACTTTAATCCTTAAAATTTTAATTTTTTTTTTTACATTAGTTCTTTAAACTTGCAATTATAGCAGTATAGACTACCACTATATTTTGCAGTCACTCTACGTCTCTTATAAAGAGCCCAAAAACTTGTAAAAAAATAAATAAATAAAGGATTAACGATCGCACTTCACAGATTGAATTATCTATTTCTTATCATATCTATTATCTCAATATAACAAAACATCTACTAATTCAAAAAGAATATTAATTACCAAAAATAATTTAATTTATAACAAAATGCATTGTGATATATATTCAGAAAATTAAAATAAATCAGATGTTCATGTAAACATGCGTGAGTCTGGCTAACTAGGTTTTACGAAAATATAAATTATCAAATTTCTTAAAAATACAAATATTAGAATATATAAAATAATAAACTAAATATAATAGCTGGAAATTTTATAATATATACTAGTACTGATCATGGGCATTTCTGTCATTTTCACTTAAAAGGAGGAAAGCATACAAAATCTTTACAAGAAACAAGGAACACATAGATTCATACCAATGTGTCAAGTGCTAGAGAAGTGTATGCCAAATTTTCAACCATTAGTGGAGGTACTTGGAAATAACCAAAGTTCAGGGGAGGTGTTTGCAATTCTCCCTTCAATATATATAGTTACTACATCTTTCTTTCTATATAAATGCGCTGTAAAAACTTACATAATATATATTGTTTTTGATAATACGAACATGCATCACCACACACCAACGCGTCCAGGATTCAAATCCCGACATTACACTCTCCATGTCTCTAAAAGTAGGGTACATGTCCATTAGAGCAAAGTCCCTGGATCAAAGAAGACACCTGTTATATTTGCACAAAATCAGGATTCTTGGTAGTATAGTTATTAATGTTAGATATTAATGAACTTGTATATTAAAGAAGTTTAAAGGAACATCTGTGTTTTTTTGAATGAGAAAATAGGCCACATATATAGCCTTTACATAACAAACAGAACAGAAACTAAGCAGTAGAAATCTAACAAACTTGTGACTAATTCAATGAGACTAGTTCAAACACACAAGAGTCCCTTAATAATAGGACTTTATTATCTAAATAATAACAAACTACCTAACATATCTCCCCTTAAACTGAATGCCTGTAGCTTTCAGTTTATATCAGTAACTGAACACACTCCCAGTAGTCCACGCAACTTCAAGAAAGCATCCAGCTTGAGAGGTTTAGTCATGATATCTGCCAACTGTTCTTGTGTGCTGCAGTGCTTTAATTCCACAACACCAGCCTTGGTAAGTTCTCGAAGAAAATGAAACCGCACATCTATATGTTTACTTCGGCCATGCATTACTGGATTTTTTGACAGTTTAATAGCTGAACTACTGTCACAGTGAATGAAAGTTGACTTGTCTTGATTTTGACCCAACTTCCCTAGCACTCTCTTTAACCATACAACTTGACAAGCACAAGATGCTGCAGCAATAAACTCTGCTTCCGTAGTAGATAAACTCACTACTGGTTGTTTTTTCGATGACCATGATATTGCTCCTGAACTCAGTAGAAATACATAACCTGAGGTACTCTTCCGATCTTCCAAATCTCCAGCATAATCGCTATCCGTATAAGCGATTAATTCATCATCTCCTCCCCTTTTGTAAAGAATTCCAAATCCAACCGTTCCTTTTAAATATCTCAGCACTCGTTTTGCCACCTGCAAATGCAACTCAGTAGGATTTTCCATATATCTACTAATCAAACTCACCACAAACATTATATCTGGGCGAGTGGCTGTTAGATACATCAGACTACCCACAACTTGTTTGTAATACGTCTTGTCCACCTTAACTCCACTTTCATCCTTCATAAGCTTAACACCAGGAACAATCGGGTTATGCACAGGATTGCTTTTATCCATTCCAAGTCTTCGTAGAAGTTCTAATGCGTACTTCTTTTGGCTAACAAAGATCCCATCTGTTTTTTGCAATACTTCAAGACCAAGAAAATATCTCAATTTTCCAAGATCAGTCATATCGAACTCATGCTTCATTGAATCCTTGAATTCTGCAACCATTAATTTATCATTTCCAGTAAAAATAAGGTCATCAACATACAAACTTACAATTAACATTCTACCTCCTTCCTTTGTTTTGATGAACAGAGTATACTCATAGTCACACTTCTCAAAACCTTCCTTATCAAAATAGGTTTCTATGCGGCTATACCATGCACGTGGTGCTTGCTTAAGTCCATAAAGTGCCTTTTTTAACTTGTAAACCTTTTGCTCATTTCCCTTTTTCACATAACCAAGAGGCTGCTCTACAAACACGTTTTCATTCAATTCTCCATGTAAAAATGCAGACTTTACATCTAACTGATAGATAGGCCACCCCTTTTGAGCTGCAAATGCTATAACCAAACGAATTGTCTCCATGCGCGCCACTGGTGCAAATACCTCATTGTAGTCCACTCCATGCTGTTGAGCATACCCCTTCACAACAAGTCTAGCCTTGTATTTATTCACTTTTCCATTTTCATCAAACTTAGTCTTATAAACCCATTTCACTCCAACCTTCTTTGCCCCCGCAGGTAAGTCTACCAATTCCCATGTACCGTTCCTTTCTATTGCTTCTATTTCAACATCCATAGCTTTTCTCCATTTCTCACTTTTTATTGCATCTGCAAAATAAATTGGATCAGTAGTTACAAGCATAAGATAATGAGATTCATTATCTTCCTCAAACAGTCCATCTCCCGTCACATAATCTCTCATCCAGAATGGTGGCATTCTATTCCTTGCTTCATTTGAGCTAGTGGGGCTGTCTTCAATAATCGAATCAGAAGAGGAATTCTCCTCTTCATCAACATTAGGATCGGATGTTATCCCATCTTCATTATCTTCTGATGTTCTCCCATCTTCATTATCTTCTGATGTTGGCTCATCATTTGTATGATCATTCCATTCCAAATTGCATGTAGTGACTGCTTCATATTTTTTATCCCAATCCCAACACTTGTCTTCTTCAAACACAACATCTCTACTTATTATAATCTTTTGGGAAATGGGATTATAAAGTCTGTAGGCCTTTGACTCTTCACTAACTCCAAGCAAGACACAAACGAAACTTTTATCATCTAACTTGCTTCTTTGTCTGTCAGGCACATGGACATGTGCGATACATCCAAAAACTCGAAAATACTCAACTGAAGGTTTGACGCTGCTCCAAGCTTCTTCTGGAGTTCGATCTCTCACTGCCATTGTTGGACTGCGATTCAACACATGAACTGTCCAATTTACAGCTTCAGGCCAGAAGGTTTTGGGAATTTTCTTTTCTGAGAGCATGCTGCGAACCATGTTCATAATGGTCCTATTTTTCCGCTCTGCAACTCCATTCTGTTGTGGCGTATATGCTGCAGTCAATTGTCTCCGTATGCCATTTTCATCACAAAAATTGTTGAAATCTTGTGATGTAAACTCTCCTCCTTGATCAGTTCGTAAGCCTCTAATGAATGAACCAGATTCCTTTTCAACATGTAATTTAAATCTTTTGAAAACAACAAGAGCTTCAGATTTTTCTGTCAAGAAGTAAACCCATGTTTTTCTACTAAAATCATCAATGAAAGTAAGTAAATACCTCTTTTTGCTGTTAGAGATTGGTGTAATCGGCCCGCAAATATCAGCATGTATCAATTGGAGAGTTTGTGATGCTCTCCAACTACTCTTCTTTGGAAATGTGTCCCTATGCTGCTTTCCTACAAGGCAATCCTTGCACAGCTTTGGAGGAGATGTAAGAAGTGGTAACCCTTCCACCATCCCCTTTTGCTGAAGAGTCCTTAGGCCTTTAAAGTTTAGGTGCCCATATCTACAATGCCAAAGCTGCACCAAGTCCTCTGTAATTGTATTAAAGCAAGCAGAAGCTATAGGCTGACATATAGCACTGAACATGTACATTCGATTGGAGGACATTTTTACTTCCATGATTAACCCTCTCTCTGGATGATACACTTTACACATTTCACGCTGAAACAAAATGGCTAGGCCCTTCTCTTGCAACTGTCCAATGCTAAGCAAGTTGTTCTTCAGCTGTGGCACATAAAATACTCCTGTAATAATCTGCACTACTCCATTTACTCGCAGCCTCACATTACCCTTCCCTATTACAACCATGCTTGTATTGTTGCCCAACTTCACAGTATCTCTGAAATTTGCATCAAAGTCCATGAAATAATCTTTCTTCCCACACATATGATTACTGCAGCCTGAGTCCAGGAACCAAATGTCCCTTTTCGGGTTTGTATTTGCTTCCACATATGCCATCAACAACATTTCTTCTTCTGCCTCTACATAATTTGCCTGCTTACTTGAACATTCCCACTGAAAATGCCCAAGTTTATGACAATTAAAGCATTCTACAGTAGATTTGTCAAAAAATTGTCTACCTCTTCCTCTTCCTCTATAGCTTCCTCGACCTCGACTACGTCTTCCAAATTGATCTCCAGAAGAAATTTTCAAGGCTTGTGCTTCTTCAACTAAAGAATTGGTGTTGAGACGCTGCTCATGTACAAGCAGGCTGCTTTGCAGTTCATCAATAGTTAAAGTGCTCGTATCCTTCGACTCTTCAATGGCACACACGACATAGTTAAACTTAGGGGTCATTGATCTCAGAATTTTCGTCACCACATCAGCATCTCCCTTGTTCTCACCATTGGCTTTCATTTTGTTAACTATGGTAAGAGTTCGAGCAAAATACTCGTTCACAGATTCCCCTGCCTTCATTTCAAGAACCTCAAACTCTTTTCGTAGAGCTTGCAAATGTGCACGCTTGACTCTTGTTGCACCTTGATATTTCTGTTTCATAGAATCCCATATGCCGTTAGATGTGTCCTTGTTGAGTATTGTTTCAAGGACTGAACGATCTAATGCTTGGAATAGATAGTTCTTCGCCTTTAAATCTTTCAGCTTCTGCTCTTCAATATTCTTATTCTGTGCCTCTATTGGCACACTGCCTTCTGCTGCTGCAGGTATCCCATTCTCCACTACACTCCAATATTCCTTTGATCGCAAGAAGTTTTCCATGAGCATTGCCCAATGATCATAGTACCCATCAAATTTTGGAACCGCTGGTTGGACAAATGAACTTTCTGTTGCCATCTTTGGATCACAACTCACTTAGAATGCTGCTGCTTCTTATTCAATCAGGCCCCGTGATGAGGCTCTGATACCAGATGTTAGATATTAATGAACTTGTATATTAAAGAAGTTTAAAGGAACATCTGTGTTTTTTTGAATGAGAAAATAGGCCACATATATAGCCTTTACATAACAAACAGAACAGAAACTAAGCAGTAGAAATCTAACAAACTTGTGACTAATTCAATGAGACTAGTTCAAACACACAAGAGTCCCTTAATAATAGGACTTTATTATCTAAATAATAACAAACTACCTAACAATTAACATATCATGAAATATAGCTAGTTATCTAAAATTGATGCTGCAATTGTATAACATGCACATATTTTTTGATGGAACTATATATCAGGCTTATGTAACTCAAGAAGATGTGTTGTTGGGGACTCTAACAGTCAGAGAGACCATCACATACTCAGCAAAGCTGAGGCTGCCAAGCAGCACAACAAAAGATGAGATAAATGACATTGTAGAAGACACAATCACAGAAATGGGACTCGAAGAATGCGCCGATCATCTGATTGGAAACTGGCATTTGAGGGGCATAAGTGGTGGTGAGAAGAAGCGGCTCAGCATTGCCTTAGAGATCATAACGCAACCCCGGCTCTTGTTTCTTGATGAGCCGACCAGCGGCCTCGACAGTGCCTCGGCTTTTTTCGTTGTTCAGGCTCTCAAGAATGTCGCGCGCAGTGGCAGAACGATTATCTCGTCTATTCATCAGCCTAGCAGTGAGGTTTTCGCCCTTTTTGATGATCTTCTACTGCTGTCTAATGGTGAAATTATTTACTTTGGAGAAGCTGATAAGGCAGTAGAGGTATAAAAAACACATAAAATCTATGTTTATTTGGTTATTGATTAATAGAGAACCTTGATAAACTAAGGCTTCTACTCAATCTATCCTCTGTTTATAACATCTACAGTTCTTTGCTGACGCGGGATTCCCCTGTCCGAGTAGGAGGAACCCCTCTGATCATTTTCTTCGTTGTGTTAATTCAGACTTTGATAACGTAACCAACACTTTGATAGGATCTCAAAGAATAAAAGTGAGTGATTTATGATGGGCTTGTTTTTTTTTTTTTTTTATTTTTAATTTATTACTCATATTTGCTTCACATGTGATGATAAAGGACCATATTAATCCACAGTTTCGACAGTTTGTTTCGTCGCGATTACAGGATATAAGAGATATTTCAGGCCCATTGATGATGAATTTAGCAACAGCAGAGATCAGAGCAAGGCTTCTTCATAAGTACCAAAATTCAAAATATGCAAGAAGAGTCAGAACTAGAATCAAAGAATTCTCAACTATTGTGAGCATTTTTAACATTCTTCTTATCAGGACTTGGTTTGCATGATGAAATGAAATATAAATATTCTTCGAAACTCTATATTCCAGGCAGGAGATGTTTTTGAGGAAACTAATGGGAGCGAGGCGACATGGTTGACGCAACTCTCGACTTTGACCAAACGATCTTTCATAAACATGTCGAGGGATTTTGGATATTACTGGTTGAGAATCCTGGTTTATATAGCAGTATCCATTTGTGTCGGTTCTGTCTTCCACGACGTGGGGTCCAACTATCACTCGATTCTAGCGAGAGGAGCCTCCGGTGGTTTTATATCCGGTTTTATGACATTCATGACGATTGGAGGCTTCCCATCATTCATTGAAGAAATGAAGGTAATCCAAAGTCTTTCTTAGGATATATATATATGTGTGTGTGTGTGTGTATAGCAGCACATACTATAGAAAAAGTACTAGTCATACACGAAAACATTAATCTTGTCTCACATTACTTATCTTAAAGGCCTCGTCACAAGTTCTTACAGATTGTGATGCACAATTTTGTGTTATAAACAGGTATTTTATAGAGAAAGGCTCAATGGATATTATGGTGTTGGGGTGTTTATCCTTTCCAACTTCATATCTTCATTTCCGTACTTGACAGTAATGTCGTTTAGTTCAGTATCCATCACTTATTTCATGGTGAAGTATCACCCTGGACTCTTCCACTTCCTGTTTGCTGCACTCGACCTTTTAATATCCATTGCTGTCGTTGAGAGCTTAATGATGGTCGTGGCTGCAGTCGTTC
The DNA here is from genome assembly GCA_026212405.1 of Petrea volubilis. NCBI lineage: Eukaryota > Viridiplantae > Streptophyta > Magnoliopsida > Lamiales > Verbenaceae > Petrea > Petrea volubilis. Next base: position 16,050,806 of record CM047886.1, read on the forward strand.
CCAATTTCTTGATGGGGGTCATAATCGGGGCTGGTTTTATAGTAAGTACTCTTCGTTATGCTCTAACATAAGTTTAATCCTTCACAATGCATGTGTTTTTATGAATTTGCGAATTAACATTGCATGTTGATGCAGGGTATTATGATGGCCACAGCCGGTTTCTTCCGGATCCTTCCGGAACTTCCGAAGATATTCTGGAGATATCCAGTTTCCTACCTCAATTACATGGCATGGGCCTTACAGGTAGAGCTAAATCTTATTTTTCTTGTTCATTTCTACCATATCTCATAGGGATAAATTAAAGGGTGTATGTCAGATAATTACAAATACACCCCTTGAGTTTAGATGTAAATACACTTTGACCCCTTAAGGTTTGTACAATTAGGGAAACCACCTATGTCGTTAACTTTTGTCTTCCAGTTATACCCCTCATAAGGTTATGCAGACCTCAGGGGGTGTAAGTGTAATTATCCTTATTTCCTACTCATGATCAGTCTTTTAATTTCATCAACCGTTATCTTTCTGGTAATCTTAGGGTGCCTACAAGAACGACATGATCGGGATGGAGTTCGACGGGCTCGAGCCAGGCCAACCGAAACTGAAGGGAGAACAAGTGCTGACTACTTTGATAGGCATCTCACTTGATCACTCGAAATGGTGGGACTTGGCGGCCGTTGCAGCCATTCTCGTAGCGTACAGACTGCTCTTTTTTTCAATTCTCAAGTTCAAGGAGAGGGCTATGCCGGTCTTCAAAACGTATTATACGAAGAGAACGCTTCGCCATATGAGGAAGAGGCCTTCTTTTAGGAAGATACCGCCTTTCCCTTCAAAGAGACACCATGTTGTCCATTCATTGTCTTCCCAAGAGGGTCTAAACTCACCATTACATTGAAAGCTAAATTGTTTTGTTTACACCGTCACATTTGTAACGTGTTTCGACACATTTATATGGCTATTTTTGGCTTAATATAATCGCTTAATCTTTGTGGTTCAAATATTACAGAAGATGATCTTTATGGTCACTTTGCCGGTCTTTTATTCTTTTTCCAATTTATCGACTCACCGGCCTGCTGATTGGTACAACACCCCTACTGTTTATGACTGGTTCAACATTGAAAAAAAAATGATTAAGTCGTTACGTATAGTCAAAGAATTCATAATTTTCAACCTTATTCTAATAGTATTATTAACTTGGAATATTGAGCATACAATTTTGAATATGTAAAAAAAGTTGCCGAATTTAAGAATAAAATAATTACCTATGCTCCATTCCCTTGACCGGTTACTAAAATGCTCATATTTTATCTGTCTCTGTGTGTGTGTGTGTGTGTGTGAGAGAGAGAGAGAGAGAGAGAGAGAGTTTTTGTAGTTGACGGATAGGCGATCGGCTAAGCACTGGCACCGCAAATAGATACCCCAAAAATTTGTGCACAATTAAAATTATTATGAATATAAAAAGAACTAAAAGTAGTTAGCAGGTCAAAATCTGTTTGTCCGTCTCTGCGCTTTGTCTCTAAAGTCTCCTTCTCCACTCATCCATGACTTCCCACGCGTCTGGTGCGTGGGACCCTCCACCCTTTCTCTCTCTGAAGCACAAACAACTCCACCGAACTATGCATGTGCCTCAACTCATCATCCTATATGAATCTCTTATCCGATTATTCTTACATTCAGATACATATATAATACGCCCTCTTCTCGTTCTCAGTTCTTGACCAGAGTTTCAACTCTCTCTCTCTCTCTCTCTCTCTCTCTCTCATAGTTATTGTCTGTGTGTGTATTGTATACGTACACGGAAATATATGTATAGGAGGGAGAGCCTCATGTCGCCGAGCAACTCTACCTCCACCAGTGTACGTGCTTCGTTTTATTTCTAATGCAAATTCTTGCTTTTGCTTGCGGGAACTTCAGATTTTCTGTTTCAGTTGATTGGTTGAGACTTGAGACACGTGCTTGAAAATGGAGTAATCTATCAATTTAGCATGCCTTGATTATTGGAGATTCCTCTGTCGAATACTTGAACCTTCGGGCCCTTTTTCATTTCGGTGGTTTTTGTTTTTTAGAATCCTAGTGTTTGGTGTTAATTGTAACCAGTGATTGATTCAAGATTAATGGATTATGCTTTAATTAAGCTCTGTTGTCGACTAGGTATGCTAGAGTCAATTGAGCCCTTACTTATATGGTGCGTGGAAGCAACTTAGAGACTAATCAAATGGTACTCTTGATTTTGCTTGATTTTGAATTCAAGAGACGCTACACGGCTTCAGTGTTTTCTTTCCTGAGTGACCTTGCAAGTTGTAGTTTAAATGAGGCTCTGTCAGTGGCAAAAGGCTTATAGTTATGGTAGCTAAATGTCCTCTTTCTTTGCAACTAAGTAGTAGGAACCACAGCATCGAATTTGCTGTCTGAAATTTCGTATATTGCAGTGAAACGTAGGATAATATGACATCCACATTTTTGTAGAGTTGTATATTAATGTTATGTCCAATTTAGAGTAAACATGGAAATTCGATTGCATTCCAAAAACACATCACCTTGGTATTTGTTTCTAATCAATGGTGAAATATCATTTTGGACCCCCCGCCTTTCAAACTAACGTGGAATAAGATATATGGTACGCCTTTCTTAGCTCTTTTGCCGGCGCACCATACGGATAATTTTGTTACTAAAAAAGGACGAAACTCGGAACCAAACGCGTGGCAATCCTTTTCTTGGATCTTGGAATATTGATAATTGAGGTTGTCATGAATGATTGTATATGTGATCGTCCACAACTGTAGTTACTATTATGGATAAAGCCTTATGTCGTTTATGATTTACTGCAGTTAACCATGTCATTTATGATTTACTGCAGTTAACTACTCGGATGTATTTCTTTTATTCTTGTTTACACCTTTGATCAAATCAAAAAGTTCTGCATGGGTACTTTTTTGTGGCAAAGGTTCCTTCAAGTTTTATTTCTTGATCCCTGCAAAATAACAAAAGTTATGTTCTGAAGACTGATATGCGTTCACTGAATAGGCCAATGCTAGTGTGTCACCTGCAGAGAATGGCTTAATTGATTCCTTCTCTCTGCTGAACTCTGAAAGAGCAGTCCAGGAAATTATTCAACAGCCTCTTCTCCAGGGAATAGATGATCATCTGATCGAGTTCTCCGAGGCTCTCAGAAGTGAGTCTCTTGAGTTCTCTTTGTTGGAAATATTTGCTATACTCAATGTGTGCAGAACGTGTTACTAAAAGTTTTATTGATTGTGGTTCTAGCTGTTGCAAAAGCACTAAGAAGGGTCACCGAAGGTAAGGCTGCTGCTCAAGCTGAGGCTGCTGAGTGGAAGCGTAAATATGAACTGGAGAGGGAACGTAATTTGCAGTTGGAGCAAAAAGGTTTCTTCTTTTTTCTTCCTTTCTTTGTTCTCTCTAATATTCAAGATCTGATGTATCTAAATTCAGCTCTCAACTAAAGCATGAAACTTGTGATATGTCTCCTGATTGGTTTGCAGTGCTGTCAGTAGGAGGGGATTGCAATGAATTAAATGCTGAGAGAGCTGGAAGCTTGGAAACCCGAAGTGTATCTTCAGAAGACAATAGTGATCAATGTGATTTGTGCAGTGGGAAAGATGATATCTGTGCTCATGAGGTTCTTCGAGATGGGGAACCTGACTCTGACTCTACCATCCCAAATAAGATAATGAGGAAGGTGTGTTTCGTTGCAATCTAAGTTCAATAATTTTTTTTTTCTTTTCTTAAATTGAAAAAATTGTTGATAGATTCCCCCCTAGATCAATAACCAAACTAAAAATTTATTCAGTTTACTTTAGTCTGACTTCTTGGCCATTAAGAATTGATGGGTTGGTTTGTGGAGACAGGCATCATTTAAGCTATCATGGTACTGCAAGGGTGAAAAAAGTGATCGACATAAACATGACATTGTGTCTTTTGAGAAGGGTAATATAACCACTGCAGAGCGCAGCAGTAAACAGGTATCGCTATTATTTTATGTCATTTTGATTCGGTTCTCACCCTATGGTTATGCATTCTGCTCCTCCATATTAACAATTTCTGTTCTTGAGACTCAAAGTAAGTAATATTACAGTAGCAAACATTTTCTTTTTTAACTTTTGGTTCCAGATTTCTTTAAAGTGGGAGTCGCCTCCACAGACGGTGCTTATATTGACCAAGCCAAATTCTACTTCTGTGAGAATTCTGTGTTTCGAAATGGTCAGGTAGTAAGCTTGAAGATCCGGGGATTTAACTTTTTCGTCTTCTTTTAATGCCATCAAATGGCATGTTGGTTGCAGTATCTGTTCTTCAAATAAATACTAAACTCTTAGCCGATTTGATCGCGTTAGATGGAGCTTCATTGTGTGAAAATTGTTTCAGATTATTCGCTTTCCAAATGTCTGATAATAGAATTCTTCAATTTGGGTCACCTCTGGTCTAATTCAGTGATCATGAATAAATGTTGCTGGCCAGAATTTGAGAATCAGTTTCAATTTGGGTCATCTCTGGTCTAATTCAGTGATCATGAACCTCTGAAAGTTATCTATATCTTTTTTACCGCTCTCCATATTCTAGTTGACAATGGAATTTTGCAGCTTCATTAAGGCCTTGTACTGAGTACTACTTGATAAGTCATGAAATGTTCAAACTTGGAGTTTCTTTATTTCCTTTTCAGATGGTTGAAAGAGCACAAAAAATTAAATATCCTTGTGGAGCCACAAGTGAAGTCTGAGCTTTTGACAGGATCGTCATATTATAGCTTTGTACAAAGCTGGCAAGATGGTAAACTAACAAAAGTCTTATTGCCCTGTATCAATGCACTCATGGAATCTCCTTAATTTATTTTTTCACACTTTTATCTATTATTAGCGTCTCATTTTGCTTTCGACTGATGCCACTTGAGGTTTCTGACATTTCTTGTATGCTCAATATCTCTGTTTCTTCTACCACGATAAAGTAGGGAGTACTCCTAAATCATACCTGAAATTGTATTATTGAGTAATTCATGTAGCGTTGAAATTTTAGCCACTTATACTGAAATGTATTATTGAATAAATTGTTCTGGTGAAAGCCTTGTGATCCATGGATGCTTGCTAATTCAAGTAGTTGAAAAAGTGGGAAATGATTAGAATGATTCCTCATGATTAAAAAATATAAAAACCAATATAACTATGTTAACTACCTTCCCTTATGTTGACGAAAGTTTTTAAATTTATTGTTACTTCTTTTTCTCTGGAAATTTTTACTGAGGTACTATTTCTTTTTAAAATTTTGGAAATGGTTCGATGTTCTCTGTTTCTTACCTTTCTGTTTAAAATTGATGATATGCTGGCACTTCCTTTCTTCATTGATGCAAGAAATTTAAGTCTCGCATGAAGCTTTATCTCTGGCGAAGTACACTACCAATATAAATGGTGGCAATATATGTTCTTCGGTAATCGTGCACTTGTTAAATTTACTTCTCCCGACTGTGCTTGTTTTAACAGACAAGGACGTGCTGCTCCTGCATACTAAGGTTGACCTCATTGTAACTCTGGGTGGAGATGGAACTGTCCTTTGGGTATGTGTTTTTCAGGACCTTTTCTTTAATGCTACTACAGTACTTAATACAAAAAAACGAACTCCGGAAGTTTAGATCCTCTTATTTCATGGAGTGGTGATTACTAGGTTTTACTTAATGCACAAAATCAAGCTAAAAATTCAAGCTACACGATTTTTTCTTATTCGGGGAAGACTTTGCTGAACTAAGTACTTTCATCTCTTACTTAACCGATAGCAACCATCAATATGCTTTGGTCCCTTTCACTTCCCGACAATTTTACGGACAATTCTTCAAAAAACCATCACTTTCTTTCACCATGAGTCAAGTAGTTGTAGCAGATCATATCATTTTTTGTTATTATTTTTTAATGCGGTCCGACTCTACTTAAGCTACCGTTGTTCATGCCTTGCGCAAAAGAGAATCTTTCCTGTATACTGCTGTGCTGTATGTGCTGTGTTCTATTGCCTTCAGTACTACTGGCGGTTAGACTGAATAAAGTTTCAAAGTTTCTTCAAAGACACAAAAAACAGCGAGGTTATACGTTCTCTGGGCCAAAGATATAAAACTTTTTTATCATCAATGTGTGATGAAATATTAGCTTCTTGTTATGCTTTTCTCAAATATGGTCTGCTTGGTATTTGGTAGTCTACTTGCTGACTTCGCTTCTATGATTGCATAACATGGCTCAGAATTGGAGTGCTTAGAAGTAATTCATTAGTGCTGATTACAGTTCATTGGATTCTAACTGCAACATTATTGTTCTCTTATATTTCAAACTAGAAACGGTAAAGATTATACATCATGATCAATGACCAATTTCACTTGTACACTATCTAACATGATTGTTGTTGTAGTTCGGTAATTTGAACGAAGAACATTTTATTGTTTTTTGTTTGTTATCTTTTGCAGGCTGCTTCTATGTTCAAAGGCCCAGTTCCTCCCATCGTCCCATTCTCTTTAGGTTCTCTTGGTTTCATGACCCCGTTTCGTATCCTCAACCTTCCTGAAAGGATTTTCGTATTCTGCACATTTACTTTCTTAGATCTAATTTTACTTGCTTGATTACACCATGCCTACCAAATATCTCAAAAGAAGCTTCCATTTCCCCTGTCAGTTTTGTTCATCCTTAACAGGTTCAGATAGCGAACACTATCGTGAGTGTCTTAACTCGATCCTTCGCGGTCCTATAAGCATCACCTTAAGGCACCGATTGCAGTGTCATATCATCCGGGATGAGGCTAAAAGTGAATATGAGAATGAGGGGCCGATGCTAGTCTTGAACGAGGTAACAATTGACCGTGGTATTTCGTCGTTCCTCACGAATCTGGAATGCTATTGCGACGACTCATTCGTGACCTGCGTACAAGGGGATGGTCTGATATTGTCAACAACATCAGGGAGCACAGCATATTCCCTTGCAGCCGGAGGATCAATGGTCCATCCTCAGGTATGTTTCGTACAAGTTGTTGCTTCATCAATCCATGTCTTGTCAGTATGAGATAACATTACCTTTTGACCACTTTATTCAAAATTAAAAATGATTTAATTGAAATTATGCTACTAGACTATTAAAATCTATGGAGGTGACAGCACCTTTTGATCTCTTTATTCAAAATTAAAAATAGTTTAATTAAAAATTGAGGGCCCAACCGGGTTCGAACCGGTGACCTCTTGATCTGCAGTCAAATGCTCTACCACTGAGCTATGGACCCTTGCTTGATGTAGGAGGGGTTTGAACCTATGTCTCTATCATGAGTTAGTTAAGCTTTATGAGATTCAAGCAAGGGGGGTTTGAACCTATATGTCTATCATGAGTGAGTTAAGCTTTATGAGATAAAAAATGAGTTAAGCTTTATGAGAATCAAAATGAAAAATGATTTGATTAAAAACTAAGGGCCCAACCGGGTTCGAACCGGTGACCTCTTGATCTGCAGTCAAATGCTCTACCACTGAGCTATGGACCCTTGCTTGATGCAGGAGGGGTTTGAACCTATGTCTCTATCATGAGTTAGTTACGCTTTATGAGATTCAAGCAAGGGGGGTTTGGACCTATATGTCAATCATGAGTGAGTTAAGCTTTATGAGATAAAAAATGAGTTAAGCTTTATGAGAATCAAAATGAAAAATGATTTGATTAAAAACTAAGGGCCCAACCGGGTTCGAACCGGTGACCTCTTGATCTGCAGTCAAATGCTCTACCACTGAGCTATGGACCCTTGCTTGATGCAGGAGGGGTTTGAACCTATGTCTCTATCATGAGTTAGTTAAGCTTTATGAGATTCAAGCAAGGGGGGTTTGGACCTATATGTCAATCATGAGTGAGTTAAGCTTTATGAGATAAAAAATGAGTTAAGCTTTATGAGAATCAAAATGAAAAATGATTTGATTAAAAACTAAGGGCCCAACCGGGTTCGAACCGGTGACCTCTTGATTTGCAGTCAAATGCTCTACCACTGAGCTATGGACCCTTGCTTGGTATATGTGCTGATAGACCTAAATTTATACAATTTTTTCTCTCTAAAACTATATTTAATTTCGTATAAATCCAAGAATGAAGTTTCGGAGCCTAAGTATTGAATCACACGAACCAATATTGAGGTAGAGCTCGAAATCTTGGATTGAGTTGAAATGATCATGACAATCCTTTGTTATATGTTGATGGATTGAGTCATGGTATGAATTATGCTAATATTTGAAATGCTGGTGATTGTTCCTGTTGGCACTAGATTACACCAATCACTATCAAGTGTCATGATTGATCTGTAGGTGCCCGGAATTCTTTTCACACCGATCTGCCCCCACTCTCTATCTTTCCGGCCTCTGATACTGCCTGAATACGTGACGCTTAGAGTGGTGGTGCCGTTCAATAGCCGGAGTCATGCTTGGGTGTCATTTGATGGCAAAGACAGGGAACAGCTTGCACCGGGGGACGCACTGGTTTGCAGCATGGCCCCTTGGCCGGTGCCCACCGCGTGCCAACTTGATTCAACTAGTGATTTCCTGCGCAGCATCCATGATGGTCTTCACTGGAATTTGAGGAAGACTCAGTCCTTTGATGGCCCCAGGGATCCTACTTCCTAGCTAGTTAACAACTCAATTAATGATTTTATTTTCTCTTTAAGAGTTAAGACACAGAGCTTAATCCACTTGATATAGCAGTTTGTAGAAAAAAAATAATAATAAATTGCTATTTATATATGCACTCACAATTTGTAAAGCGCATGTACATTGTTGTAGAGGACTAAAGGCTATACGTGCAATGATCATGTATATGATCTTGATGAATGGGACAACTTTTGCAACTTTCGTAGATGCTACATCAGATACAGTACATCGAGTAGTTGAATTGATATCATATTTTTATTTAGATTTTGTTTCTATTTATTCAGCTATCAGAAAAAAGATATATGTTACCCTCAAAAGGCTCAAGGTATGGAACAAATCTTTAATCTTATGTTAAGAGATTAGACCTGTTAAAAATTTTGATCTAACGATTGGTTAATTTATATCGAGTTGGGCTTAGCTCGTGGACCAACAGTCCAGCCTGTTGTTTAGTAAGTTCTCATGGTGAGCAGGTTAAATATTTTAGGAGATTTGACTGAGTTATATTTGAGGGCAAATTATATGATAGTTCCCATTTTAATTACTCGAATAGTCAATTTTTTACAAAAAGAAGGGGAAAAAAAGGGTTAATGATAACTAAGAAATTTCTTTTATTCTTTGGCGCAGATGATTCAAAACAATAAGAAGAGAGGAATACTGCAAATTTTTCACGAAATAATGAAAACAAATATAGAGGCTAAGCTAATGGAAAATCTTATATAAATTTGGTGTTAATGTGGTACAATTTCAATCATTTGGAGCATATATGGTTATGGTGCTCACATTGATTATATAGTAACATATAAGAATTTCCTCTAAACCAATGTAGCGCAAGCCTTTCCTTTTTTTTTTTTTTTTCCTTTTTTCTTTTTTACGTCCATGTTTTTAATAAAACACATTTTGTAAAGAAATTTGTTAAATTAAAGCTTAATTGTACCATGAATGAACATCATCAACTTTTCAACAATATATATATGTACATATATGTGTGTATATATATATTGTAATTGTTTACGATCAATTTTTTGATTGTTGAAGACAACTAAAATAACCACCTAATGACACATTTGATGTAGTGACTCCACTACGTATATAATAGGATTACAAATTCCTTCCTAAAATAATAAGAGGATATTATAGGTGTGTCAATTTGGGTGGATCAATGGATTCGGGTAAAGTTGAGGTATGGGTGTAACATAAAAAAATTTAATCCGAATCCAACTCGACTCAATGGTCAACTTGAAATACCTAACCCCAATCTAATCTCATTGGGCTTGGGTTGACCTAATTAGGGTTGCTAGGTAGCCCAATAAATCCCAATCCAACCTGACCCAAAACATTTTATTTTTTAATACAAAATTTAGATTTTTCATAACTACAGTCTAAAAGAATTGTAAAAAAAAAACTACAATAAGAAATTTAGTATAAGAGATCAATTGAATATTTTAAAATAAGACTATATTACATAACTATAAAATAAAGATGAAATTTTGTGATTGATGAGGTAGAAATTTCATAATTAAACGCAACAATAAACTTTAAATATCTAGCTAGTATTTAGACATCTTTATGTATATATTTTCATAAATTTCTATTATAGAAAAATAATTTGATAAAATTAGATTAGTTTTTTATAACATAAATTGATAAATAAAACATATTAAAAAATTATAAAATAAAAGAATATATTTGATTTCAATATTAATTTTGGTATAATTAAGGTAAGGAGGTTTTTAAAATTTTTGTAGGATGAAATCTTTATTAAAATAAATGATAAATATTGTAAATAAATATTAATTTTATTATTTTATTTGAATTAATTTTAATCCATCTTATTTCAAATACTTGATAATTGTTGGATTCTTTTGGATAAATATGTATCACAAATAAACTTATATAAATTCATATAAAAGGTATTTGAATTTCATACATGATAAAATAGAATTAACTAAGCCTATCCACATATGCGCTTACTTGGATAATCTCAAGATTTCTGAATTATATATAGATGAGTAGAAATAACTAAATTTTATAAACTATTAAAATATTAATCTTAATGTTAATCATATTTATATTATTTCTTCTATTTTATTTTTGAAAAAAAAAACTTAATTTTTAAGTAATTAACAATTTATTTTTCCATTATTGTTACTTATATTATTTCACTAGAGAATTTCTTCAAGCATAAAAATATAATATGTTTAAACTAATTAAGAATAAATCATTATTAATCTTTATAAATTTTAAATATAAATCTAAATTTTAAGGGATGGAGTTGCTTATGGCATTTCTTGCAAAAAAAAAAACAACATTAATTTTTTTTTACCTTTATTGTTATTCTAAATAATATAAGCCAAATATTTTCATTTCTTTATGAAATGGTTCAAGAGATACATATATCTTCAATTGTGTTTAAAGCTTTAAACTGTGAGGCCAAATATGAAACTAAAAATAAAAATAAAAACTATCAATATAATATGATAACCAGCTATATTTTTTCAATTTATGACCATTTTTTAAGTATTGAAAGACTACAACTCCATTGTTAAATTGTTTTTGATAAAGAAAATATTCAAACTCTTTCTTAATTCTATTAGATATTTTTTCAAGTTTAATCCAATTATTTAATTTACGAAATAGTTAATTATGTTTTATTTATGTTTCAGTGTAATAATAATTTTTTTAAAGAAAATAGTTGGTGCTAACAAGAAAAAAAAAATCTATTAAGTGAAGAATTAGAAAAGTTAATATTGCAGGTGGAAAAAAAAAAGCTAGTCCTAGCCCCGTCACTAGGCATGGGTTACTCCTATCTTACAACAAAATAATATATATATATATATATATATATATATATATATATATATATTGTAGTAATGGAAAAGAATGAAAATTGAATGATAATTTGAAATAAATAAATTTTTGAACAAAATTAAATTTAAGATTTTTGAACAAAATTATTTCGTAGCAAATTCAAAGTAAAAAACTTATATGTGAACAAATTTATGAGAACCTTAGTTCATGAAATATAAAACCAAAAATATACTCTATAGGATGTAAGATTTTCTACTATATTTTAAAGACTTCTTTTAGAACTTTGAATTTAAAAGAAAGTGCGTTGACTCAATGCAAATGTATACTCAAAGGTATAAGTCATAACTTTACTCAATATATTAACATTAAACACATGCCAAGTTAATGTGTGATATTTTTCCTCAAATTGTAATAACATCTATTTTAAATAGGATATCATATTTTACATATAATTAAGTTGGAGAGTCATATTTTTCTTTTTCCTTTTCTTAAGTAGCTTATTAAAATTTTGTAGTTTATTCTTGAAACTTGTGAGTTTTCCTTCCACATGCATTTTCATCAAACACATTTTATAAACTCTTAAATACACTATAAGATGTGTTATGCAATTTAAGAATAAGTCAAATGCGTTCTTATAAGAAGTTTGAAAGAAACTAACAAAAATGGATAATTATCATAATTCTTTATCTAGAAAAAAAAATTTAAATATATATAAGTTGTTGCTTTTGGCTGAGTGGTTAAGGCGTGTGCTTGCTAACTACACGGGGTTTCCCGCGAGAGTTTGAATTTCTCAGGCAATGATTTCATCTACTTTTCAACCTTTTTTTATTTACCTAAAAAAGAAAAAAGAAAAAAGAACCTTTCAATATAGAAAATCCATAAAACTGTTCTTTTTAATCTTAAAACTCATCCTACTGATTCTTTTGTTTCAACCTTTTTTATTTATCAAAAAGAAAAAAAAAGAAAAAAATTTTAACATACAAAATCCAAAAAATTGTTTTTCTTTTTAATCTAAAAAATTTATCCCATTAATTCTTTTATTTCAAAAAATTTTCTCAGCAACAATCTAGCATATGTATGCATTGAAGTTCAATTTTTTTTTCTTATTATAGTGCTACTAATTAAATGAACAAAAAATTTAAAAGATAAACAATAAGATAACATAAAAGAAAAAAATAAATAAATAGAGAAAAGTGGTAGAACTATAAAAAAAAAGAAGCTAATTTTAAAAATACCATATATTAACTTTGGTGAACAAAAGAAGAAACTAGAGTTATGAATATACAGATGAATATATAAGTGTAATGGTTAAAATAAAGTATGTATTGAAGAATTGGAAAACTTCCTTATTATTATTGTGTGACAAATTAAATGAATAAAAATAATAATAATTACAAAGAAAACTAAATCAGTAAAAACTTGATTAATAAAACAAATTCACTACAACTTTCAAGAATAAAGTAATGAGATAATTTAAATACTAAAAGGAAAGTGGTAGAAATGACAACAAAGTTAATGGAAACATCGTCACAATGCAAATATAAAAAAGGAGAAATAAAAAAAAATGAAGTATGAAAAAGGAAAAACATGAAAAGTATGATGTCATGAATATGAAAAAGGGAAATATAATAAAAAGGAAAACAACTGAACATATAATGAATCAAATTAAATTAATAACAACATGAATAAAACAAATTAATAAAAAAATCGAATAATAAAACAATATGAAGAAATAATAAAATACAAAGAAGTGGTAAAATTATAATAAAAAATCCTAACTTGAAAATATCAAATATTGACCTCTGTGAGGGAAAACCAGAGCTTAAGTTGGATTGTTGAAACAAAAAACAAAAATGTACTTAAGAAAAGATGATCGATTAAGTGCAATCATTGAAACAAAAAATTTACTAAAGCTTGACAAACTATTATTATTATAGTGAAACAAATTAAATAATAAAAAATTATAATAACGGCAAAGCAAATTAAACGAAAAATATCCTCAATTTTTTCACAAAATAATAATAAACTTGTAGAATAAAATTATGGCACAACAATAACAAAGAATAAAATACAAAAAGTGGTACAAATGATCCAAAAAAAAAAAAGAAAAAAGAACACATCATGAAAAATAAAATAAATATAATGCTTCTATATGAAAATGAAAAATATAAAAGAAAAAGGAATTAACATTCAATGTATTTGAATGGCCGATGGTTAGATGAATCCAAAACTTTTTCTATTGGAGAAGAAAAGAAGAAATATCGATATTTAATGAATATGAAGATGCCAAACTACTAGTGTCTTGTGTAGCTAAGTTAAAAAAAATACAATCTTATCTTGGATTTTGGATTGATATTGGATTTGTTTTGATTAAGGTAACAAATAATAATAATAATAATAATAAGTTCATTGATGTTATCCAAATATGCTCATACATGACACTTACTTGTATGGTCTTAAGATTTCTGAATTATATATATATATATATATATATATATATATATATATAGACTAGGAAGTGAATGCTAAATTGATAAGTGAAGAATAAAAAAATTTAACTTAAATTGGATTGGGTTGGATCGAATTTTGGGTTAGCTGAATTTTATTTTTGAGTTCTTTAGGACTGATATAAACACAACCCAACCGATTTTAGTTTTTGAGTCCGACCTGATTTGACACAAACTTAAAAAATTCCAAACCCAAATCCTTTTTTTTTTTGGATGAATCATGCCCGGATCATTATGTCGAGTTAAAATTTTAACACCCCTAGGGATACACAATAATTTATTCAAGAGAATATCTTTTGATTCACAAAATATCAAAAATTTCAACTTGAAATATATAGGAAAATAGAAATGCTATATGAAGAGAACGGAATCTTCTCTCAAAATACTCTATTTAATTTCCACTTTCAAACCCCCCCTTCTGCGCTGCGTTTGCCCTCTATTTCATTTGCTACATTTTGTTTCACCGAGGGAATGATTTACATAGCCAAACTTGGAAGAAAATTTCTTATTTATAAATTCCATGGATTTGAAGCCAATCAGATCAGTAGGTGCTTGTAATAGGAGATTTTGAGGCTAAAATTTTGAAAATATGCCCCAAAATTTATTCACCTCACTTGGGTGGACCATGACAATTAGATACCCTCTAATTATTTACTCTTTCTTCTTATCTTCTTCTTTTTTCATTGTAGCTTTGAAGCAATAAGTAAGATGCACCCGTTGAGATCCTTTGCATTGTTTATTTGGGTCAACCTTCGAGGAGAAGGCAAAGTGCCTTTCAGTGGTCGCTTTTGGCTTTCTAGAGCTTTGACTGATGATGAAAAAGCTTATAATGACCAAATGAAGCAATTCTAAAGGAAATATTTGATATGATGAACTTCCTTTATGCATGCATGTTATTATAATCAAGGGAAAACACCATTTTTAATCCTTAATGTTTAATATTCGTCTTATTGTAGTTTCTAATGTATCAAGAGCAACGTTTAGTTCTTAAAGTATTTCTTTAATTGCACGATAATCCCTCCAATTATTTTTGTCAAGTTGAATTTTTAATTACATTTTAATCCCCAAATGATATTTTTTCTTGCACTTATATTAGCTCTCATATAATATTTCTTTTATTTCACTTTAATCCTTAAATAATATTTTTCTTTTCTAGCTTGATTAGTAAATATCAAATTCATTTTGATAATTTCGGCCTAGAATCAATAACTGAATTTGAGGAGGTTATGCGGTCAGACTAATTTGTAATACATGCATTGGAATTCCAAAAAGGCGTGTCATGTGTATCAATCAATTCATGTACAGTCATGTATGAGTAATAATCAGTTGACACATTAATACGTTTGTCGGCTTTATTTGCTATTTGACTTTGAAGTCGGAAAGTTAGCATCTGTCATTTGGTTAATTATTTTGATAATTAATCCAGTGAAAAAGTTGCCTTCAGCTTACGTATAGGAGGAGGCACAAGCCAATTTTTTCATCTTTTTCCAATCATTGAAGTAGGAGCAAAAGCTATGATATTTGCATTTAATCATCTTTTCCATTTAATGTAAAAGTAAATGATTGTTTCCTAATTACGTAACTAAAGAACAAGTTGACTATTCCTTTCCTCATTCCTATTGGGTATTATCTTTTATCATTAGAAACTGTAGAAATTCTAGAACAAAATTGTTATTCTTTCCTATGTACTTGTATTTCTTCTTGTTTCTTGCTTTCTTTTTTTTTTCTTTTTTAGCTAAAGAAATTTGTACATCCTTATTATGTAGAACTATATGACAACGAAATGTCCGTGAGAGGGCCTAGAAATATGCGCGTGTTTGATTTTGTTCTAGGAATAGAATTGATAGGAAGTTGGAGAAGTGTGTGTCGAAATTAGTAGTACTTTTGGTAAAATTTCTTCCAAACTTTGGAGGACAAAAATTTGTCGAAATTTTGCCGAAAAATCGTCGAAAATCAGGCACCAAAGTTGGCACTAGAATTATGCCTTCATTTTCGGTAGAATTCTGATGGCTAGGCTTGCTGAAACATTAAAAAAAATGATATAAATCCAGAAAAAAATTTCAGCGAAATTTTCGCCCAAATTCGAAATAATTTTTGCCGGATAAGTTCCACTGAAAATTCGCTGAAAATTTTGATTTTTTGTTTTTTGCTGAACAAATAATTATATGGAATACTGAAAGGAGATATGAAATATTTTAAGAAGAGGGATGGGATATACTTTTAGCAAGTTTTCGGCGGCAAATCTACCAAAATTCAATTAAATTTTCAGCAGAATGTTTCCATTTGAAATCCAATGAAAATGTTAGAAATTATTTATTTTTGTCTATAAGTCAATTGTATTTAATATAATTAATTAATATATAGCACATAGTAATAAAAATTTAGCTGCCATGAGGATAAAACATTTAATGCTAATTAATGTTGGAAATAATTTAAAAATTTAGTTGTAGTGAGAATAAACAAAACATATATTATATGCCTGGGGGCATGCCCTGGCCCTAGTGTGGTAACGGGCGCCGAACCCACCTAAACTTTTCTGTAACTCACATGCAACCTTAATTGAAATTAGTGGATATGAGATGTGTAAAAATTGGGTATAAACATGCATGTAATTTAGGTATAATCTAACTTGAAATATGTAGTAGACTTAATTAATTGAATTGCACAAAATATTGTTCAATTGAATTGGGAAAAACACTCGATTTTATTTTTCATTTGGCAGCGAAGTGCTCTATTGACTCAATTAAATTGAGTAATCCTCTAATTCAATTAATTGAAGTGTGAGAAGCGCACAATTGAGCCTTGGTCAAATATGCAATTGACTTAATTTAATTAAAGAAAATGTTCAATTAAATTAGGAGAAATGTATGATTATTTCAATTAAGGTGGATGAAATATTCAATTGACTTAATTAAATTGGGTGCATATTCTATTTCGATGAATTGAAGTAGGGGTGGCAATTCGGGTGGGTTGGGTGGGTTCGGGTTGGGTTGAGGTAGGGGTATAACATAAAATCTAGCAATCCTAACCCAACCCATGACCTGCCAAACCCATTAGATCTCAGCCCTAACCCAACTTGGTTGGATTTATATCAACCCGGGGTGATCTGTTTTAAATAAAAATTCCAACTTTTATAATGGAAAAATTAAAGCAATTATAATTTATTAGATAAAAGTTGATTTTTTTCCTTAATTTTTCATTTGGCTAACTATACTATATATACATTTATTTTGTATGCACTATAAAAATGCGCCCCTTCACTAAGTCTACTGAAAATTTTGTGATAAAGAGATTTTTATATTTTGTCACAGTTTTAGAGTATCATCACATCATGTGATGATTAATGACAGAATTCAATATAAATAGAACTAAATAAAAATTTAGTACCAAGACATTCACTAACAAATTTGTTATAAATGAAATATAGCATAGAAAATTAAATTTGTAATTGGTTTGTCATTAAAAAGTATACATTCTTATAGTCATGGTCGGCTACATACAAAATACATATTTGGAATTTACATTAGAAATTAATGAGTTCATTTCCTATTCTAGTCTATTTGAATTTTATTTATGATATACTGTAAAAATGTTAGATAAAAACATTTCATTCAATATTAAATAAATCAATATAAAAATTCAATAAATGCAAATAAATAATTAAAGGAAGAAGATATATTTTTTTGGAGGTAAGAAGAAAATGATAAGTGATAACTAACATAATTACATTTTTTCATTTAAATTGATTTTTTATTTATTTAAAAGATTTAACAATTTCTTATCTTTAAATATCTAAAAAATTTTGTGTGTTTAATAATTAAAAAAATTTCCTATTCTCTTTTTCATAATTGTTTTCTATATTATATTATTAATGATTAATTATAACCATCAAAATATTATGATTTATAATTTATACATAATATATTTTTCTCTAAACGAGAGGGAAAGGGAAAAAAAATTAAAAAAATTGATTTGGGTTGGGTTGGGTCGGGTCGTATTGGGTTGGGTTGTCGGTTAACCCATAAAATGATTCGAGTTGTATGGGTAACCCACGAGTCAACCCAACGCAACCCATATTTTTTAGGTTGCTTTCGGGTTTGACTCATTTTCAACCCAATCCATGAACTCTCAATCATTACCCGTTATTTTCATATTGGGTTCATGCTGGGTTATCGTGTTGGGTCAGAAATTACCACCCCTAAATTGAAGTGTATGAAACATCTGATTGACTCAATTGGATTGGACATTAGTCAAGTATGCAATTGATGTAATTCAATTAAAGAAAATATCCAATTATATTTGGGAAAATGTTGGCTTATTTGAATTGAACTGGGCAAAATATTTAATTTTTTTTAGGGAAGGCAAATATTTAATTGACTTAATTGAATGGTGTACATCCTCTAATTCAATCAATTAAAGTGTGGGAAATGTCCAATTTACTCAATTGAACTTTAGTTAAATGTGTCATTGGCGTTTGAGTTTTTTTTAAATTTTTTTAGTATTTTATATTTTTTAAATATACAAATGATAAATAACAATAAAATGTTTATAATGGATTTCTATAAAATAATTAATATTTTTTTATGATTTAAATCTTTAAATTATATATGAGAAAAAATAATAATATTATATTAGTCATAAGTTTTATTAAAAAATATTAATGTATTAAAAAAAATGAGCTGGAGCTCAACTTTTAAACGAGCCAATGAGTTGAGCTCGAGTTTGATCATTTTGATTCGAGTTCAAGCTCAAATATATAGGCTCACCGAGCTCAAGCTAAAATCAATCGAGCTCGAATCCTTCACAACTCTAGTGGAGTTATAAGCATATGTTTATCCTGTTAATGTCTTTTCATGTAATTTTTTATTCAATTAATGCTGCCGAATATTATTCTTTACAGTTGTAGAAAAATAATAATTAAAACCTAGAATATTTAGATTAAGATTAACGATTGATGGATGTAAAGATACATGCTTTCTTAAAACAATATTTTAGGAGATTTATTAATAATTATTAAATTTTATTTTGGGAGTTGAAACCAGCGGAATGGAAGCCTGCTAATGTAGTTACTCAAAGATAAAAGTTTGCTCAAGAATAAGGCAATTTGTTGCTTCAAGTTCAAGAAATGCAAAGATAGGAATGTAAAGTTGCAAATAATATATAACGATTTATAGTGTAGCTTCGACGTATAAATGCATCTGTGTACTGCTCAAGCTTTCTCTTGAAATTTTAAATTTGTCAATTCAATTAGATTAAGATATGTTAGTGCAATTTAGCAAAAAAATATATAGGAAATCAAGAAAAAATAGTAAAGATCGCTTATTTCTCGAGAGGTAACAACACAAAATTTATGGACACACACACATATAACAAGCCTCTGATTAAGCGATCTTATTTACCATTTTAATTCAGTTATAAAAAAAAATTCAATTAATAGAGATCCACGCATCGAAATAGAACACCAATGGAAAAGAGACCATTGAAAATGTACTCATAATGAGATTTAGGACGTGTTTGATTTGTACCTATGGGGTATTACCAACTCCTAAATATTACATATAATCATGATTAATTCTTAGTGGATTTTTTTATGAGCCATGCGGCTCGTAATGTGAGCCGCATTGCAAATCAACAAGAAAGTGCCTATAAGAAAGCTTTTCCAACATTACAATTTAAAAATTACAAAGGTTCGTTGTGATTTTACTTTTATATATCCACTTCGTCTATGTAAAATTACATTATGTTCATGAAGGTAAAAATGACTTTTACCCAGGTAATACCATCAAATATGAAATTCGTAAAAAAATTATGTCAAACCAAAACTTTCATTTCTTAACAAATATGTTTTAAGTGTTTTAACAAATTTTTAAATGTGATACCCATAGTAACAAGAAATGAAGGATATTATGATGTGTAATTCGAAATCAAACACTTTCTTAATTATAATCATTTAATTTGCGTGTAATTAGGGGAAAGGGAAAGAGAATATGGGGAAACAGTATCGCACATGTCATGAATTAAACCCTTACAAAAGACATGGAATGAGTATAGCAGGTAATAAATTTGCAAAATCTATTTGTTGACCTTCCAACTTTTCATTCATAGAATTTGGCCAAAAATGGGAAATAATCACCACTTTTAAAGTCAATAATTTTACTAAAATCTGAACACATACTAATATCGTACTATTTTATGGAAAATAATCTTTGCACAAAAGACCTTGAGTGTGAACCAAGATACAAGTAGCATTGATTATTATACTCTTTCGATTATGATATAGTGCACATAATATATGCGTGTGTATATATGTAAAGCTGATTAGTTGATTCATTCATATAATCATCTCAAACAAACAGCAAAACTACTCTTTCAAAAAATTTAGAGTATTTATTAACACTCATTAGATCGAGTCCCGTCTCATCTAAAATTTCCCTGCAGCCAAGTTCAATCAAATGAGGCCAGAATGCAGAACAGTGCTAATATTATCTCTGACCCTGTATCTTACAAGCATTCTCTATTCAAACAAACACCTCATCTTTCGAGCTTCCGATTTCTTTTGCCCTCTCCCGATAACTGCAAAAGTTTCACAGTCCCTCTCCACACATTATCCACAAGCAAAAACTACAGATTCTCCCACAAATCTCAGCCACATCGGCTTCGGCCTCATCGGCTCAGAAAAAGCATGGCAGCACAGAAAAGCATATATCGAATCATGGTGGCGGCCAAACGTGACAAAGGGATATCTATTTCTCGATAAGGCCCCGGGCGCACTGCTCCTTCCGTGGCCGGAGACTTCTCCTCAGTACAGAGTATCTGATGACTTAACAAAATTACTCAACAAGCCCGATATCAGGGCGCAGAGAATGGTGCACGGGATACTGGAGGTTCTGAGAGAGCTGAATGATGAGAGTCTAAGATGGCTCGTAATGGGGGACGATGATTCGATCTTTTTCGTGGATAATATAGTTGATGTTCTCGCAATGTATGATCATAAAAAGTATTACTATCTTGGCGGGCATTCGGAGTTTATTTTGTCGAATTTTTTCTTCTCGTTCAACCAGGCTTTCGGCGGGGCCGGAATAATATTGAGTTATCCTCTGGCAAAAGCTCTAGCCAGAGATATGGAGCATTGTCTCAAGAGATATGAGGTGTTGAACTCTGCTGATAATACGACAAAGGCCTGTATTGCTGACATTGGAGTAAGCTTGTCACCCCAAAAAGGAAATCACCAGGTAAATCAATGTCTTTTATTCATATGATCATCAATTAAGACGATCATATGAGCTACTTTAGAAATTAGAATTGTTAAGTCACTGGCATCAAAAGTTAACAAATCAGATCACAAAATTAGAAATGCTAATCTTTTATATTCTGAAGTTGCTTTAATCATTGAAGTAGACGACCCCTTTTAATAATGTTTTTGATTGCTTGAGATCAACAACGTTAGATCTCATCCTTTCCAAACCCAAATCATGATTTTGTGAAGTTAATTAATTAATCATTGCAGATTGATTTACACGGGGACATATCCGGTTTCTTGTCATCTCACCCACTGTCCCCATTGATATCTCTCCACCATTTCGATGTGGTGGAGCCGATATTCCCCAACAAGGACCGTTTCGAATCCACTCGCCACCTGATGAGGGCGGCAAAGGCCGATCAGTCGAGAATATTTCAGCAAACCATTTGCTATCAGAGGCAGAGCAACTGGTCTTTCTCCATTTCTTGGGGCTATTCCGCGCAGATATACGAGAGCATCATGCCTCGAAGCTACCTAAGAATGCCCCTGGAAACGTTTCAGCCGTGGATAGGGAGTCCAAACCCGCCGGATTATCTGTTCAACACGCGAAAGCCTTCCATGGATCCCTGTGAAGCTCCTCATGCTTTCTTTTTCGAATATGTGAAAAAAACGATAGAGACAGGTGAGATTGTTACGAGCTATTCTCGACCCTGGCCTCGTGCTCTGCCGGCCTGTTTGTCCACTGGCAACCACTCTGCGGAGTATATACATAGGATTCGAGTATTTTCACCGGCCACGAAGCGGACTGAGGTTAGTCAGCTCAATTCTCAATCAAGTTATAATCATTAGACTATAGAACAAAAACATGATTATATTCTATATATTCTATTATTATTTTAACACACGTATCGAGTATGTCCAGTTGTTGGTGTATATATGTATTAACTTTGTCATCTATATTTTTCCATTTTGTTTCTCTTAGGTGGATAGATGTGAGTGTTGTGACGTTCTCGGAGTCGACAGCGACAAGGCAGAGATCAGACTAAGGAGATGTTTGGAAGATGAGATAATCGCTTGAAATTTGGAGTTTAATCTCGGTTATTTAGTGGGATTAATGTCCGTGAGATGTCGATGCCATATAGTAATAGTGGAATTTTGGGACAATTTGTACTCTTCAATAGTTCAGCTCTGCTCGTGTAAGTCCCAATTACGATTTACGGGGCGTTTGTACGAGTTCTGGCTTCTTGAAATCACAAGAAATGCAGGTATTTCAGGTTTTTGTGCTTCTTTAGATTTTCTTTAGAATTTCAAAAGAAGAAATTGAGAAACACAACACTTGATTATAATGTTTTTGCAATCAAAAGCTAAAAACCAACAAGTTGAAACTCTTTCAAAATACTCTCTTCAGCAGGTGTTAATTAGAACCTTTTTAATTAGATCACTTTGTTCCAATGCTAACCATTACACATATATAGAGGGGGAGTATCCTTTATAACTACATTTGATTTAACAATAGTTTTGATCTGCTATTTTTTATTTTTCTTTTCACTTTATCTCTTCTCCATATTTTTCTACGTTCTTTTTCACCTTTTCTTCCTTCTCTCTCTCTCTCTCTCTCTCTCTCTCTCTCTCTCTCTCTCTCTCTACTCTTCAATATCATTTTCCTTTTTTTTCGTATTTGTTTTCTTTTTTATTATAAGTTATTTTATTTTCACTTGTAACTAATTTCATAAATCTATTAAAAATAGTTAAAAATATTTTGATAATTTAGATACTACAAAAATGTTATATCATTAAATTATATAATTTTTTTTATTATGCACATATTTTGAGTGTGTTACTATTGTACCCTTTCGCTCTTGTGATTTAATAGGAACTGAAGAAAAATATCCTTTTAGTACAATTAACTTTAAAAAAAAATGATACTACATACGCTCGCAGTATCATTATTCGAATTCCTAACAACAAATCCCCACGTCTTCAAAGACGAAGTATATGTTTATTGGGTCAAAAGGGCCAGACTAATACAGTTACTTTTACAAGAACAAAAAGGAAAGAGAAAATTACTAAAAACCATTAAAAATAAATTTTTGTTTCTAAAAGTTTTATAAAATTATTTTTCAATCTTACAAATAAGCTCAATTAACCATGTTTTATTAAGCATATCAGTTTAGCTAGTTTTATTTTACTCTAATATTGAAATAAAATTCCAAATAGAAACCAGGAGAAATACTATGAGAAAATAAAATATTGTGATGTCATATCAAATGATAATAAAAAAATTATCATCAATTATATAATGGTAAAAAATTTGTTCTGCTACACAATAATTTTCACAATATTAAGGGTGACAAAAATTGTGTTTTAAGTGATCACCATTGACAATTAGTAATATCTTACAATGATAAGTGAGTGATCAGTAAGAAAAAATTTTTCACAACTTTTATCAAATAATGACACTATATAGGTATTACTAATTGCAAATAATGACAATTCAAATATTGAATTTTGTTGCTTTTGAACCATTTAATCAAAAAATAAAAATTATTATCGATAAATAAATTTAGATAGTGCCAAAGTAAAAGGAAGCATTATTATTTAATGCATGTCATAAGTGATAATTTTAATGAGATTTACAAACAATTTGCATGTATAAGGACACAATGTAGATATACGATGAATTAAGAGGGTGTTTGGCTTAGTTTATGAGCTTTTCAAAACACTACAAAAAAAAAAAAATGAATAAATTGATGATAATATAACAAGTAATAATGAAAAAATTATCATTAATTATATATATTTAGTGACAACAAAGCATAGTTTGCACTATGTCAATAATAACAACATACCGTAAAAAGATGATAACATAATGCAAAATTGACAATTAGTGACACTCCTATTGTAACAACTTAGTGACAATGGAATCTTGCCATAAAATTTTAATGATAATTTTTATTGTCATCAAATTATCAGTATATGTGTGTTACTAATTGTCAATGGTGATAACTAAACCATTAATTTTTGTCATCATTAAATAATATAGTAACAACATAAATATTGTTGTCACTATAAATCCCTAATTAGTGACAAAATAAAAGGTATTGATCATTTTTATATTGTCACTTTTAAATCTTGTCAATAATATTACTTTTTCTTGTAGTGAAACTTTTTATAAAATGTTGGAGATGCTATAAAGTATTTGACAAAATTTTATTTTTATAGCAGGAGCTTAGAAGCTCCAAAAATTAATAAGACGTTTATGAGCTTATAAGTTCTTTTTGATAAAGTAGGAGCTACCACCTTTTTTATTTTTTTATTTTTTCAAAGATCCTATCAAACTTTTTTATATTCAACCAAATTAATTATAATATCGTTATTATTAACATCTTATAGGTTACAGTTGTTTTATTTATCCAAACATTTTAGTAACTTATTTTAAAATAATATTCAACATTTTATAAGCTTCTAAAACATCTTATAAGATGCTTCAAATGAGCTTAGCCAAACACCCACTAAAAAATGGAAAATATTTATTCAAACTATTTATTCAAACATTGTTTGACCGAACTCAACAAATCATATGACAAATTTATTTTACTGGCTAAGTAATTACTCAATATTCCTTAATTATTCACTAATTACAAGACAAGTGTAAAACACTTGTGATTAACACTAGAAAAGTTTCTCTTACATATGGGATGAGTACAAAAATTTGCAAAATGTAGCCGATGAAACCTAGTTCAAATGGCGAAACTGAGGCCCTAAGACTCTTATCCTCCGTTTGGTTCTTGAATTTTAGTAAGAAAAATAAGATGGAAAATTTTTTCTTAGTTTCAAATGATAATACTTTATGCTTTCATTTTTGATCATTTTTATTTTCCTCTCACTTTTCCTCACTAAAATCGTTGCTCCAAACATAGGGTTAAGGTCCTGAGTTCAATTTTCCACTGATATATGTATGGGTCTTTATTCATACCTTAATAATAGTTTATTGCTCTACTTCAATAGTAGTTTGTTGGTTTATTTGTTCTATCTTAATAATAGTTTATTGCTCTACTTTAGTAGTAGTTTGTTGGTTTATTTGTGATAGAATAGTTTGCTTTGTAAATGGTATAGTTTGGGTATGATGTATAGTTTGATTAGTACTCTCGAAGAGTTTGTTAGTTTATTTGTGATAGAATTGTTTGGTTTGAAATTAGTATAATTTGGATATGATATATAGTTTGTCAGACTGGTGCTCCTACCCCATAATAATGTCCCAATTCCCTGCTCCACACTCTAGATGTGCAATACATGTAAATCTAGAAGATTTATTTAACAGCGGAATGTTTAGTCCCATTAATTGTATTTTTCCCGTTATCTAATCTGGTAAGAAAGTTTCTTTTTTGCCGTTAAGTAAATCTTCTAGATTTACACGTATTGCACATCTAGAGTGCGGGCAGAGAGGATGGGGCACTATTATGGGGTAAGAGATCCAGTCCGATAATCTGATTAGTACTCTCGAAGTTATTGATGTAGTTGCTTAATGTAATTGAATGATATGTGATTAAAAAAAAATTGCAAAATATATTTGTTAGCTTTCCAATTTCCTAACTCATTCAAAGATATGAACCGAAACGGTCAACGCTATACATCACCTAACATAACAACCATCCTTAAAATGCGAAGATGTCCAAACAAAAAACTTTGTCGGAATCTGAAAGCATACTAATATGTTAATCTTCATGGAAAATAATCCTGCACTTCATAGATCCCTGAGAGTTAACCAAGATACAGAAAACGTATTATCATACTCTTTGAATTATATTTATATATACATATATCTCTCTGTGTGTGTGTTGTGTGTGATGAGTTGATCCCTGATCATTCATGTAATCATTTCGAGAACATTAGCAAGATTAGTATTCAAAAACAATCATAGTGTCTGTTAATTACAGCCAATTTGAGAAAGCAAATGAGACCGGAAGGCAGAGCAGTGTTGTTAGTCGCTGTGATCCTGTATCTTCTCAGCCTAATCCATTCAAACAAACACCTTGTCTTTCGAGCTTCCGATTTCTTTTATCCCATCCTGATAACAGCACCATTTCCAAAATCATTTACCAAACACTTGGCACACGCAGCGACCACAGAAACTCCGACCAATCTCAGCCACATCGGATTCGGCCTCATCGGTTCTGAAGCGGCATGGCTAAACCGAAGATCATATATCGAATCATGGTGGCGGCCGAACAAGACGAGGGGATATATTTTTCTTGAAAAACCCCCAGGTCCGGTACTCCTCCCATGGCCGGAGACTTCTCCTCAATACAGAGTATCTGATGATCTCACGAAATTTCTCAACAAAACCGACATCAGGGCTCAACGAATGGTGCATGGGATAATGGAGGTGTTTAGAGAGCTGGACGATAAGAACCTCAGATGGCTCGTGATGGGGGACGATGATTCAATCTTTTTCGTGGATAATATAGTCGATGTTCTTTCCAAGTACGATCATAACAAGTATTATTATCTTGGAGGGCACTCTGAGTTTATTTTGTCGAATTTTTATTTCTCTTTCAACCAGGCTTTTGGTGGGGCTGGGATCATGTTGAGTTATCCCCTGGCGAAAGCTCTGGCCAAAGATATGGAGAATTGTATCAAGAGATATGAGTTCTTGAATTCTGCAGATAATACCACAAAGGCCTGTATTGCTGACATTGGAGCAAACTTGACACCCCAACAAGGAAATCACCAGGTAAGTTTATTAATGTGGCACGAGCCGTTTTAATCACTGGCGTCAAAAGTTAACTGTGAGATCACAAAATTATTATTGAGAATGTTATCGATCGTGTCACAAATGTTAGATTTCATCATTTTTAAGACTGTTAGATGATTGCCTCGTCAAAAAGCTTAAACTGTTAGAGAAGAGAGAAGAGAGTTATTAAATATTTATTATATTGATGTGGATTTAATCAATTCTTGTAGATTGATTTTCACGGCGACATATCTGGTTTCTTATCAGCTCACCCGTTATCCCCACTAATGTCGCTTCACCATTTTGATGTGGTGGATCCAATATTCCCCTACAAGGACCGTCATGAAGCCACGCAGCACCTGATGAGGGCGGCGGAGGCAGATCAATCGAGAATGCTGCAACAAACCATTTGCTACGAGAGGCAGAGAAGCTGGTCGTTCTCGATATCATTCGGGTACTCAGCACAGATATACGAGAACATCATGCCCCGGAGCTATCTGCAGAAGCCCATCGAGACGTTTCTGCCGTGGCTCGGGGATCAAAGCCCCTCAGCCGAATATCTGTTCGACACGAGAAAGCAGTCTCTTGATCCCTGTGAAGCTCCCCATCTCTTCTTCTTCGAATCCGTCGAGAAAAAGACGGTGACAGGTGAAATTTTTACGAGCTATACGCGTGCATGGCCCCGTGGTATGCCGCCGTGTTTATTAAATGGCAACTACTCTGCGGACTTTGTCAGCAGAATTGAAGTGTTTTCCCCAGCCATGAAGCGCACTGAGGTTAGTAATGACCTAACCTCCGATTCAATTAATAATAGGCATTCACACCAGCCAATCAACACTTGTATTTTATTACCTGATTACATCAATATTTGGACTTTACCTCATAAAAAACTTTCTATGCTCACTCTTAGACTTGCATCAATTCCAGACCCCTCAACAAATTTCTCAAAGTAGGCCTTTTCAGTTCTATCAATATGTCGAAAATGCCACCACCACTCTCTAAGTTACAAAATTAGCATTGTTATCCTCCCCTCGTCGACCTAGCCAAACTTTTGTGACAATTTATTTTCTAGGGTCGACTTTTAACTTAATGATCTTTTTTTGTTTTTTTTTCCTCACAGGTGGATAGATGCGAGTGTTGTGACATAATTCGACTCGACCACTACAAGGCAAATATCAGATTAAGGAGATGCATGACAGATGAAATCGTCGCTTAAATATCGTCTCAAGGGAAAGAAAAGAAAAAATGGAGATGAGTTTTGGGACAAATTTTGTACTCCCAATTCCCAATTGTATGGGTATGTCAATTCGATACGACCTACAATTAAAATGAGTTTGGGCCAGTTGATCATGTACAATTAACAGAAGGCCAAATAAGAGAGAAAAGCATCCAGATTTGTTGTCAATTTTGTTAGGATCGTTGGATATTAATTTGTAAGTAGAAGAAAATTTGTAGCGGCATTCTTAGGTGTTGTTGTTGTTGTTGTTGTTAGGGCGTATGGGTTTGATTCGAAGCTGATATGAAATATTCGAATCAAATCTAATAAAAATATTCGATAATTGAATTCTATTCAACATTTTATAAGATCCTAATTCATCAATTTCAAATATGAATTCAATAAAGACCCGAAAATTCGATTAAAAAAAAGGTGACACGTACAATTATCTATTTCTATACTATTATAAAAAGAAAGTCACTTTTGTATCTAAAATGATAGTTTTTTTTACAATTTTACAACAATTGCCCTTCAACTCTATGTGAAATGAGTAAAACTATATAAAATTGTGGCTAATATTGAAATTCCTATAAAATCAATTTAATTTGGAGACTAAATTTTGATGTGTCAATTTTACCCTTTTAATTAGTAAACACATGCAATAAATAAGCAAAACAAATGTCAATAGAGTAATATTACATCCAATTTAAAAAACCCAAATTCTCAACCCTCAACCCACAAACCACTTTCTAATTACAATTACTTTATTTTTTTTGGTGTTTATTCTTTATCATGTAATTTTATTTCTTATAATTATTTGATTTTTAAATTATTATAATTTAATAAATTATTTCAAATAATTCTTAAAAAAGTATTCTTATAAAAGAAATTTAATAATATATATTTTTTCATCCAAAAAAAATGTAACTATTAAATTAAAATATATGATTTTTATATGATGCACAAACGTAGAATGTGTGGCGTTGCTAGTATATTAAAAAGAAAGAAAGAAAAGGCAAACTAAAAAAATTGAAACCGTATAAATATAAGAAGAGAATATTCACAAAATTACTTAAAAATAATACTATTTCATGGTTATGTATTATAGTTGTTCCAATATACTTTTAAAATATACAATTATTTAAAATTTAAATAATGTACGTTAATAGGAAAATGAACAAAAAATTGTATTAATAAATAATATTCAAGGCAAAGACAAAGACATTAAGTACATTATTTCAAATGTTCATGAAAAATAATTGACCATTAAATATAATGCTTTGTTTAAAACTTACACAAAAATTGTATAAAAAAAATACCATTTTAGAATATTCTATAGGTATTAGTAAATATAATGTTATTTAATAAATAATGTTTTTTGAAATCTAGATTCAAATTTTTAACTGACCGGATTGCTTGATTCCATATTCGATCCACTTATTTCGAATTACAGATATTTTAATTGGATCTAATCCACTAAATATTTGCATTAGTCGAAAATGTTAGAATTTGGATCGCACTTCAATCAAATTTTGATTAAAATCCGCTTCACTGATAGGCCTAGTTAGTTAAATATGGGACATGTATCATTCGACATGTAATACGTACATATATTTTCTTTTTCAAATTTACGATGAAAAAAATCTACTCAATAGTACGCAAATGGCTAATGTACGAATTAGTAGAAGTAAATTAGAGTACGCATGTGAAAAAGAAATTAGAAAATAAAAATATGACCTATTTTGATATTATTTTTATATAAATCATGCTTTCTATATAACTTAAATAATGAAAATATTTTTTAAAATTTATCATTAAATTATTTAATTTATAATCATAATATAGATTATACATAATTATTAATATAATAACTAATATTTTATGAAGTATTACAAATTTGTTGTTTACATGATATTCAATTAACAATTAACATTCATTTTGATTTATTAATGTAACTATAAATAATTTTTATATATTATATATTTAAAATAAATATAATAAATATTTCATGAGATGAAGTATTATTCATCGAGTATTATATGAAATACGTATCTTACGTGTATTAAAACTATTATATCAAAGGTGTGAGTATAATTCATTAAGTTTAGAATATGTACAGAAAACGGAAGTATTTTTGAATTATTTGTATGTACGAGTACAATACAAGTATAGTATGCGTTTTAACTAGCAGAATGACAATACTAGTTGTGGTTCATCGTATCATTGATTAGTCATCTATTGTTAATTTATTTTAATATACTGGTATTTAACCCGTACCAAAGCACGGAAAATAATATTTTTATTTTTATGTACAATACGCTCTATTTTGAGAATTAGCATCATTCTACGAAGTTTTTCTCTCCTTGTGAGAACGTCTTCCTCCTCTCGTGGGAGTTTTGCTTTTGTTAGGGTTTTTCACGCCATCTCTCTCAATCGGGATATACCTGTGCAAGAGACTTTGTCAAACTTTTTTCCTCCTTACTTATTTTTTAACTTTTCTTTGCCTGTCTCGTTCGTTTTGCCCCGTCTGTTTCTGTCTGTTTGTTTCTTGCTTACTCTCTTTTTCTTGTTTCCCCTTTTTCTTTTTATTCGTTCTTTGGGTGCAGGGTGCCTGAGCCAGGGCTGTGCAACGGGGTTCGACCAGCTATTGAGTCTCGGTATGATGGATAGTGATTTGAACAGGCTGAGTAGAGCTCTTTCTTTGAATGAAGAAGAAGATGTTGGTATTGATATTCCGATGGGGGCGTGGTCCACAACTCAGTCAGGTGGGGTCTTTCGTCTTGTGGATCGTATTCTATCACACAAGGCTTATCACTTCGATTCCCTTCAATGCACTTTAATCGTCTCCTTTCCCACTCTGATGGGTTTTAAGGCTATTAATTTGTCAGGGGACAGATTTGTGTTGGAATTCAATCATATCCGGGATCGAGACAGAATTCTCCATGGTGGTCCATGGGCAATAGACCAGAATCTGCTTGTGTTCAGTGTTTGTGAGGCTTGTGAGGATCCAATGACGGTTGATCTGACCTTTGCCGATTTTACAGTCTATATTCATGGTCTGCCTTGGAACAAAAGAACACGTGAAGTGGCAACCTATATCGGCAATAATCTGGGTCTCTTTCGCCAGTGTTACTTGGAACTAAGACCGAGCCAGAGCTCTGATTCCCTCCGAATTCGGGTTGGACTCAACCTCACTCGGCCGTTGAAGAGAGCCTTACGTATTCGCATTCCATCGGGAGAAGATATCATAGTGCATTTTACATACGAAAGACTGCCCAACTTCTGTTATTTCTGTGGGATAATTGGCCATGTCAAGGACTTCTGTATGACCCAACTTCAAGAGGGTTTCACCGGTCGAGAAGATGAACTACCTTTCGGTGCTTGGCTTCGTGCTCGCTCCCTTGGCCGTGACAGTTTCAGAGTATAGGGTTCTGCCCTCCCCCGTGATCTCACACCTGGTTCACGACCAATTTTTCTGAGTTCTCAGTCGGCATCTCCGACTCCATCTTCGACTCCGTCTCCTCGACGGGGAGCGACTATTTTCGGAAGCTTCTATATTGCAGAGTCACCAGGATTGGAATCTAATTTGGTGGCTCCACAAAATCTGGCCTCAATCCTAGCCCCGGATGAAAATTTGGATCTGAATATTATACCTGCTACTTCTACGGGATTTGCTGAGGCCACGTCTACCAAGGTATCTACCTCAGATTCTTATCCTCCCCTTATAGCTTACTCCCCAAAGCTCCCAACGACTGTGATACCCTCTTACTCTTCCGCAGCCCAATCGATTCTCAGCTCCACCCAACCCATAAATCCCGTCGGTCCAACAAAATCTCGGCCCGACAGCCCATTAGTCCATTTAAATCCTATTCCTAATCCTCCAGCTCCCTCCAGCCCATTCCCCAATTCAACCGATGCCAACCCTCTTATGAAACTCAATTCTGGGCCCATTCCTTGCACATCGACCCTATTTCCAATTCCAGCCCAGTTGTCGAACAAACAGCAACAGCCTGAACAAAGTTCATCGGACCTCCTTCTCCATATTTCGCAAGCTCCCCACACCATTCCCGATCTCTCTGAACACTTCACTTTCCAATTATCCTCACCCCACTCTTCCTCAAGCCCACCTAGATCAGCTGCTAAAACTAAGCAGTGTTTAAGTCAGAAACACCACAAGATCATCCGTGTGTCCAATAAACAGAAAACCACAGAATTCTCAGAAAGTCAGCTATTCGAAGTTCAGATCCAGGGCTGTAAAAAATATCACGTGATGGAAATTACTGAGACAGACGTCACCACTTCAGCGGCGGACCCTGCCTTGTAGGGCCGCCTAGATCAATGATTATCTTGGCCTGGAACTGTCGGGGATTGGGGGCCCCCGGTACAGTTCGATTTGTGGGACAGACTATCCAAGATGTCCGGCCCTCCTTAGTCTTTCTCTCCGAGACCAAGTGTAAGAGAACTTATTTTGACCGCATCAAGGAGAGATTTAATATGTTTGGAGTTTGTGTTGAAGCAGAACTCGAGTCAATTTGTTGAGAGCTTTGGGGAGTAAGCTATAGGGGGAGGATAAGAATCTGAGGTAGGTACCTTGGTAGACGTGGCCTCAGTGAATCCCGTAGAAGTAGCAGGCATAATATTCGGATCCAAATTTTCGTCCGGGGCTGGGATTGAGGCCAGATTTTGTGGAACCACCAAATTAGATTCCAATCCTAGTGACTTTGCAATATGGAAGCTTCCGAAAATAGCCGCTCCCCGTCGAGGAGACGGAGTTGAAGACGGACTCTGCAATTCTTAGCGTTTTGGTTTTTCGAGTCAATTTTTTGATCTTATCATGCTTTGTGTCTTCTGTTAAATATTCCTTCATGCTGAGTGGGTCACAGTTTGGTTTTCTGTGGCCGAGTCGGGGTCTTCGTCAGGGCGACACTTTAGCGCCCTATCTCTTTTTATTTTGTGCCGAGGTTTTTA
The DNA here is from genome assembly GCA_026212405.1 of Petrea volubilis. Classification (NCBI taxonomy): domain Eukaryota; kingdom Viridiplantae; phylum Streptophyta; class Magnoliopsida; order Lamiales; family Verbenaceae; genus Petrea; species Petrea volubilis. The sequence goes on from CM047886.1 coordinate 16,083,923, forward strand.
GTTGGTTGTTACAAGTGGAGGAAGAGTCCCGAGGCATCTCTGGTGTTTCGATATGCTGCGGAGCTCCTCGTATTTCTCACCTATTTTTTGCAGATGATACATTAATTTTCAGCTCTGCTTCAGCTTCAACTATGGATAGGATTTTGAAGGTCTTACAGGTGTACGGTGCAAGTTCAGGCCAAATTATTAACTTATCTAAATCCTCCGTGGTATTTAGTCCGAATGTGCCATCCGGTAACAGAGTTGAGATTGCTAGTCTTGGTCAACTAAAGATCGTTGCTTCGCATGAAAAATATTTGGGCTTACCCTCTGTTGTCGGGCGAAATAAACGCCAAGTTTTTGCTTCTATTCGAGATCGCATTTGGCGTCGAATTCAAGATTGGAACGACCGCACGTTATCTAAAGCAGTTAAAGAAGTTCTCATCAAGTCTGTTCTACAGGCTATTCCGTCGTATTCTATGTCATGTTTCAGGTTGCCGGACTCTTTTTTGGAGCGTATTGAGGGATGGTTTGCCGACTTTTGGTGGCATAACAAGAGGACTAGGAAGATCCATTGGCTCGCTTGGCATAAGCTATGCGTTAGTAAGAACTCGGGTGGAATGGGATTTCGGTCATTGAAGGTGTTTAATTCGGCACTTCTTGCCAAGCAATTATGGAGAGTCATCACTCAGACCGATTCCTTATTGAGTCGCGTCCTGAGGGAAAAATATAGTTCTTCTTCGGGACCTCTTGGTTTGAAACTAGGTTGCAATCCAAGTGTTACTTAGTAGGGCATTTTGGGTGCAAATGACCTCTTGTCTTGTGGTCTAAGGTGGAGAGTTGGGTCGGGCTAGTCGATTAGGGTGTGGGATGACAGGTGGATTCCTCGTCCGTTTGATTTTCGTGTTATATCTGCCCGCTTGGAGCACCTTCCGGACTTGCGGGTCTCAGATCTTCTGCTTCCCCATAGTAAGGGTTGGAATGTGAATGTTTTGAACGAAGTCTTTATTCCGATGGACGTAGAGGTGATTCGAGCTATTCCAACAGGTGATTCATCGAATGATGACTTATTAGTGGGGCATTTTAATCGGAATGGATTGTTTTCCGTCAAGAGTGGTTATCATACAGCCTTGCAGCGTGCCTCGACAAATTATGCTAGTTCCTACGCCGAATCAGCTCCTTGGAGGTTCATTTGGGGGGCAAAGGTGGTTAACAAAGTAAAAAATTTTATCTGGAGACTTTGCCGTGACGCCCTTCCCACGACGCCAAACTTGCACTGCAGGGGAGTTCACGTTTATGATGGCTGTCCTTTCTGTCTTCATGAGGTGGAGTGCTCCCGTCATACTTTTTCTTGAGTGCCCGTTCACTCGTCAAGTCTAGGCCCTTTCACACATCCCTTGGGCTGTCGTATCTTGTTGGTCGTCTTCGGTGGATAATTGGATCCGTCTTCTTCATAGTAAACTGAGTAAGTCGGATTATCAGCTCAGCCTTTACTTACTTTGGTCTTTATGGTTCTGTCGCGGCAAATGGCTTATAGAAGGCGAGACTTGGGAGCCATCACAAGTTTTGCTCTTAGCCCGAGAATCTTGGGCTTCTTATCAGTTGGCGATTGCTGCTGGGAACGTGCTTTCTTGTCCTCAACAACATCCTGGGAGTGATCAATGGTCCTTGCCGCCGACAGGCTTTGTTAAAGCTAATTTTGATGAAGCTGTCTTCACACGGGATCAAGTCGTTGGTCTTGGGATGGTGGTGAGAGATCATGTGGGCAATTGCATCAAGTGGAGATCTTGCTGCTTCAACATTCCAGGAGATGCCCTGCATGCCGAAGCATTAGCGGCCTTGGAAGCTGTTCGCCTGCACTATTCCCTTGGCTATGTCAAATTTATTTTAGAAGCAGATTCTTGCCTCTTGATTAATGCCCTTAAGAGCAAGGACATAGATTGCTCTCCCATTGGTGCTATTGTTAATGATATCCGTAATCTTTGTGTTGGTTTTGTCCATGCTTCTTTTAGCTTTGTTCGTAGGAGTGGGAATGTTGTTGCCCATCCACTACTAGAAAAACAGTTAATAGCCAGGGATTAGACACGGATTAGCCACAGATTTAAAAAAGAAAAAAGAAAAAAACTTAGCCACGGATTGGCCGTGGCTATTTTTGGTGGCTAAAATTGGCGTGAAATTTGCCGCCAATTTTTAGCCACAGTCAGGCCGTGGCTAACAGCCACAGATTAGCCACGGCCGTGGCCAAGGTTGTTTTTTTTTTTTAGCGCTAAGTATGATTTGAACTCTTGACTTCTTAATTGAAATTAGAGCATTAAACCACTGCACCACTTTAACTTTTTATTTAATAATTAGTTTTTGCTATACTTAACTAATATATGTATATTATATATATATATTGATATATATATAATAAATGATTCGATATATTACATACATATAAGATTAGATATACTTATATGCATGTGTATTTATATATAATTAGATGTATATATATCAGATATATATGTACATATATAACATATATTAGATATATAATACACTAATATATAGATGATTGGTATATTTCAATGTTTATTTCAATATCAATTCCAATGACGAATGATCGTTTCAATTATTTGACGATATTATAATGTTCCATTGAGTTAATATACAACCTAACTTTCATAATTATTTTTTTAGATTTAATTTATCATTTTATTATAATATCACAATATATGTTGGATTATACTGCATATATAAGTATATAAGTATACTTCTAATCAGTCCATTTTATCGTTTATTGTCAATTATTTATATATAAGAGTTAATTATCTGGTTTTGAAAGTTTATAATTGATCAATTGTCATAACTTATATTATAGTTTTATTAATAATTCAACAACGTATAATTGTTATTGACAATTTACAATATTTAAGTGTAAAATAACTAGGATAATAAAGCCAAAGTGGTTTAGCCACGGTCTGGCCGTGACTATTAGCCACGGCTTGACCGTGGCTAGGCTAGCTCGTGGCTAATAGCCACGGTCAGACCGTGGCTAGCTCGTGGCTAATAGCCACGGTCTGACCATGGCTAGTTGTTAGTCATAGAATAAAATTTTTTTATTTTTTGAATCTAATGTGGTTCGAACTCTTAACCTCTTGATTGAAATTAAAGTATCAAACCACTGGATTACTTTAATTTTTTGTTGAAGAATTAGTTTTTGTTGTACTTAACCAATATAAATTATGCAAAATTCTTAATATGAATTATCTAAATAAATTTTTCTGATAATTTTTGTTTTTGCTATTAATTTATTAAATGTTTTTTATAATTAATAAATTACTTGTTCAATCACTAAATACTTTTCAATAACAAAAAAAGAAAAGCCAAAGATTAGTAAAAAAAAAAAGAAAGGAATACTTTTCATAATGTGGATTTATGCTATAGAACTATGTGTTTCAAATTATTTTATTAATTATATACTTAATTTAAAATATTTAAAATTGATGTATATTCATGTAATAAAGTAAATTCAACATAAATGATTTCATTAAATTATGAAAGTTATTCTACAATATAAAGATAGAGCTATACTTAAATACATATATGAACAAGAAAAGTAAAGCGAGTTTGATTTAACTAGTGATCAAAAATCATTTGATATAACTTGTCAAAAATTAATTTAAATAACTAATTCAACAAAATAAATTCAAATATTTGATTTGTGTATTTAAATTGATTTAGGATTATTATTCATTTTACTCAATAGGAAAATAAAGTTAGCATTTGAAATTGTTGAAATAAATATTTTACCTACATATTTGAAATAAAAAATAAAAATTGGTTAATAAATCAAAAATTAGTAAAACTAGTAAATTATAAAAATAGATAATTTTATAATTTGATTTGAATTAAACTGTAACATATCTTATTTTAGATTTTGGATAAGTTTTGGATCATTTTTTGATAATTATGAATAATTATATATACTTATACAAATTAAAATTTAAAACTATTTTATTTTTGTACGTATCATGAGAATAATGAGGCTATCCAATTATGCATATAGGGGCATTTATTTGAATAATTTCAAAATTTCTGAATTATATATATAATATAATTTATTAATAATGGCATTAAAGAATTTCTAAAATAAATCAGTCAAAAATCATATAATTTTTATTAATTAAATAAATACTCAAAATGAAGAACACATTGTTATAATCAATCAAATTATTATATTCTAGAAGAAATTAGTGTTAAATTAAAATAACACCTACATTCACAGAAAATTAAACACACGCAGATTGATGGTCCTCTATCGTACTATTGAGATAATGCTTTGAAGAAAAAACAAACAGTACGACTTTAATCAAAAACTTTCATTTGTGCGAGACCACCGAAAAATTGCACTAAATTTGGTCAGATAATCAAATTAGATAATTAAGAACAAATTAGTTGTTTGGCAAAGCTAGCCCCTAGTTTTTGGCATTTCTAAATAAATTAGTCAAAAACTTTGTATCTAACCTGACTTTGTTCTACGTATAGTAACTAAAAATTGAATTTGGGACGTAGATAGAGAATTATTTGTCAAATTTTTTAATCGAGTCCTTAATTAATAGTTCATTATGCATATTAGTTGTTTGGCAAATCTAACTCTTAGGTCTGTTAAAGAAATAATTACAAATAAAGAAGTCAAAAAATCCGATTAAGAGTTGGTTTGGAATTTTTTTAGAAGTGAATCATTTATTTTTTTATTTTTTTAAAAAGCACTTTAATGTAAAAACAAATTATGTTTGATTAGAGTTTTTTGAAAAAGCCAGAAGCCAGAAAAAAAAAAAAATCCCTCCAAAAGTAACTTTTTCTAAAAGTTATCCAGTAGTAGTTTAAGTAGAGGGGTCAAATGGACTAGGCTAGGCCGGGCCAGCCCAATCCCGATTAGGCCCAGGTATTGTAGCGGGCTGGGCTGGGCTGGGCCGAGTCGAGCTTTTTCGATGGTGGACCGGTCCTGGGCCGGGCTGGGAGATGTGAGGCTGGGCCTAGCTCGGCCCATGAACCCAAGTTTGGTGGGTTGGGTCGGGCCTATGTTGGGCTTTTTCAGGCTGGGCCTTCATTTTTTTTTCTTTTTGTTTATTATTTTGAAAAATATATTATCTTATATACTTTATGTTTCATATTTAAATATTAATTAGTATTTTTTTTTCTTAAACTTATTCAAGTATTTATTACTTTTATATTATAGACTATAGTTTTGACTTTTCAATAATAAAATGAAAATAAACTTTACTATAAAAAAATACTCTAATAAATTTTATTAACTTCAAAATATTGGAGTGTACATATAACAACTTTAAAAATATTGCATAAAGGTTTAACAAAAAAAATCATTTTCACATTAAGAACTTATACAATTTTAATCCGGGATCATTTGACAATTGTACATAAAAGGCATTGAAGAACTTTCATATTGGTATTGTGTATTTTGTGGATAGACGAGTATATATTATTATATAATTATACATAAAATTATACTGTATATAATTATTGTATATATAATATACTAGACAAGTATATATACATAATTATATAATTTATATAATTATATGTATAATTATATATTATTATAAAATACATATAATTATAATATATATACAAAATAAAATCATATTATTTATATATATTTTAATATGTATAAGGGGCCTTGGCCGAGCCTAGGTTGGGCTTGTACCGGGCCTAGGTCGGGCCAGTCATGGGCTCGGGCTTGGGCTTTATGGGCCTGGGCTGGGCTATTATCATCAAGCCTATTAGGGGCCCACTAAACTACCCTTGAACCGGTCCACCCTAGACAAACCCCATCTGAACGATGAGCTACAACCCTGGTTGCCACCACCTGTTAGTTAGCAAAAATAGCCCTATCAAAATTTATTCGTATATACGAAGATGAGGGGGGGCGCCATACATCACTACCCACTGACAACTGGTCCCAGGGGCTAGAAAAAGTTTCATCATAGAAAACCCGATAATACGAACAAGCAACCTATACTAATTCTGATAGCAAACATATTACTACATCAGACTCAGACTCCATCAGACCCCTATTCCTATTCCACCAGAAACTCCAAGCTAAGATAGCAAACATATCCCTATCTCCTTTATCCAACTTACTACACACTCCCTTAACCCATTCTTCTGGACCATCCATCTACCCTCTAATAAACCTCCATGGTAGATCAGACATACATCAAACTAGCCGCAAAAAAGGACAACGAACCATAGCATGTTCAAGATTTTCCTCAACAATCCCACACAAAGGGCATCTAAACTCGCCCATCAATTTTCATCTAACCAAATTACAAGCAGTGGGGAGAACATTATGACATACCTTTCATAAGAAAAGTTTAACCTTCGGAGGAACATGTACTTGGCATAAGAAGCGCCTCGATCCAGATGCACTCGAATCTGATGCGCCCCCACACTTCGCAAACGCAACTCCCTAGCCAAATGATAAGCGGTCTTGACGGAGAATCTCCCATTCTTTGTATAATGCCATATCATCATATCATGGTTTGAACTTGCCCCCAACCAAATACCCAAAATAACATATGCATCCACCTCATCAAAAGTCTGACGTACCAAATCTGCATCCCATTCTGGCCGGTGCGAAAGCCGCAATTGTGAAACCCACTGAAGAGAGCACCCCCTAGGCGGTTGAGTGACTGGCTTAAATGTGAACGGCCTCGGTAGCCACCTATCCCTCCATATATCCACCCCCTGCCCATCCCCGATCCGCCACCTAATGCCAAAAGCTAAAAGCTCTTGAGCTGCTAGAATGCTCCTCCAGATAAACGAAGGTCTAGTCCCCAACTTGGCTTCAAAAAAGCTCGAGTGAGGAAAATATCAGGCCTTCAACAAATGACACAACAAATTAGACGGTTCTGTCACTAGCTTCCATGCCTGCTTCGCTAACGTAGCCAAATTGAAGTCTTGTAACTGTCGGAAACCCAATCCCTGGTCTTCGTTAGTTTTACATAACTTTGACCAAGCTAACCAATGTATCTTCGAATTCTGCCTATTATTCCACCAAATAGAAGCTGTCATGGATTCCAGCTCACTTAGCAGTCCTGTGAGAAGTTTGAAACATCCTAGAGCATAACTCGGTATCGCCTGTAATACGGACTTTATCAGAATTTTTTTGCCAGCTTGAGACAGTAGCTTCTCATCCCACCCTTGGATCCGAGCCCACACCTTATCTTTGATTGAAACAAAAATATCCTTCTTCGATCGACCCACAATAGCCGGTAGCCCCAAATATCATTCATGCTTTTAAACTAACTTCACCCCCAACTCAGCCGCCCACGTCACGCACAAAACCTGTGGGATGTTAGAGCTAAACACAACTGTGGACTTCTGTAAATTGATCTCTTGCCCCGACACCTTCCCATACTTCTCCATCACCAATTGAATGGCCGCTATTGCCTCTGAAGTAGCCTGGCAATAAATCAACGTGTCATCTGCGAGAAATAAATATGAGATACGTGGGGCTCCTCCACAGATTGACACTCCTATTAGCATGTTCCTGTCCTCCTCCATCTGCAACAAAAACCTCAAAATTTCTACACAAAAAAAAACAAATAAGGAGAAAGGGGGTCGCCCTGTCCAATTTCCCTGCTCGTAATGACCGTCCTAAATTGTTCACCACTCAGAATGAAAGAATAACTCACAGACCTCACACAACTTATAATTAGAGCAACAAATCTAGCATGAAAACCTAACTTCAATAGAACAAGTTCTAAGAAGGTCCGCTCAACCCTGTCACAAGTTTTACTCATGTCTAGCTTTAAAGCTAAGAAACCAACCTAACCTTGGGTCTTAGTTTTTGAAAAATAATTCAACTCAAAAGCAATCAGAGTATTATCGGTAATCAAACGACCTGGAATAAAAGCTGATTGAGACGGAGAAATAACATCATTTAAAATAGGTTTTAGACGGTTCGCTAATGTCTTGGAAGCTTGTAAATGACATTAAAAAGGCTAATAGGATGGAATTAGGTGATCACTTCAGGCTCTTCACACTTAGGTAACAAGACAATGTGTATAATTCAATGAAGGCACAAAGTCACTGTGATTAAGAAAACGCAAAACATAGGCTATTGTATCATGCTTAACCACATCCCAAAAATGCTAAAAGAAAACCGGGGGCATACCATCCGGGCCAGGCGATTTAAGGGAAAACATTTGAGAAAGGGATTTACTTACCTCTGGTTAAGAATAGGGCTCCAGTAGTCGGTTATTGACTTTGTTACTAACATTTGACGGTAATCCTGCTATAGTTGCCTCAATCTCAGATATCTTCGTTTGATTAGATGCAAAAATACTGTGGAAATATCGCCGAATAATCCCCTGGATTAACCCTCTCTCCTCACACCAATTCCTTGCTTCATCTCTAAGACCCATGAATGAATTTCGAGCAAAGCGCGCAAATGCTTTCTTATGAAAAAACCTCGTGTTCCGGTCTCCTTCTCTTAACCAATACTGTTTCCCCCGCTGCTTCCACATAATCTCTTCTCGAGCTTCCACTTCTGCTAGAACTGCTCGAACTTGCCGCTCCTCTTGTTTAGACACCTCTGAAATACCCTCTTTCCTTAATTGAGCGATACGTTTGGAAAGTTCCATCACCTATTTTCTTAGGTTCCCGAATTTCATAGAGCTCCATTTCACTAATCCAACCCTGCAAGAGTTTAGACTCTCCCAAACTGTTTCAGACCTTGCCAAACCCTCTCTCGAATGCCAGTTCTGCTCCACAACCTCTGCACACTCCTCCGATCTTAGCCACATAGCCTCAAACCTAAATCACTTCTGTCTACCATAAGAATTCTTAACCCCTCCTGTGAAGCCAACAATATCGGACAGTGGTCCGAATTAACACATTCCAAATGTTTAACCAATGCATTTGGATAGGACATAGCCCATTGCATGTTCACCATAGCCATATCCAACCGTTCCCTAACTGTATGCGGGCTCTTCCTATTATTTGACAATGTATACCTGTACCTAGTAAAACCCAAGTTATGCAACTGACAATCCTACAAAGTCGATCGAAAGCTCTGAATCTGACTCGTCGGTTTATCGGCCCATCCCTTCTTGTCAGCGTTAGACAATGTAGTGTTAAAATCCCCCACACAAACCCAGCTACCTCTTTTCGAAACACTAAGTCTTCTCAACATATTCCAGGCCTCAGTACAGTTATGAGCCCATGGGTCCCCATAAAACCCGGTACATGTCCAGTCCCTTCCCCCTGCTTCCGGTAACACAGCGATATCAATATGATATTTGGAAAAAGATTGAAGAGTGACCCCCACCTCCTTTTTCCAAAGCATCCCTAATCCGCCACCTTTACCCACTGACTCCACACACACACCGTTCATTCCCAATTTCAATTTAAGCATCTCAAACCTCTTCTTCTTACACTTCGTTTCACACAAGAAAACTAATGGAAGGTTATCCTCACAAATGAGCCGATCCAGTTCACGAATTGTCAAAGGACCCCCCAACCTTTGACAATTCCAACTCAAAATATTCATAATGCCCATCGAGACTACTGAGTAGTCTCCGCCGAAGAACTTTGTTCATTTGTAAGCAACAAAGGAGATGGACGAGATTTCTTATGTTTCTGCTCTGCCGCATCAAGGGTTCCATTAGTGTCCGCGTGCCCTTTTCTCTTTCGAAAAACCGACGTCATCCTTGACGACGACAAGACCTCTGGCACTGGACCCTTCTTCCGCCTGCGACTTGCCCCCCCCCCCCCCTGCATGTGCTCGAGAACTTGAGGCGAGTCGTTACAAATTCAGTATGATATAATTTTGACATGATCTACCTCAATTGAAACCCAACATAAAAATTATCGTATATGCAAACACACAACTCAACATATTCCAACTTGTTATAAAACATAAATTGTGCCTAATTGAATTAATTACACTATGCACCCTTGAAGTTCTGACACCCTCATTGTTTCGAAAATTCATTAAATTCATAGAAATTGCCAAAAATGTCATTGACTACTAATTTTAGGAAATTGAAATTTTCACTTACCTCTTTATAGCAAATAACTTGTGTTTTTTTTTAAAGTACATTTCACTTATCTCTTTATAACAAATCACTTGTGCTTTTTTTAGTACATATTATCATCGTATTACGTCAATAATTTTTAGAGTACAAATCAAACTATTACATCATATTTCAAACTAAATCATTTACAATAAAATTTATGTTGAAGGTCAAATATGTGTAAATTAAAAAAATATATCATATTGAATCTGTATCGACTCAAACAGCATAATAATCATTTGGGTTGGGTCCGATATTACGCTTTTTCTTTAATAGAAAATTTATATTTTTTGTGAAAATTAAAAAATTAAATCACTGTATTTAAATCTTATATTATAATTTGTATACTTAGAATATTTCGATCAAACAGCCGACAACAATATTTTGATGGTATTTTCTTTTTCCCTTTTCGCAATATTTGTAATAGTATTTACGTATATATTTTATGGATGATTATAGTTTTTCGGTTTGACAAGACGAAAATGTTAGATTAACATATATCTTACATTTAAAGGGAATATGCATATATTTAAGCTTACCCCTACCCCAATCTCTCCCCACAAAAAATAAATAAATAAATAAATAAAAATGAAATAAATGGCTCTCTCAACATACTTGTATAAAATTAGAGCAACGCATGTACATTCATTGGAACTTGAACCTATAACCTTGAGATTATAGGAGCTTCCACCTTACCATTAACTGAATTCTCGATATAATTAGCGGCTCAAATTTGAGTATCCCTCTCCCCTCCTTTTTTTTTTTTTTGAATTTTGAAAGAAAAGCAACGAGTTTGGTTACTTAGTAATATTAAATAGTGCAACAAATATTAATATTTCATAATTTTATATATAACTTTAAAATTATAAAAAGCTGATACAAAAATGAAAGACTTCAGTTTCTTCTTAGAACAAAAATCAACAACCATTTTTTAGTAAGATAAAATAGTATTAAATTCTAAACTAAGTTGACCAACAATTTTCCCATTATTTTAATTCATTAAATTAAAAGACCAAGATTGTACAACTAGTGACTTCATTGGGAACAAATACATGGACCCGGGGACGCGGTAGGTTTATGACTACGCAAAGCTGTTTAATGTTATAAATTGATGAAGCTTATATATATATGCAAGCAAAGCTGTGTACTTTTCACAACTTATAACGGATCGAGTTCCATGTTTCTCATATTCTATATATGAGTTATGAGACCAAGGGCATAAATATTTATTATCCTTTTGTAAATGAACCTTTTCATTTTCGTTATAGTTAATTCTCCTTGCAGACGCACTGTGCCGTAAAATTTGGTAGATTGCTAACGTATTGTAACACAAATTCTCACGTCTATTGAATTAGAAGATAGGAAAAATAATACAAATTAAATTTCAAAAATTAAATAAAATAATACGTTTACAATCTCTAATTGATCCTCTGATTCTCTTTTACAAATTTGAGAATTTGAAAATTCAAACACTTTCGAAGCGGATTTGGCGGTTTGATTTTCTTTGAACTTGATTTGATGCGATTCATAGGTTTCACAACTTGATTAGGAATAGAACGCCGAGATCTTCAATAAAAACCGCGAAGAACACCGTGAGCACCATTGACTTGGCTTGACACATATTTGGAAAGAACGCCGATTTGCTGACTTAGCATCTTATCTGCAGATCAAACGCTTTGATTTAGTTGATCTTGATGATGAACACTTGGAACTTCGCCTTGATCGTTGTGTATTTGACTTGGAAAATATTGATTCACTTGCTTCACACCTTAATTGCGGATCAAATGCCTGGATTTGATGATTTTCGTAAAGAACGCTGGGAACTTCGATTTGATCACTTCAAATCTTCTAGAGAGAATTGCAGGATTTTCTTCATTTCTCTTTCTTTGAAGACTTTTTGTGCTTCGATGTGTTTGGTTTATACAGAAAATCCCTATTTATTGGTGTAGGGAAGAGTTTCTTGCCATATTTACTGGACGAAGTGGTGCAATTCGATTGGCCAACCTGTATTTGCTAGCAATTTATTTCCTTAATAAAAACACGTGATTTGAATTGCCAAATAATAATATCTAGCTCTCTTATATTTGCAAGATATTATTTTTCATTGCCAAAACAATAATATTTAGCTTATTTGTTTGCAAGATATATATTATATTTATTGCCAAAATAATAATATCTAGCCTATTTGTTTGCAATACATTATTTTTATTGTCAAATTTTTTTAACATGGAAATATTCACTTTAATCACCAATTACATATTTTATCTAATTTTGAAATTTAATTTAAAAGTTTCCAAAATATAAATAAAAATATAATTGATTATTTCTTTAAAAAATATTGCACATATCAATTTATATTTGACATAAAATTTCAATGTCTACGCATATAATAAAGTTATTTGCTTTGAAATGTCTCAGATATATAGCTATACGCAGAAGTGTTAATCATAAATAATTTCCCAACGTTGGCCAATATTTCATTTTTGGACTTAATTATGTTGTTGCAAGTTTTAATCTCACGAGTGTTAATCATAATTAATTTTGGGTAAAATTACACTTTTAGTCTTGGAACTTAGGCCCTCTGGCACATTTGGTCATGTATGTTCGCCTTTTACACATTTAGGCCTGTATATTTTTAATTTTTGACGCATTTGGTCCTGGGATGACAAATTTAGTCCTGGACTGACAAATATAGTCCTCTATGTTTGCACTTTTGGTCCTCCCTCATTTCTCCAACTAAATTAATGATTTTTCGGCTACACTTCTTTTACATATTTAGTCCTGTAAGTTGAAATCTGTGTAGTTGTATTGTAATACATGGTCTAAAGAAATCATTAATTTGGCCGAAAAATCTTAAATTTGGTCAGAGAAATGAGGGAGAACCAAAAGTGCAAACATAAAGGACTACATTTGTCAGTCCATGACCACATTTGTAGAGAATCGGGACTAAAGTTGTCACCCTAGAACCAAATGTGTCAAAAATTTAAACCATATGGGACTAAATGTGTAATAAAAGTGAACATACAGGACCAAATGTGTCAGAGGGCATAAGTTACAGGACTAAAAATGTAATTAAACCTTAACTTTGCTATATTAATATTGTGCCATTAATGTCGATAATTTTTAACGTAACTTATTTTTATTTAATAAGAACAAATAGATAAGCCATACGCATGTGGAAAAAAGATTCAATATGTCCCATAAAACATACTTGTTAAAATTAAGTCCCATAAATTTTGAGTTCTGAAATTATGTCTCACAAAACACGATAATTATCAAATTAGGCCCTAATGCGCCATTTTCGTTAAATCTTGGACAGAAAAGTCATGCGCCATCTGTGTAGCCATTAAGTGAGAGCAAAAAATTATGGATTAATTACATTTTGATCCCATATTATTTGAAAATTTCAAAAAAAAAAACCCTACACAAAAAATAAACAAAAAGAACCCTTATATATATATAGATACACTCATAAATATATACACACACACACACACATATATATAGAGAGAGAGAGAGAGACAGAGAGAGAGACAAATATATATACATATACGCACATACATACTTATAGATTGAGGGAGAGAGAAAGATTGAGAGGTTGAGAGATTTAGACAGCGGACGTGGGTGGGTGCGGATGTGAGAGTGGGAGGGTTTTCTTTTTTCTTTTTTCAAATATGTATGCATGTATATATGTATATATATATATATTATATGTACTTCCATAGAAATAGAGAGAGAGAGAAGGAGAAAAGAGACTGTGAGGGAGAGAGATTGAGAGAGGGACGGGCCGTGAGGGGATGCGTTTGCGGGTGGGGGAATGGGGGTGACGATTTTTTCAAATATGTATGTATGTATACACACACACATATATCTATACATATAGATTTAAGAGGAGAGAGAGAGGGGTAGGTGATGGATTTTTTGTTCATTTCTTGTGTATAGGATATTTTTTTTTGACAACATCAAGTAAAAGGGGGGGGGGGGGTTGAAATATAATTAAGCCATTAATTTTTGACCCCTCTTAATAGCCGCACGGATATCGCATGCCATTTTCGTCATCTATTTAACAAAAAATACCATGTGGGTTGTAATTTGAGAATTTTTATACAATATGAGACGTAATTTGAGAATACAAACTATATAGGACCCAATTGAAAAAAAAAATAGCAACTTTACGGGATAGATTGGATCTTTTTCCCTACGTATGTCCTAGCATGAGAAATACTAATGCATTAAAAAAAAAAGATAGTATTAGTAACAAAATGATAAGTTAACAAGATAGTAACTAGTCAATGAATTCATATATTAGCCGTATGTAGAAGAGAGATGAGAAAGAAAGGGCAATTTTCAAGCTAGACCCACACAAATATTTAATTGAAAGGTCTGTCATGCATCTTTCCTCACACCAGATTGGAAACACCAACCTTGAGTCATCTATGGAATGACAATGGGCTATTAATAATTGTATTAAACGACAATAGCTTCTATTTTATCACTAATTAAGTTTTTTTTGAGACAATCATTTTTATGTTGTCAGAATCTCACTCAATGGTGACAAGAATTAATGTTTTAGTTATCGCCATTGACAATTAATGACACCCCGTATAGTAACGATGTGGGGACAACAAAAGCTATCATTAGAATATTGTGACAAGATTCCATTCACTTACAAGTTGTCACAATAGATGTGTCACTAATTGTTAATTTTAGACTATGTTATCACCTTTTTACACTATATTGCCACAATTGATATTGTGCAAACTATGTTTTTATAACAACATAAATTTTTTGTCACTAAATGTATATAATTAATGACAACTTTTTCATCATCACTTGTTATATGATTACTAATTTACTTATCTTCTTTTAGTGATATCAGCAAACAAACAAAATTACGACAAAGGTAGATATCTACAAATATAACCTAAAAGATTAGGATAAAAGTACTTTTTGTGATAAGTGTAAATCATGATCCCCCTACCCCCCCCTCCCCCCGTCAAGTTGATTAGGGGTGGCAAACATACTGAAGTTCACGAAAACGAGCTCTGAGTACTGGTTTTGTCAAGGTATTTGCAACTTGATCATGGGAAGAGATGTATTGAACCTAAAGTTGCTATTGATGAACCAAACCACAATAAAACTGAAAGTCTACCTCCATTTGTTAGGTGCGTGTATGAAGCATCGGATTGGCAATAAGATATGTTGCACTAAAATTGTGACACCAAGTAGTAGGAGTAGTGGGGATAGGCATACCAATTTCAATTGGAGCAATAGCATACCTTAGTTTCATCGAGTTGCAATTGATGTTCTTCATTCAACGACATACCATAGAGAGTATCATAGGTAACATCGCCATGATGAGTTTCTAGAGCTTAAGTAAAAGGACGATAAGAAGGTCCTAAGTTAGGTTTAATAAATTCAAATCAAGTCATCATTAGGATACGACTCTGTAAGGCTGCTAACCCAATTATAACCTATCAACCATACTGTTTGCTTTTTGCACATAGGTTTCAATACTATCAGATCTACGACATAAATTATATAATTGAGATTTTATAACTGACGTATTTTTGGTTTGGATGCAATGGCATAAAACTACTAGAAAAAACGAATTTAGCCACCAATTTTGGCAAAAATCCGTGGCCCAAAAAATTAGCCACGAATTAGCCACGGATTTTATCCGTGGCTAAAAATGGCGTGGCTAACATTGGCCACGGCCTTACTCAGCCACAGATTAGCCACGGCCAATGGCCACCAATTTCTAGCCACGGACATTAGCCACGATCAAGCCGTGGCCAATTTGGCTACAAAATTCTGAAAAATATAAGGTCGTGGCCAATTTGGGCACAAAATTCTGAAAAATATAAGGCCGTGGCTAATCTGTGGCCATTAGCCACGGCCTGACCGTGGCTAATTTGAAAAACAAACAAATAAAAACTAACAAACCCCCCTCCCCCAACCCCCACCAACCCCCGAACTAAGCCCACCCCCCAAAGAGCCATATTGATAATTGTAATATTTTTGCACTCTATGGGGTTTGAACCATGGACCTCATGGTTGCAATTGTGGCATCAAAGTCACTAAGCCACTTGACATCTTCAATTGTGAAATGACTTTTCTTATATTTAACACATATCTATGTTATATTTTAAATTTAAATTATCTAAATAAATTATCTATTTTTATAATTTATTAGTTTTACTAATTTTTGATTTATTAACCATTTTTTATTTTTTATTTCAAATATGTAGGTAAAATATTTATTTCAACAATTTCAAATACTAATTTTATTTTCCTATTGAGTAAAATGAATAATGATCCTAAATCAATTTAAATACACAAATCAAATATTTGAATTTATTTTGTTGAATTAGTTATTTAAATTAATTTTTGACGAGTTATATCAAATAATTTTTTATCACTAGTTAAATCAAACTCGCTTTACTTTTTTGTTCATAAATGTATTTAAGTATAGCTCTACCTTTATATTATGGGATAACTTTCATAATTTAATGAAATCATTTATGTTGAATCTACTTTATTGCATGGATATACATCAATTTTAAATATTTTAAATTAAGTTTATAACTAAGAAAATAATTTGAAACACATAGTTCTATAGCATAAATCCACATTATGAAAAGTATTCCTTTCTTTTTTCTTTTACTAATCTCTGGCTTTTCTTTTTTTGTTATTGAAAAATATTTAGTGATTGAACAAATAATTTATTAATTATAAAAAAGATTTAATAAATTAATAGCAAAAACAAAAATTATCAGAAAAATTTATTTAGATAATTTATATTAAGAATTTCGCATAATTTATATTAGTTAAGTACAGTAAAAACTAATTTTTCAACAAAAAATTAAAGTGGTATAGTGGTTTGATACTTTAATTTCAACCAAGAGGTTAAGAGTTCGAACCACATCAGATTCAAAAAAATAAAAAAAATTTATTCTTTAGCTAACAACTAGCCACGGCTAGCCCGTATCTAAACTAGCCACGGTCAGAGCTAGCCACGGTGGTAAATTAAATCTAAACAAATAATTATGAAAGTTAAGTTGTATATTAACTCAATAGGACATTATTATAATATCGTCAAATAATTAAAACAATCATTCGTCATTGAAATTGATATTGAAATAAATATTGAAATATATCAATCATCTATATAAATATATATCAGTGTATTATATATCTAATATATGTTATATATGTACATATATATCTGATATATATACATCTAATTATATATAAATACACATGTATATAAGTATATCTAATCTTATATATATGTAATATATCGAATCATTTATTATATATATATATATCAATATATATAATATACATATATTAGTTAAATATAGCAAACACTAATTATTAAATAAAAAGTTATAGTTGTGTAGTGGTTTAATGCTCTAACTTCAACTAAGAAATCAAGAGTTCAAACTATATTTAGTGCCAAAAAATAAAAAAAAAAACTTGGCCACGGATTGTTAGCCACAGTCTGGCCGTGGCTAATCCATGGTTGTGAGCCACCGCATGACCGTGGCTAAATTAACCACAAATTGGTCGTGGCTAATCCGTGGCTAAAAATTGGCGGCAAATTTCGCGCCAATTTTAGCCACCAAAAATAGCCACGGCCAATCCGTGGCTAAGTTTTTTTTCATATTTTTTTTAAAATCCGTGGCTATTAGCTGTTTTTCTAGTAGTGTAAGCCTCACGAGTCATGTCTACTCTAGCAATTTGGGGAAGGATTGATTCTAAAACTGAGTATCATTTGGTATTGACGAACTCATAAAGTATAGGCAGAATTAATTTGATTACCCGCTAAAATACGATTGGGAACTGCAGATGAACCATCAACACGATACTCAAGAGCACATCCCCAGAGCATGACATAAACTGAATCTTTCAAAGTAAGAAATTTGTAGAAGTAAGCTTTATACGAATCTAATAGGAAATATTCAGCATAGGAGAAAAGGATGGTGGTGTGCCTGAAACAGGAGTCACATCACTAGTAGAGGTAGTAGTTGTTGTGGTAAGGTCAAACTGTGTTTCTGACATTGTGAAAAAGAAAAACAATAGAAGAAGAGAAAAAACAAAGGATTTCACCGAAAAAATGAAAAGAAAAGACAAGAAACCTAAAGTTGTAATACCATAAAAGATTGGTGAATCAGATGTAATTCTCATTACGAAAGACAGGGTATATATAAGTAGAGTCCAACAAGATAACTTCAAAAACAGACATCTACAAGCAAACAAGACTACAACAAAGATAAATATCTATAACATAAGATTACAAAAAAGGTAGACATCTACAAGTAATCTAAAAAATTAGGATAAAATTACTTTTTTGTGATAAGTGTAAACCATCATCCTCTTTAAAAACCTCATTCCTTTAGATCCAAAAGCTATTTGGATTTTGAATTTCTAAATAGTTTTTGAATCAAGGGTTTGTTATTGTCACTTTTGGAATAAATACACATCATTTATATTGACAAGTAAATAGATATACGAAATTAATCACTAAGAAATAAATAATTAAATTAATCGCAATATATCAAGTGTTAATGTAAAAAAAATAATACTTATCATATCCGTTAAATGACGCTAAACGTTTAAGTCCTTTTTTTTTTACAATAAATTTGGGATACCCTATAAATATCATTCGACGAAAGACAAACACAAACACATACACATACACATACACACACACACCCAATCGGGGAAGGAAAGAAGAGAAGATACTCGAATTAAGAACTTTAATGGTGTCAAATTCAAATCCCCAAAACTGAGCTGATTTTTATAAAAACAATGTTGTCATCACTAAGCTTCTAAAATTTATATTGTATAAAATGCAATTCCTTTAAATATAGATATATAAAAATAGGTAGTTATTAACAGTCTTAGTATATTACCATTAAATACATACGTTGTCATTAATATAATTTTCTCTTATAGCGATGAAACATTCTTTTCTTAGACCAATGTAGCATCGCCTCACGATTTAGAAGAACCACAATCCCCATGCAGATATTAAAAATGTTAGAGAAAATATATTAGAAAATCCAACCCTAATACTAGGATGCATATCTCCTTTAAATTTTGCATGTAAGTCTTTAATTTTGTTTTTCTTTTTTATTTACCTCATTAAAAAGTACCCGATTCAAACAAAGCGTATTTTCGAACAATTGATTACGTTTTGAGGTAACTATTGCTGTACACAAATATCTCCTTTAATTTACCCCTAATAATATATCCTCACTGTCATTATAAAGTAGATACCCATAAATCCATAAAATACATAGTAAGCACCCGCCGTCCCCTAAGGTGGACAATATGACTCGCTTAAGTATTTTGCCCACCAATGGGCTTTAAATTACCGTAATCTGGCACATATTACCTGAACATTCTTGGTTCCCACAAGGGTTCACACCAAGTGATATATACTCACATGAATAAACAATCTCTTGTGAATTTAAAATAAAATGATAAACCAAAGAGGATATACTTCTATAGTTCTATTAGTCCCGTAAACGTGTAGGCCTCCACAATCTGAAAACCACCCGAATTTACAGTTTCTCTATCCGAAAACTCTCTCTCTCTCTCCCTCTCTCTCTCTCCCCCTCCCTCTCCCTCCCTCCCTAGCAATGGCTTCTTCTGCGTTTTCGAAAGATTTTTTGACGCCAAGTTTCTTCTGGAAAACTCTGTTTGCTTCAGGCCTGATTCTCTACTTTGGTCATCATTCCCCTCTCCAACACCCAAAACTCCCAACTCTTTCTCATCAGATGGGCCACACCCTCATCATCATCATTGCCATCACAGCCCGCAAATACCCGAACAAATCTAAGCCACATAGCTTTCGGGATAATGGGTTCGGTCAAAACATGGCCACACAGGAGAGGATACCTGGAGCCCTGGTGGCGCCCGAACAAAACCCGCGGGTACGTCTATCTAGACCAGCCCCCGCCGCTGCACCTCCTCCCCTGGCCGCAGACCGCGCCGCCGTACAGGGTGGTGGATAACATCTCTTATTTATTTCAACATACAAAGCCCCGTTTCGAACTCATGCCGAAGATGGTACACGGGATCCTGGAGCTGTTAAGGGAGGAGCACGAGGACTTGAGATGGATTGTCATGGCAGATGACGATTCGATATGTTTTCTTGATAATATTGTTGATGTTCTGGCGGAGTATGATCATACCAAGTACTGGTACCTCGGGTGGCACTCGGAGAGCGTGATTTCGAATTACTGGTTCTCGTTCGATCAGGCGTTCGGCGGGGGCGGGATCGTGCTGAGCTACCCGCTGGCGAAGGCCCTGGTGCGGGACATGGATGGTTGCCTTGTTAGGTACGCGAAGAGCACTTCGGCGGATTTGATTACGATGACTTGCGTTGCGGACATTGGAGTCAGCCTCACTTCACACAAAGGGATTCATCAGGTTTGGACTTTCAATTCTAAACTCTTGACTTTTATAATTCTTTTGTGTTTTTCTTGAGCGAATCTTCTGCTATATAACTGATTGCATAATAAATTATTGTTTGATTTTTGCGGCATGGATGGGGGCATGATATGAACAAAGAGTATTGTTAAAGGGGAAGAATTGAATATGCACTTGTTATTACGTTAAACTTTTGACTCATTAAATACGAGTAATTGCACATTAAACAATTGAATTTTTCAAATTCTGGTTTCTATCAGTGCAAAGCTTCTGCTACATTATAGTAGATTACAAGTAATATCACATTAAACAATTGACTTTTATAAATTCTCTTTTAATCGGGTTGGAATCTTTTGTTAGCCTAATAGATTGGATGTTAGAGAAATAATCAACCCTGATTTGGTTATATATGTTTCCGTTGTATTATATATAATATTAATTTTCGATGAATTGAAGAAATGGTATTAATGTTAAGGAGAATAATTTGATACACATTAGTAATACCTTTAAATTTTGGTGTCATTTAATACGAGGAATTGCACCATATATAATACTACGGTAATAAAAAATTTTGTTTGTTGAGAATTTTATGGTGTGTTTTGCTTTTGAAGAAATATGCTGAAATTAGAAGAAAAGAGGGAGAAGGATTAAACCAATCAAGATGGGAGTACTTGTTATCGTATTTGGAACCATTAGACCAGTTTTGGAACTGAAGTAATTATTTTTCTAAATATATTTCAAAAAATGAGGACATATTTGAAAAGACATCTTAATTATTGATAAATTCAAACCTCTTCTACATTCCTATCATTTTAATTAACTATTCTATTTTGATTCGAATAAGATCTCTTATTACATAATACATATTCATGTCATGTATATAAAATTATTATTTTTAATTATGTACTTAATCTAAAATCTTTCCATTTGTGACTGTATATTTGTAATAGAATTATATTAAAATAGAATTAAAGCAGTAATTAATAATAATGCACTTGCTAACTAATTTGTGATGAATGAAATTTGTGTGTCGTATTTTATCAAATCTGTGATGGGATGGTCCTTTAATGAAAAGTGTTTTGGCTGATACGAGTTATGTCATAACTAATTTGGGTTTGGCTAAATCTTCAATAGTGATCTTGTGCATTTTTTCTTCGAAGAAACTTATAGATTTGCATTCCTACCCCTAAACAATTTTGTTGTTTAATATAATTTGAATTGATTATACAGCTAGGATCAAAAACATAAAACCCATAATTGAAGTGCTACAATTATTCATTATAATAAATTTTATTGTCTTAGTAGTATTCAATTGCATTTGTTTGCAGCCTGGATTCTCTGTCACACAACTGTACTATATCTTCTCCTCCACTCATTAATTCACGCCACTCATTAATTCACGCCACGTATATTGGTGAGCGGTTGAGATCAAAAAAGAGAAAAATTTATGATATAAAAAAAATTTTAAATATTCTTTTTTCTGATCTCAACCGCTCACTAATACACATGTCGTGTATTGATGAGTAGAGAAAGAGATGTAGTACTATTTTGTAGCAGATGATCCGAATTGATTTGTATGAGCATTGCAGTTGGATATACATGGTTATTGTCTCATTAAACCCTGAATTTTTTTTAAAAAAATTTAATTATGTGTATTATCAATGGTCCCCTTACCCCGAGTATCCGGCCACTGATTTGCACTTAGTACGATCATTGCAGGTGGATTTACGTGGCGACTTGTCAGGCTATCTATCAGCCCACCCAAAAGTCCACCTGATGACCTTCCATCATTTCGACGCAGTGGATCCCATATTCCCGAAAATGGACCGTTTTGAATCCACGCGCCACCTCATGAAGGCGGCCGACGCCGACCAGTCCCGCCTACTGCAGCAAACCATTTGCTACCATAGGCAAACCAACTGGTCATTTTCGATTTCATGGGGCTATTCTGCGCAGATATACGAGAGAATCATGCCCCGAAGCTACCTGCAAATGCCCATCGAAACGTTCGGGCCGTGGGCAAGGGGCCCGAAGCCACCGTTTTTTATGTTCAATACGCGGCCCGTGTCCAACGATCCTTGTGAAGCTCCTCACATGTTCTTCTTTGAATCCGTTTATAAGAGCATTTCAGGGGACGTACTCGTTACAACATATGCACGGGCCCGACCACGGGGCTTGCCGGCTTGTGCTTCCGCTGGAAATCATTCTGCTGATTCTATCTCCCAGATTCAAGTCTTTTCGCCTGCTAGAAAACGGCTTCAGGTATCCATACTGTCATATAAAGCATGGGGTTCTAATAACTGTTTTAGTGTGTCGGTGTCTTTATTGCTTCCAATTCTGCTTTTATTTTATCTTTCCTCTCCTATTTTCCATTTTTGGTTAATCATATAATTTTATTTTTCAATGTTATTTTACTTTTCACTTATCAATTTAATAAAAATATTGAAAATGGTTCTTTTAAAAAAATAGTATCTGCATAATTTTTTTTTATAATTTTGTCCTAATAAAATTTATGTATGTAATTAAAATTATATCAATTTTTTATTTTACACAAATATCGATTGTGCCAGACTGTGTTTATAGAGAATACTATTTTTTGTTTAAGGTTGGTTTGTTATTTATTTAATCATTTATTGGTCTCCTCCTTCTTATAATTATTTGCAGGTTGATCGTTGTGAATGTTGTGACATTGTTAGAGCAGATGGTGCCAAGGTGGAGGTTAAATATCGGGAGTGCAAGATAGATGAGATCATTGCTTAATTTATTTGGATATTATTTTGGGAAGGATGTGCTAATTAGTCTTGTAGTACTATAGACATCAGGTCAATTAAGTACCAGAGCATACATGCATTGAGCTAATTAATTTTGTATTAATTACGAGGGAACGCAAATCAAAACTTTTGATTTAGATTGTTAATTCAGACCAAGGGTTTGGTATATGCTAAGTGTATTTTTCTTACTAGGGAAGCACCCACCTCAATGTGTAACAAGTGTTTTATTTAGCTTGTTTCCCCTTTCTTCTATTTACCCTCTTTCTTTCTACTCTCGTATGTCTCATCTCCCATTTTTCAATAATGAATGCAATAGGGTCATTATAAATCAATCAATATAATTTTCTCTATAATAATTCCAACCTTCAAAACAATAAAACGCCTTAGAGCAGAGGCGGAAATAGGGGGTGGGTAGTGTTGGTGACTGCGGTAGTCCATCCTTTCTGTAAATTTAGATCGAGCTAAATTTTAAATTCTTCACTTAAAAAAATAAATAAATAATAAGTTTTAATTTCGCCCCATCTTAAAGTATTACAAGTAAAAAAGAAAAAGTTTGCAACCTAATGATATTTTGTGACTTTGCAGTGAGAAACAATTCCAAAAGGTTACACGTCAAAAATGTGTGTTGCCATCTATATTGCATAGACACGAATATGACATGATACAGATACGATGACACAAAATTTTTAAAAATTATATGGCCCAACATGTCTCCGACACGGCAATATTAATATAATTTTTATTATTATTTTAGTGATAATATGAGACATAATATATATATATATATATGTATACTTCCACATTTATATATATATATATATATATGTGTGTGTGTGTGTATTTAGTGTACAATTTTTATATACATATTAATACAAATACGAAGAGGAAGAATTTCATATTGATGAGTGTATTATAATTTTTTTTTAAAAATTTATGAACTGTCTATTTTAAAAGTAAAATAAACTTTCGATTTTGATAAAATATAATAATAAAAATAAATTATTGGATATAACAATAATCTTATTTGGAGTAACTTTACAAAATTTTTATTCTTAAATATGTTTTTATTATTGGAACACTCTAAAAAATATATGGAAACAAAATCTAAGTGTCCGAAAGTGTCGAATACGTTATTGATAGTGTCTCTGGCACGCCATCGAAAGTGTCGGAGTTTTATAATTTATGAACATGTCATGTGGAGCATCAAACACGTGTCGCGCGGGCGGAGTGTTGAAGGAGTGTCGTGTCCAACTCGATATTCAATATTATCTGATTCTAATTTTAAAAGTTTCCGTACATTATAGGTTGCTATGTTATAATGTCATGAATCCTATTACGTTGACTTTTATTAATTCCCCTAGCTTAGCGCGTTTAGTCACTTTTGGAATGGTAATATTTGGTTTCGTACTTAAAAAGGTGATTAATTCGGGGCTTGCTAGCTCTGCCGAACAATTAAATTTATGTGTACTGTGCTATTTAATGACTTATTTATATATACTTGGAAAATAATACTATTTAAGTACTGATTTATTTCATCTTAGTACTTCTTTAGTTTAATTTCAAAGTCTATAATATTCTAGCAAAAGAATTGTTAAATGTTCAAATAAAAGTAATAACAAGACCAATTAACAACATTATTTAAACTTGTATAAAAGAAAACAACAGTCTATAAACGGCAAAACTCATTAGTCATTAAGTTTTTTTAATTGGTCAACTATTACAAAACTAATTTAATATTAATTAAATCAAGATAAAAGTAACCAATTATCATAATATATATTGGTATATACTTCTACTATTTGATCAATCAAACTCGGTTGGTTGTATTTCTAACACACCAGCCAATTTTTTCTGCCGCAAAACCAAAATAGGAAAATTAATCATACTATCTTGAAAATTAATATATAAATTTTGCAAGTGGATCTATAATTTTATTAGCCCACACTGTATGACATAAAGAATAACTACAATTAACAACTACCAATTGATCTAATAGAATAAGACGCTAAATCTCTTAAACAACATTCAGGGTTCGAATCCTAAAATTGTGAATAGAGCAATTAGATTGAAAGGGTCACCCCAATAATGAATCTTTGTAATACCCGACCCGGATTAGACGGTCAATAGATCAGAACTGAGTAGCTCAAATAGAAAAATAAATAAATAAATAAAAACTAACTATAATCAAATTGGAAAGTTAAAACATCAACAAAAGAAAATATAATTAAGTGAATAAAGACGAACTTGTGAATTGTTTAAGGCTGCTGATAATGCCAGGGTAGAACCCTTGATGCCAAATCAATTTTGATGAAAGTCCTCTTTTTGCCAATCTACCCAATAAATTAAGAGAATTGTTATTGACATTCTAAAATTATTATTGGCATTTCAATCTCATTTTTATTTTAAAAAATTGTCCAAAATGCTCATTCATTTTAAAACAGAATTAATTACACTTTACCCCCTCAATTATATATTATATATCATTTACCTCTATAAACTAATAAATGTAACAGCCAAACCCCCTACATCCCTCCAATAAGATATTTCGACAAAAGCATCATCAAGTCTATGCAAATGTATATATAGTTCACGAAGCATTTTTTCAAATTCAAAATCTAAATTTAATTTTAAATATGTTTTAACCAAAAGTCAAGTTATTTCCTTTTCAATCAAAAATAAATTTTAGACTCTTTTAAATACATGAATAATTATATTTTCATTAATTATTTCAATTTGTGTATTTCTTTTCTAGAAAGAGAAAATGAATGTATTTTCTCAAATTTTTAAAAAATTAATATTCAATTAAATATATTATAATTTAATTCAATATAAAAACATATTAAATTATGGTAAAAAAATATTTATAAATTTTTATTCAAAATACTCAAACTTCACTTAGAATTTATACTTAAAATAAATTTATTAAGTAAAAAGAATTAAAATAGTTTTTCCATATTTTATATTAAGGTATTATTACAATGACTTATTAACTTTGTTTTTATTTCTATTTACTTAAGCTATCAATTGCTTTTTAAAATTAAAGCTAAAACTATTTTTATAGCTAATAAAGGATTTGAAATTAAACTTAGAATGTTAGATGCAAAATAATAATAATAATAATAATAATAATAATAATAATAATAATAATAATAATTTAAAAAAATGTATAAATAGGAGTGGTGTAAGGATGATTTTGACTAATTTTTTAATTAAATGATGTATGAGTTATATTTGCTATTTAAGGGGCGTGAATGAAACATATTGTATAGTTGATGAAGTAAAGTGTATTAAATCATATCTTAAAATAAATAGGTATTTTAATCAATTTCAATAAAAAGACTAAAAAAAGAGTGTCAATAACAATTTTGAAGTGTCAAGAACAATTTCCTAAATTAATCATACTCATTCCTAAATTCATATCTATAATTAATGGAGTTTTAAAAGGTAACCTCCAATATTTCTTTTCGATCTCTTGTGGCCAGCAAACCAAATAAAATTAGGTAAGTTTGGCAACAAATTCTATTAACTCGCAAGAGTAAAATCTCTACGAGTCATAATGTGCTTGTTTCCCTTTTATACTCAAATGAATAAGACTTCAGGAACACTTAGTTATAATTTTTATTAAAATCTAAAATTCTTATCTAAATTATATACTATTATCGATTCAATATAACATTTAATACATTATTAAAAAGGATCTAACCATTTGTAGAAAGTATTAGTTATGTTGAAATTTTGAATAATATATTGGCATGTGTGTAAATAATTTTAATATTCAATCTAAAAATAAATAGAAACAAGGTTTATGTACAAATATAAAAATAAGGTGATTTTATTTGTCAACTAAATCATTTATTTTAATATGGTCTATCATTTTCCATTAATTTTAAAAAAACAACTATTGAATTCAATATTTAACGATTGAAAATAACTTTTCTAAACCTTATTTAACGATTGAAAAGTCGAAGCAACTCGATCGGACAACCGGAGGAAGACGTAAAAGATACAGCCGTACAGCTGCACGCGTGTGTCTATTATCGGTTGATGCTAGTCATTGTACAGAAATTGGGACGAAAACGCTATTCAAGCCAAACTATATACGAATATTTTCATATTTTATTAATTAAATAACTTTTTAGAAGAAGTTTACTTTCTTTTAACTCTGATATTTATGCATTACCATTTGAGGCCTATTTGCTTTTTTTAACCAGAACGAATTACAGTTACATCTCCTAAAATTTGTGCAAATTATATAAAGAAACCCCTCATGTATGGAAAATTACTAAATCATGTTTGAGATTTGCCCGTTTAACAAAAGAGAAAAAAAAAACTCATTCTATTAAGGTTTCATTTGAAAAATTATGTCTTTATTCTAAAATAACCTACTTCAAAATTTTGATTAATTGTTGGGAAAAAAGCGAAAATTAAAAACACTTCCCATAAGGTTCACTAAAATTATAATAAAACCCCCTTTAGGTATAAGAATTTGCAACCACTCTCCTGAGGTTTGCCCGTCCAATAAAAAACTCCCACTATTAAGGTAATGTCAAGACAAAGGGGGTAGAAAAAAAGTCATTTTTTTAAAGACTTTAATGATGGATATAATGCTCAATATCTGAAAAATGATGTTAAGGCAAGACTGAAAGTACTACCTGCAAGCAAATTGAAGAAGAGAAAACCTCTTTGACCGGAGGAGGAAGTTTGAAATGTGATTGACTCTTACATATCAGAACCCTTGAAGCAAGGCGGTTGCAATTGTGTTGACGTCGTCGGATTTTTGATGACCAACAATTAAATGAGGTCAAATAGTATTGACTGGGCCATCACGTGTACATAGCTAAGAGTGATTCGATTATGGAGGTTTGTGTTTTGCGAATTTCCGACGTGGGCAGGCCAGTGTGGCTATAAATTACAACACCTAAGGGATTTTTATGTAATTTCATCCGACCTTAGGGGAGGTGTTTGTAAATCAAATGTTAAGGGCAATATTGGATTTTATGTATTCCATTAACTATTATATAATTTTGCAAGCATCGGGGGTGGTTTTAGTAATGTATCATACATGAAGGTTTTTTTCATAATTTTTACAAACTTTGGAAGAGGTAATTGTAATTCACCATTGATCGAGATAATTGCTGAAAGAGCCATACATAATGAGTTTGTATGTGTTTTTGAATTTGTGAAGGGATTGAGCCAAAGAAAAAATCATGATTCTAAGATATTCCAGCGCGACAAAACTACAATAATGTAATGCAAATGATCCAATCTAATAATTGTGACATATGTATGATAATTAAGACCACTGTGTTCTATCGTAAGGTTATTTTGATAAAAAAAATATATATGAACATCAATTAAATTTATTAACCCATCACAAGTTTTGTATATTTGAATCATAAATACAAATGGCTCATAATTAATCAATCAATATAATGTTATAATGTTGTAACTTTGCAGTGAGAAACAATTCCAAAAAGTTATATATACATCAAAATTAATGTGTGTGGCCATTTTATACTGTCCTGTGGATTACAATATATACGTTGACTTTCATTATTTCCGCTAATTTAGCGCGCCAAAGTAGCGGTGACTTCCTAACGGGTTACGTACTTAAAAAGTTGTGTCAAATCACGAAAGATATGAAACGCTGTGATTATAGCCTTATAGGGGCTAGCTAGATCTGCCCAACAAATAATTTATGCAATATTTGCTTATTTATGTATATAAATCTTTGAAAAATAATACTATATCTGTCCAATCAATAATGTATATCGCAATTAGAGTAACAAGTCAGATTACATATACATAGAGAGAGACCCCCAAGGGATTGGCCTAGCGGTGTTATGGGTCGAATGCCACGCCGAAGGCGTGGGTTTGAACCGTCGTAGCCCTTTGAGGGTAATAAACCTACGCTTGTGGGGTCCATTTGTAGGAGACTGTGGAAGATTTTTGGTCCCGGAATTAATAGGGCACACAGTCCCTCGGAGGTCGGGGGATCCTCCCAGATGTGTGTAATACCCCACAGCACAATGCTCTCTGTCGGGGGTTCTTGAATAGCCTATCTCCCCCCTATTTTCTTGACCAAAAAAAATATATATACATAGAGAGAGAGGGAACGAAGAAAATTCTTCCATGAATCCGGTCCGTGAACCACATATTAATTAAATAGTTAAGATATTATTATATTTAGTATGTTGATTTTTTTTAAGTGAATTCATAATATGGCATAATATGAACCGTTTGATGTATATATGAGACCTACACCCAGTGCATAAATATTTCTCTCTCCTATATATAAATACGTATGATTTTTAATTTTTTACTGATTTAATCCTGCTCAGTGCTTCTTTAATTTAATTTCAAAATCTATAGTATTCTTAAAAAATTGTCAAATGTTCAGATAATAGTAATAGTGAGACCAATTAACAGCATTAGTTAGCGGGGGAAACTCACTTTGGTCTTTGAAACAAACTTTTAACTGGCGTATCTTCCATGCTATATATGGGAATCATTTTAAATGAATTAAATCAAGTATATGAATTTATATACTTCACACACACACACACACATATATTAATTACTTAAAATAGATAAAGGCCAATAACTTATCATAACGTATATGTACATACACTCTACTATTTGATCGATCAACTTTGAATTGCAATGATTTCACTATCTATGTTATTATACAAAGAGAGAACATCGGTCATTTGATAATCACTTTTGATCTCTCATTCATTTTGTTTTGTCAATTTTTTTAATTTTTTTATTCTCTATTTTATCTCTCATTTCTTCTCTCTTTTTTTTCACGTTGTTTTAATTATCTCTGTCTCCCTCTTTCATCTACGGCATCTTAATTTTTTTATTTTTTTTTTATGTTCTTCATATCTTTTTACTTAGTCTTATCTTATTTTATAACCTTTCACTTATATTAATTAAATAAATATAATAGAAATAATTTAAATATATATTTTTTGATAATTTAGATACTGCCAAATTTCAAATATATAATTAAATTATATTTTTTTAATCACATACATATATTGAATGTGTCAATACTGTTAATATGTATTATGCTCATCCATTATATATATATATATATATGCGAAAAATTCTGTATATTAAAAGGGAAAATTAAAGAAGAAGAAAAGCTGGCTAATGGTAAATATAAGTCATTATATATATCTCATACTCATGAGTAGTCAGTATATGGATTTTGAACTTAATTTTATTAAAAAAAGAAAAAACAAACAAACAAACAAAAAAGTACTCGAGCGAAAAAGAAAAAGATAAAAAGATCCAAAAAAAAAAAAAAGAAAAAAGGAACTTTCCCAGTTCGAAATAATGTAACTTTCTGGTTAATTCATATTTTCAATATTTATTATTTATGTATATATTTATTTTAAGGTTGTTGTCGATGGTTTTACATTCAAATTATATTCCTTCATACTTAGAAAGTTTTGAACCTTCATAATGACTCAAAGAAGCACGTGTTACCTCCACATGATAAAACTAATCTCCGTGAAGCAAACTCTAGATTACGAAATCCTACCAAGCTAATCCATATAAATTAAGGCTCTATTAATCCATGCTATCTTCAAATTAATTTTGTTTAGTTTCATAAACTATCAAATTTTCTAGAAAAAAAAAAAAAAGAAATGTCATCATCTCCAAAAATGGACGTTTTTGGAAGGCTATGCAGAGCCCTTCTGATCATAGTTCTAGTCTTTTATTTCGCCTTCGTTTACCTCTCGAATCAGTACCCAAATTATCCAGCTTCCGACTTCTTTTCCCCTTTCCTGAAAAGGGCACAATTAATTTCAACAGATACAACCAAAACAATAACTACAGATTCTCCGACGACTAATCTAAGCCACCTCGTATTCGGCCTCGTCGGTTCGGAAAAAGCGTGGCATCACCGGAAAGCATACATCGAATCATGGTGGCGGCCAAACGTGACGCGGGGCGTGATGTTTCTCGACACGGCCCCGACAGGAGACCTCCTCCCCTGGTCCCCCGCTTTGCCACCTTACAAACTCTCCGACGATCTGACGAAGTTTCTCAACAAAACCGACGTTACGGCTCAACGGATCATACATGCAATAATGGAGACGTACAGGGAGGACCACGATGACCTGAGATGGCTCGTGATGGGGGACGATGATTCGATATTTTTTGTGGATAATATCGTTGGTGTTCTGTCACAGTATGATCATACCAAGTATTATTATATTGGCGGGCATTCGGAGTTTCTTTTGTCGAATTATTGGTTCTCATTTAGTCAGGGTTTTGGCGGGGCTGGGTTGATTTTGAGTTATCCTCTGGCAAAAGCCCTGGCGGGGGATATGGAGAATTGTCTGAGGAGATATAGGCACCTGAACGCTGCTGATCTTACTACCAGGGCGTGTATTGCTGATCTTGGAGTGAGCTTGACGGCCCTCAAAGGGATTCACCAGGTAATTACATATAAGCTCAAATACACTCAAGTTTGCAATTTTCGTACTACTGTAAATTAAATTGATATGCGTTGAAGGAGCACACGCAGGCAGGCTAAGCCTTTCATGAGAATTTCTTTTTTCATAATAACCACAGATTTAGCTATTAGCAACCCATTTAGTTATGGAAAATTCCTCGTTAAATAATAATTTTTTTTATTTTAATAATTTCAAACTATTAATTTTATTATCCTATCAAGTAAAATGAACAATATCCCTCAATCAATTTAAACACATAAGTCAAATATTTGAATTTATTTTATTGAATTAGTTATTCGTTATTCAAATAGCTAATCAAATTTGTGATTTTTCGTTAAATGTATAAATCAAATATTTGGGTTTGTTTATTATTAAATTGGTGATTAGTTCTCTAAAAACTATTGAAATTGAATTTCTCAATTAATTAAGCTGGTCAATTAATACTTACATAATCATATCACCTTAAGTATGTAGTTTGATTTTCAAATAATTTAAATGTGCCAATTGGTTAATTGTCAAACTTAAAAAACTTAGAAACCATAAGTAAATTTTTTTTTAAAAAAAAGTAATGGGTTAATAAATTACAAAAATCATTAAAACTAATACATTACAAAAAATTTTAAAAATAATAAAATTTATTTAGATAATTTAAATTTAGAATATTGCACAAATATATGTTAAATATAAGAAAAACTATTCCATATACAAAAAACTCAAGTGGTGCAATGGTTAGATACTCTAACTACAACCTCAACATTCAAGGTGTGAACCATGTCGAGCGCAAAGAATAATATTTGCCCTAAACTCAACATGTGGGCTTCTACAGTGGTGTGGCTGCGGTCGGGTGGGCTCTTATATTACTAGAAAAATTGCATTTAGCTACCAATTAGTCACGAAAAAATATATATGTAAATATATTCACGTGGCACGTGAAAAGAAGCATTGTTAATTAAGGGTGTGAAATACGGGGTGCTGATAGAATGTTGTGAACCTGTAATATACTAGTATTTAGTTGACAGCGCCCATGTGTATGGAAACATGAATAAAGGAGTGTTGGAAACTGAATCTGAAACCAACAATTCAAGCCATGTGCCCAACCTTTGTTCTATGTATATTTGAACGGTTTTGGAAAAATCAAATTGATATCAATGGAAAAAAAATTAATTCGTCTAAAGTCTGTCAACGGATACATAATTGATGAATAGAGAGAGATCAATTAATGTCACGTGTAAATTTGAAACGTCTCAAACAAAAAATGTGGATAGGATCCTCTATTCTAAAATAGTGTTTGATCTCCTGTTCCATAATTCACAATCATGTCATAGTCTCGGATCTTTACACTTTGCGTATATCCATATATGTAGAATAGGAGATGAAACACGGTTTGGAATAGAGAATTTCGTGTGCAAAAAATGGTACAAAAATAATTATCTGTAATAAAGGACTGCTCTTTTGTTTCAATCTTGCATATATTTCGTATTGATTCTGATTTAGCGCCTACCAACAGGAAATTGATGTCAATTCATGTGAGTACTAATGACTAATTACTAACTAATCG
The DNA here is from genome assembly GCA_026212405.1 of Petrea volubilis. NCBI lineage: Eukaryota > Viridiplantae > Streptophyta > Magnoliopsida > Lamiales > Verbenaceae > Petrea > Petrea volubilis. Next base: position 16,117,236 of record CM047886.1, read on the forward strand.
AGTGTTTGCTTTCAGATGATATTGTCAACATTATATTATGAAATTTCTAATGCTAGCTAGTTCTCACTATTAATTATAACTATGGATATAAATGAGTCGGGCTCTAATAAAAAATTTTGAGCTCGAATACTGAGCTTGAGTAGTGATAATTTCACAGATCGATTTACGGGGCGATATCTCGGGATTCTTATCATCTCACCCCAAATTCCCCCTCATGTCCCTCCACCACTTCGACATGGTGGACCCAATATTCCCCTCCAAGGACCGTGCTGAGTCCACGCGCCACCTCATGAAGGCGGCGGCCGTGGACCAGTCCCGCATGCTGCAGCAAACCATATGCCATCACAGGCCGAGCAACTGGTCATTTTCAATTTCTTGGGGCTATTCTGCACACATATACGAGAAGATTATGCCCCGGAGCTATCTACAGTACCCGATCGAGACGTTTAGAACCTGGCTGAGAAGCCCGCACCCGCCGCATTACATGTTCAACACGCGCCGCCCCTCTGAGGATCCTTGTGAGGCCCCTCATATTTTCTTCTACGAAAGCATAGAAAAGACGCCGCAGAATGAGATTTTGACAAGCTTTTCGCGAGCTTGGCCGCGGCGGTTGCCGGCTTGTTCGTGGAGCGGAAATCATTCCGCTGATTTTATTTCCAGGATTCAGGCCTATTCTCCTGCCACGAAGCGTCTTCAGGTATGCCTTTCGAGTGTTTACATACATACTGATATATATATATATATATATATATATATATATATATATATATATATATATTGGAGAACTTCCCATGTGGATAACTCTTATTCAATCCAATTTAACCGCATTCAATAAATCACAAATAAGTGTAATTACATTTGTACATGATTGGTCACTTTTGCTAAATATATATTAATCATAGGACAAGTGCAAGACATTTGTTACGTAGTTAATATATACATATATATAGATATGTATATAATATTTTCCTATTGAAATACTTTAACTTTTTGATTCAGCTTATTTTGACGGGAATTAGATTAAAATGAACGAAATTAAATTCTTTCACAGAAATAAATAGTATTTTCAAGAAATATATGATTAAGCTATTCTAAAGTAATTGAATGTCGTAAGAAAAGAACAGAAAAAAAATGCCATGAACATATAGACGTATATAGAAAAGGAAAAGTCATATGTGTTGTACTAAATACACATATTATGATATAAATCCAATGTCCTCTCTAAACCAAGTTAAATATTTTATGTGATATTTTCTTTTCATTAAGTCCTATTTCTGAAAGACATATCATGATCCTGTGTATCTAATTTTTCGTGCCGTTTGAATAGAGATATTTTTAAAAAATAAAAGTGTTTATTATTGGGACTTACTTTATATGATAGATTTTTTATTTTTTTTATGTTCAACAATTTTACATTTGAACGCAATAATTTAAAAATATTTTAACATGTATTTCTCTTTAGCAACTACTCATGATAGTTTTCATAAAAAGTCATTTTTTTCTTTTATTTTTTAACTTCTGCTTTTACGAAAAAGGCTAACCAAACGTTATATATATTTTTTTACTGAATTTTTTTTTATCTATATTAATTCTTTGTTTTTTTCTTTTTGTTTCAGATTGATAGAAGTGAATGTTGCGACGTTGTTCGAGTAGATGAAAACAAAGCAGAAATTAAATTTAGGGAGTGCGGTACAGATGAAATTATTGCTTAATCAAGAAATATCTTAATTAGGTGCCGTAACTCAAAGGGCAGAGTTAATTAAGTACTTAAAAAGCTTTTTGTATAATTAGAGTAATAATTTAGTTCGTATAACTTTGATGGTTTTTGTTATCTTATTATGGAATCTAGCCTTTCGCTTGAATTGGTTGAGTTTACAAAGTTAGCCTAAATAAATTTTTTTTTTTTGTTAGAAATTATCCCAAAATAAGATGCAGACTATGATGCACGGACACGGGGACATGGACAAGACACGACACGACACGGATATGACACGGTTATTAAAAAAATATTATATTATATTATATATTTATAATTTATTAAATTAAAATATGTGATAGATAAATAGTAATATTTATCATTACAACAAGCATCTCTTAAAATCAAATACATGATTAAAATAAAAGAAATTTATCATCATTCAAATATCTAAATACAAGCAAGTAAAATACAATCAAAAAAAAACATTTGTTATTTTTAGTTTTTCCACTAATTTTTTTAAAATTTTAAAAAATACCTCATTTGAACTTTATAATATATCAAAAAAGCACCGCCGTGTCCCAGCCTTGTCGGACACGTCCTTCAGCCGTGTCCGACACCGTGTCAAATTTTTTCTGTTTTTTTTTTTTCTAATTTTCAGACATATTTTTGCTGTATCAGAGCCGTGTCCGTGTCCATATCTGACACTATACGAGATCATTTTTTGCTGTGTCCGTGCATCATAGGATGCAAATTAATCAAATCGAGAGACCGCCATTTCGTCACTCAAGCTTCTAGGGCCCAAGTCAACTTGCTTGTTTCAAAGAAAATCATATGCTTGAATTTTGATTCAAGCTCGATTTTCTTTTTAGGGGGAATAAAAAAGTTATTAGTTTTATTATATTTTTAGAAACTATTCTTGCCGCCTCGTAAAATAGGACAAATTAATTATATCACAGTATCTTGAAAAAGGAAATTAAAGAAAAAATGCAAGTGGACCTATATCTTAATTATTCTATGTCCGGACAACAGAAAGAATAGCTAGTTTAGTCAAATTAAAAAGTCGAAATATAAACAAAAGAAAATATAATCAAGTCAATGAAGACAACTTGCGAATTGTTTGGCAAGTAATAATTACAAGCAACTTGCACACCCGGTGGAAGACGTAACGTAACGAAACGAAACAGGTACAGGTAATGTTAGTCAACGTTTGACACAGAGACCCGGAAGCCCAGAACTTTTTGTTTGGACAAACGAGGTCGAATTTTATAAAATATTAAAAATATTTTTATAATTTAGATAAAATTTACAATTTTTTTATAAAAATATATGTAAGGGCGACTGAACGTGCAGGCAAATAAGTGGTGCTTAATCCTATTTAATTGGCCACGTTGAGTAAATTAAAGCATGTGCCTTGATCTTATTGATTTTAGTTTGGATATCAATATCGTATTTTTTTTTTTTTGGTTACAAATATGAAGGAGAGATAGGTTACTCAAGAACCCCTCGGCAGGGAGCATTGCGCTGTAGGGTACCACACACATCTGGAAACACGTGTGCCCTATTAATCACGGGATCAGAAATTTTTCCACGGCTCCCGCGAATGGACCCCACAAGCGTAAGTTTGTCAACCACCAAGAGGCTATAGCGGGATATCAATATCGTATTAATCACACGTATATGTTCCCCTTGAAGAATTCAAGCTTATTCGGAGAGGATTGTCTGTCATTTGAGTTTTTAGGAATGGAGGGCGAGACGTAAGATTCATATGCTAAATCTAATATTCTGTTATGATATTATGTTAAAAAAATGAATTTAAACCTAATTTAACATAAAAAAATAAATAAATAAAGCCCACGAGGAGATTAACCTTGACTAATTAACAATACTGTTAATTAGTCAAAAGTTGATTTGAGTAGGGGCGGCGTGCATCTTTTGTAAAACATAGGACGAAAAATTAGTGAGTAGTATTATTATCATTTGTTGTTCAATACGGTTTTTTGACCAATTAAATATTTCCATTTCACATTAGATCAAATTACACTTAACCCCACTTTTCTATAACACACGTACTAAATTATATCAGTTCGAATCCTCTATTGTATAATTGTGTTACATCTTCTATTACACTCATCAATACACGTCATGTGTATTGGTGAACGGTCGAGATAAAGAAAGAGAATCTTTATATTTTTTTTCATTTCATCAATTTTTCTGTTTCTTTATCTCGGCCCCTCATCAATACGCATAGTGTGTATTGATAAGTGTAATAAAAGATGTAACACGATTATGTAATAGAAAATCCGAATTATAAGAATATTTATATAACTCAGGATATCCTATAATCTCATTCTCACTATATAATTAATCTTCCTTCTGTTTCTTGTACGCCATTGTTCATTCACACACATTTTGATCGATTCAACTGAAAAAAATGGCCTTCTCATTTTCATCTGAAAAATTTGCTATTGGAAAATCCATCCTGATCTTAGTCCTGCTGATGTATTTGATCTTCATTTTCCTCCCCAGTGGATATAATAAACTCAACTGCTCAGCTTCTGATTTCTTTTCTTCATTCAACAAAACGCTCGCACCCGAACTCAAATCCAAAATCGAATCCACCTCTTCCCATAGACCAGAGTCGCGAACCAATCTAAGCCACCTCGGTTTCGGCCTTCTGGGGTCCGAAAGAGCGTGGCATCACAGAAAAGCATATATAGAATCCTGGTGGAGACCGAATGCGACTCATGGATTTCTATACTTAGACACAACCCCGACAGGGGACCTCCTCCCCTGGTCCAACTCATCCCCGCCTTACCGAGTTTCTTATAACCTCACAGAGTTCTTGCAAGAGACGAGAGCAATAGCGCCGGTTATGATCCGAATGGTCCACGGAATAATGGAGGCTTTCAGGGAGCTGGACCACGAAAACCTCAGATGGCTCGTGATGGGAGACGACGATTCCGTGTTTTTCGTTGATAATATCGTTGATGTTCTAGCACAGTATGATCATACCAAGTACTATTACCTCGGCGGGCATTCGGAGTTTGTCATGTCGAATTATTGGTTCTCGTTCAACCAAGGATTCGGCGGGGCTGGGTTCATGTTGAGTTACCCTCTGGCCAAAGCCTTGGCGAATGATATGGAGAATTGTCTGCGGAGACATGCTCACGTGAGGTCTGCTGATCAGATAACAATGCTATGTATTGCTGATCTCGGAGTCAACCTGTCTGCCCAAAAGGGAATCCACCAGGTAATATTATCGAGTAACGATGTGGAAGTTGACACTAATTTTGTGCATTCAAAGACGAGAATTTAATTGTTATAAAAACGAGTAACGAAAATTATGTTTAAATTGTAAATATTGATAATCAGTGACAACTTAATAATAATAAAATATCTTATTGCTAATTATAGTGTCATTTTTCTTTACATTGTCATCAGATTGTTACTATGCGTGCGTCGCAAAAAGTACCAATGTTTATTACTGTTTAATTACATGATCACAAAATTAATATTTTTGTCACTAAATAAACAAATTTAACTAGTCATAATACAAAAAGTATTGTTATATGATGCAAATATTAGTGACAATGTTTACATACCATCATATATTTGTAACTAATTTTACTTTTTCTTGTGATATTTGATCAACTGGAAACTATACTCTTGTTACATTAATCTATATTCATAATATATACTATATATTATAAGTTCCCATACATTCATGAATTCACTTTATTCATCCAAGTTTATTCTTCCAATATCCTCTTCAAGACCGCTTGAATAAAACTTCTTGCTCCAATTATAAGAAATTACTTGTCAGAGCTGAAGAAGCGATGCATAAAATTAGTAATTCTACATTGAAGACGTGCTCGAAAATGCATTATTACCGCAATAAAATGGAATCACAATCATATGCGGGCCAACGTTATTGCTAATGGTGGCAAACACAATTCACATGATTTTAGGTTGGGTTGGATCTTAACATATTTTAAAGTGGATTGGGTTAGGTCATATTTGGTTGATGCTGATAATAGATAGTAAATTGGTTGATTACGGGTTGATCATGGGTTGTCCCATAAACAAAAAAAATCTTCTTTTATTTAATTCCAATTTATTTTAGTATTTTAAAATCATTTAAAGAATATAGGAACTAATAATTTAGAATTTTCTTTTTTTTGCCTTGATTAAACATACAACAATCGTGCATTAAACCACTTAAGAACCATATTAAACCCATTTACAATCCACATCCAACTCATTTACAATACAATTCATTTTCAACCCACTTTTTGAAACCCATCTTCAACCCAACCCACTCAAACCCAACTCAACCCACTCAATTGTGACCTCTAGTTTACCTAGTATTATTCCTTCATCTAGGTAGCTGTCGATTGACTTTTTTTGAAAAATTTCACACTAACTATTTCAATATGTAACACCTAAATATTGTTATTAGCCCTTGGAAACCATGCTTGATATCACTCAAGTGGGTAGTATCTCATTTTCTACAGATTGATCTACGCGGCGATATCTCAGGATTCTTATCATCTCACCCGAAATCCCCTCTAATGTCCCTCCACCATCTCGACATGGTGGAGCCGATATTCCCTGGCATGGACAGGTTTGAATCCACGCGCCACCTGATGAAGGCAACGGCAGCCGACCAGTCCCGCATGCTGCAGCAAACCATATGCTATCACAGGCAAAGTGAGTGGTCATTTTCGATATCGTGGGGCTACTCCGCGCACATATACGAAAAGATTATGTCTCGTAGCTACCTACAAATGCCCATCGAGACATTCCAACCTTGGTTGAGCACTCCTCGGCCACGGCCGCTTTACATGTTCAATACGAGGTTGCCCAAGAATAATTCCTGCGAAGCTCCCCACGTTTTCTTCTTCCGGAGAGCGGAGAACACGTCGACGGGGACTCTCACCACCTACGCTCGGATGTCACCCCGTGGGTTGCCACCGTGTTCATCCAATGGTAATCTCACAGCCGATTTTGTCTCGGAGATTCATGTCTTTTCCCCAGCGACGAAGCGGAAAGAGGTAAATTAAATAACAAGTGTAATATTACTATCTTATAATTGATATTGTTTGGTAAGGAAAAAGTTGTGTATGTATGATATTTCTCATTTATTTTGTTCTCTCTAATCAGATGGATCGATCGGAGTGCTGTGACGTTGTTCGTGTTGACGGCGCCAAGGCGGAGCTCATATTTAGGGAGTGCATGATTAATGAGATCATTGCTTAACCATTTAACGTAATTCTATGTGTGTGTAAAATAGAAATGAAATATGATTCAACCGAATGCTTAATTTTAAATAGTATTAAATTAAGTTTTCCGTATAAATGTCTTTCTGAACTATTTTTATTATTTATACTACCTTTTTAATTATGTATAATATATTAATCAAATTTACAAAAATAAACAACAAATAAATGTAAAATCATGTTAAATTGTATGATTAAGAAAAAATTAAGTAGATACATTAAGTAGAAAATTTTGTGAGGGATGTGAGACAGGAGAGAGGAGAAAGATCATACTCCCTTCATTTCAAAATAGATATCAGTTGAGGTTATTGTATAAGGATCAAGAAAATGGGTAAACAATATTAATTATAGATTACTTTAATTAAAATACCCCATAATTAATAGGTAGTTGGAAAATTTTTTTAAAAAATTACAAAAGATATTAATTATAATCTAAGATCATATTAGAAAAAAAAACTAATAGATCCCTATTAGAATACGAGCTATAAAGCACAGATACTTCGAAAATTGGAATTTTACAGTGTCAGACACAACACTCCTTTGGCATGTGTACAATGCTACAATGTGTCCATAAATTAAACAAATCCAACATTTTTGATAGCATGTCAGACACACTATCAACAATGTATTTGACACTTTTTGAACACGTAATATGTTTTTCACTTATTTTTGTGAATATTCCAATGACCAAAGATAATTTAAAATAAAAATTTTCTAAATATTTTAAAAGATTATATTCTTAGTTAGAAATATTACATTAAAGATAAAATAAAAGAAATACTAGCCATTATGGTTTATGAAAACGCTATAGAAAGTTGGAAGTGAACTTTGTGTGTGCTCAACTACTAGTCTTGTGCTCGAGAATTATGATGGTAAGTTATCCTTGATGCAAATATTATAATGCGGTCAAGTAGATCCTTAAATGAAATGGTCTAAGATTATTGGAAGCTATCTAGTTGGATGTGCATTGAGTTGCACGAGACTATTATTATATTTGTGATAATTAAATCATTATATGAAGTGTACTTAATTTGAACGCCAATGCCAAGTATTGTTGGAACGCAAAGTATACCCACTAGATATTGTTAGTATTATGCATCATTGAGTCATTCTCAGGCGTATTCTATGAGCAATGTTGTCGCTCATCCCTCTTAGTCAACTTTTGTAAGAAGATATGCTCTAAAGTTATATTAGCAATATAGGATTGTGTAGAATTTTATCGTGAAGCCTTTAAGAATATATGTGGTAATTTATAAGATATTATCATCATGTGAATGGTATTGAATTCGAGATGTGAATGTCACAAAGCTTAGATTGGCCCACTCACATGGGTAATCGCCCTAGCACTATGGTAGCGAGCAGGATGAGACTTTCAAATCATGTCGCACAAGTTTGTGAATGATCACTTTCGCACTTGAAGCAATGCGGAAGGTTATATATTTAACTTTTATGATCGCCTTAGCTTAGGAGCTAAGATGAGATTTGTATTATCGATTATGAAGTATGTCTAAACTTCATAAAAGGTTGTTTATAGCCGAACATGTGACTGTTAGAAGGCATTTTTGTAGTGTTTGTCCAGTAGTGCACAAGTAGGTGCTTAGATAGCGACTGTACTAAGATTCATATGATGTTTAGAAAATAACATACCAAATTTAAGTGTGAGCTCCATTATAGCACGTATACATACTACATGTGCTTAAAGACGACCTCCTATAGGAAGTAACTGAATGGGTCCCTACTCCGTCACTATGTGAGTCCATATTATTTTTTCTTATACCCATTGGGACTCTGGACCATGTCAAGAGTTATAAGTTTAATGATGCTACTTTAACATGTATCCAATGGCCATAAATGATTCAATCTATCGGAGCATGTTTAGGAAAGCAGTCAGAGCCAAGCTAATTGGCATGAGAATCCAAGGAAGAATTAAGTTGGTAAAGCACTTGTGTTATATGGTTCATTGCCTAGGCAATTAAGTCGAATATGTTTTGACTAGTCATGAACATAAATATATAATAGAAGAGTCAAAGCATGCTCTAGTTTTTATATTGAAGGATCAGAGATGCTTGATCTAGTGCGACTACTTAGTTTGGGGTATGTAGTTAGTTCTTAAAGTTGTGAAGTTATGTTAGTTTAGCAGTAACTTAATATAATTCTCCTCGAATTTTTTCCTTCGCGCTTGGTCATACGCCTTATTCCCTGTATGGAAGAAATGACATGAGATTGAGAAGTTCCATTAGAATGAGATTCAAAGAAATCGAGTCAAATATGCATGAGTATGATATGAAACAAATTGAGATAAGTCTCAAGTATTTGATTGCATCCATATTTATTATGGATTGGCATTACCTATAAAGATTGGCACCATTAATGTGATCAACACAATCAATATAGATTACTATAATCCTAATTTGAGTAGAAGTAGAATTCCTAAATGGAATAGGAATCTACTACTTTGGAATGCCTATAAATAGAGGCTTCCCCCATAAAATTATTCATTCGAATTTAATATAATTCCATAGAATTCATTCTCCCTACACTCTATTTTCTCTTTTCTTTAGAAAATATTTCTTTTTGCATTCATTCTTGGAGTATCACTATTAATTGTCCCAGGATTTAAGGTGTGTAAAATATGTGAATTACTCTAATAATAATCCACCCAGGGCGAGCAAAGCATGTTCATGATTCGGTCAATGGATGGCTAGTAGATGATTCAGATCTAGAGTTCGTGGATCAACAATTCCGCTGCATATCAAATATCCAACCAGATCTACGTAATTTATTCGTTTATATGTGATAATTCCAACAGTACCAATACATTTATAGAATGTCTAGGAATTTAATATAAAATGTAATTAATAGGGAAAATACACTTTCATGCCTTAGTGATGGCAATGGATTCTGACTCAATTTGAACCCGCCTTGTGTGGGGCGAATTTTAACAATAACAACATTACTTTTTTCTGTTTTTCTTTTTTTTAATTTTTCTAAAATCAACTATTTGCCACAACTTTTCACAATTTATTCAACCAATTCGTCTTTCACAGACTGGAAATAAACTCTTGATGATAGAATCAGCAGCAAAAATTGCTTGTTCTGATGTGCCTTCCCATGCTCTCCGGCCGCTGAGAAAATACAAATCCGCCTTACAAAATTTGAAATTAACGACGAATCTACAAGACATGACTTTTTTGACATCATCAACTTCAACAAAAGTATAAATATATATATCCAGAAAACCTAACTACGCCAGGCTGCACAGTTCCCGTATATTCCCTACCGTGAACTGCTCTTATGGAAAGTCAACAAATAGGCAAACGTTCACTTACTGGACGACAATGCCCTGCTTATGATGACTCTAGCTCAGGAGCCTTTTGGATTCCTATAAAACGAGCATAATCGACCCACCTGCACAGTAATTTGAAAAGATCTCACGAGTTATGTTATGATGAACAAGATGAAAAAGTGTGATGTGATTGTGATGAGAAGAGGAAGAACTCACAATAGTGAACCCCAGAACGTGTTGCCTGTTCGCACGGCAAAGCAAATAGCACTCAGGAGTAACTTGTGTTGATGTAGTAATGGTTCGAAAATCCGTTGCTCAATAACACCAGCCAAAATCTGGTATCTGTTGAAGGTAAAAAAGAGGTTCGCTAAAAAATATATCGAGGTCAAAGATATTATAAAAGTGGATAACTAGATACGGCAATGATTATAGGAATATGATGCCAGAAAACGGAGTTTCCTTTTACATACCGTAGGTTGCTTGATATTGCCATATAGACACCATAGGCAACACTTGTTGACAGTATAGGAACATTCTCCACCTCATCTGCGGCAGAGGTGTTGACGGCTTTACGAGCATTTATTAATGCATTTGTTACAACGGTACCAGCCTAGACATGAATGAACCATCGATAGGTTAAGTCTCCACCAAGTTTCTGTTCAAAAATTATAACATAATGCAACATATGAAGGTGGCACAACATGTTCGATCTTAGATATATTTGTAGACCTTATTGAAAATTCAACCAAATGCTTACCTATTCCTTGCACATAACATTCAGGTATTTGATAAATTCAACATGAAAAAGAGATTTGTGATGCTTAATGTATTTATTTCAGAAGAAAGTACAACTTTCTTGTTTTTGTTGGGAGCATATTTAGAAGCCAGCATATAAAAGAACATGTCAAAAGATATTACAAGAAATCATTGCATATAGATCAAGAATAAATGTTATTGCATTTTTTAAGGCCCACCCATAAAAAGGTAGTTACCAGAGATGAAGTAGTGCCAACAGCAAACAGCTTTGAACCATTCCGCTGCAGAGAAAGATCAGTGAAAATATAAGATTGAATTCAAAGTTTTTAATCGAAAATTATATTTCACAAGTGAGAAAGATCTGCGTACCACTATAGCACCTAGTCTCTGCAGCAATGAAAATGAGGCTCCAGGCAAAGCAATCTGCATATGAGATTGAGACCGCGATTTCATCCATTAATTAGCAGCCCAGACAATAATGAAGCAATAGACATAGATGTGAACTCACCTGAAATGCATTATCTGGACAGCTATAAAAGAACTTAGCAAGGCGTCCAGCGTCGAGCCCAAGAGGGGGGCGGAGAGAAACGGTTGGAGCTGGAAGGTATACAAGCATAAAATCTGCTATTATGGCCATCACCTGAATGCGAGACAAACTGAAAATATAAGAATGACATTGAAGTCTAATTAAACTTGCGCTGACCTTAATCTTACAGAGACTAAGTTGCTAGTACAGAATCAGAGGCAGTTTGGGAGGTATTGACAAGTCCCCACAGTATAATTTCACCAATTATTATTGGTTCCCTAGAATTAATAAGTATATCGATATGACTACTGTCAGTTGTGAATTCTTGCATAATGATCCCTTCATTTTCCACCTAAAAGGTGAATGGTGCAGGTAGAGGGGACATACGAAACATTATTCCGAGGCATAACTAAAACCAGCGGCACTAGTGCGACATAGAAGTCATGGGTGATCATCAGGCCAGTGCTTCGGGCAAAACCCAAAGTTCACGTAACCATCCCCTTTACCGGCAATCTGTTAATGAATCACTGCCAGACAATTCAACCATTCAGTAAAACTATTAAGCAAATCGACCTCTATTTGCACCTTTGGGCTTTAAATTGGACAAGTACTCCTTAAGTTGTGGTCTGCTGCTGTAGTTGATAAAATAGTTCCATGGGTCTCCTCGAGGGTTGACAAAGTTCTTTATTACCCTTTTTAACATTTGGTCAAGTTTTTCCACTTCCATGTACGATGTGATTCTTATTAGGATAGTTTATCAATGCCAATGTAATCAAATAATGGAAACGAAAAGGCATGGAGTGACCTTAGTATATGATCACGTGCAGCAGACAAAGAGGATTACAAAGGCTTTGAAAGGCTAAGAGAAAGCAATTCCAGTAAGTAGATAGACAAGAATTAACTTGATATGCACTTGGCTAATAGCCTTTCCAGAAATCATCACTGTATCTAGATAACTGCCAATTAGTCCAGTTAATGGCTTCAATAAAATCACTTCTTCATGCTTTTCTGGCAGAGCAGAGGCCCAAGGCAGGTGGCAAGCCTGCCCTCTTCTTTGCAAGCAAACATAAATCAAGCAAAAGAAAGTATGCATTATAAGAAACCACCATACCACATCAGCAAATACAACTTCCAGCTCGTTGAAGAAGTTTTCCTTGCGACGCTGATACTCTGCAGCAGTCTGGAAAAACAAAAATATATGACAATGGTTAGACTTTGAAGATAACAATTGGCATGATCTAATCAAAGATAGAACCTTTGAAGCAAATCCCAGAAATAGAAGGACAATGTACCACATGCATCCTTTTTTTTATCATTCTCTCAGTCCCATATTTAACATAAGAAACAAGAACAGACTCAATTTACATTATTGTTTAACGAATGTTGTTGAATTTACACAAGTAGTGATATCACGCAAATAAAAATTTAGACCATCAGAAACATTTCATTGCAGCAAACATCTTCTATCTCAGTCTCATAAATTAGTTTCATCAAATCGAAAGTATCAGATAATTAACAACAAAATTCGACTGAAAGCAAATGCACATTCTTCATTTCAAGAAAAGGGGAAAAGCAAAAGCTACTATTGATCGATCAAAAATTGCAAAAGAAAATATCAACGAAGGTAAAAAGAGGTCATTATCGATGAACTCAAAGTACCTTGGTGAATAGTCCAACGCCGCATTCAATGCCCACTTTAGCCAAGAAGAGATCATCAGCCAACAACCTCTCCTTGAAACCTCCGAAATTCATAAGCCAAGATAAAAACCCAGATTTCTCCAGATCGAAGTACCTCAAAACAATCGATCCGGGTATTCTGCCGTCTTGAATGGCGGCTTTCAAATCCTTAGGCAAGCTCTCGAGACTCCTCCCGGCCTCGGCCAACGCCATCAGGGCTTCGTCCCTGTTCCTCTTCTTGTTCTTATCGTCATTTCCGTCGTCGTTATCTCCGCCTCCTCCACCGCCGCCACTTTTGCCTCCGGTTCCTCCGCTGCCGCCGTCAATTGAGAATGCGGTATTGATGTCGCTATCGGTAGCGGCGGCATTAGCAGAGAAAGCTATGAACGGCGAGCGGTGGTGTGGAGTTAGAGTAAGAGAGACAGCGTTGATGTTTTTGGGGAGGAAGGAGAATGATGGAGGTGAGAAGAAAGCGTTGGCATTGTGGTGGGGGATGAGAGACGGAGACCGCGGCGGTGATGGGGCGACGTTGATGGTGGTGGAAATTGGCATTGCGGCGGTGCAGGGGGAGGCTCCTCTCGCTCTCTCTCTCTCTCAGCTTCTGTTAGTGAGAGAGTGTTGGGTGGCGTATTTATTGGTTTATGAAGGCGGTGGCGCTGGCGGAGTCTTTCTGTGGAGGGGTTTTGTCTTTTATTTAACTTTTATATTTATTAGTTTGGCGAGTTGCAGTTGCAGAGGTAGCTAATTTTGTCGTCGGTGTGCCCCAATACCATTGGTACATTTCAACGCAAAATTCTTGTCTGTCATGGGTATTTCGGTCTTAGAAATAAATCAAATAATTTATATTGCGTTATTTCGTTATATGTTAAAAGTTTTTTAAATGAATTAACAATGTAATAAAATGTGAACTGTTTGATATATATATATATATACAAGGATTTAAATTTGATGTATAGAAAAATATCCCCATTTTTCAAGAGCGTTTGGGATGATTTTAAAGGGGTATTTGTAAATGCTTGTACTTTTTGAGAAGTTAGAGTAGTAGAAAAAATGATTAAAAAAATATGCAGTAACAATGCATAATATGAAATGAATATACGAAAAATAATGGTAGAATGTTCAAAATATAAATAAAAATTGAAAAAAGTAGCCTAAAATATGCTTCTATCTTTTAATTTATTTTCTTTTTTTCATTCGGAAAATAAAATAAAATAAAACACTTATTTTTTTTTTTCCAGTAGAAGTAAGCAAAGCACTTTTTATTTGACTGCAAACATCCCCTAAATGACTTGTTTTACCTTTTTTTCTTATCACCTTATTCATGCGTTTGGATTAATTGAATGCATGTTAAACACCCATTACGTATTTTATTTTATATAGGCATATTTAACTAATACAATATAAAATAATATATGAAATAGGATAAACATTTTAGTTAGGAACAAAAAGGCTTAGATAATTAGATTTAAATCCATAACCTTGCTTCGATACCAATTGTCTTGATCAATCCCTTACCATTTATGCAAGAGATGTAGTTTATGGTATAAGTGCAAGACTGTTTCTCATATGTTTCAACGAGCACCACTTAAGACGACGAATAATATAAAGTGGTTGGGTCCTCATAAAATTATGAATTAGACGATTAGCATAGCTTTCGATCAGTTACATTTTTTCGAATAAAAGAGTTATATTAACAATAAATGCTGCTAAAAACTCGTTCGGATGATATTGTGAAGTATGATTTTAGTATTTTTTTTTTTTCTTAAAAGAAGAAAGTAATTTGCATTAATATGGGGTATGAGTCAAGGAATTCCACTTTAAGGAGTCAAATACGTAGTTGGAGAGTTTACAATTATTCTCTCTCTCTCTCTCTGTTTTTGTTATCATCGTTAAGTATGTTTATTTGTGGCTATCAATATGTATGCAAATAATGGTCAACAATTGTAGGTGGGTCTTGGTGTGATTAATTTAGCTTTTCTCTTTTCCTATTTCTTTCTATTTTTCGCCTTATCATTTTGGACTTTTATAAAGCAAATTTTACTATTAAAAAGATCTGATTAATCATAAACTAAACACTATTTTCTGAAGCCAATGACTGAATTACTTAAACTTGGCACGGGCCTCAAAATAAAAATTGGAAAAATAAATACTTTACATATTTTATATTTTGAAATCTATTTTATATATATATATATATATCAATATTTATTTATTATCCCTCGCTAGCTTTAATCCTAAATATAAATTCTAACTTTTATGTTTGTTAGTGTACCGAGGAATGAGGTACTTTTTTTCTTATGATAGAAATTATTTTTCAGAAGAAAATAATATAAATTATCATCATTTACTTTCCATTATTTTTATAAACAGTACTAACAAGAACATAATAAACATTTAATTTTTAAAAATTTTTATTATATTTCGAATTAAATCAAATTAAAGTATTAAAAAAATGAGAGACTGGGAGAGTACAAAACTTGGAATTCTCCGTCATGGTGAGGTTTCCGGGTGATGTGAAAGCGAAAGTATCGCTAATTTTGTCGTGCAGTGGCAGGTCACGTGCACCGCGTGCTTCTTGAACCTTACTTTAATAGTTTTATTATTTGTTTGCCGCAATGTTTGGCCGTATTTGTAAGCTTAGTCCTTCATCCTTCATAATATTTACCTATATGACCAACTACTTTCTATTGCACCGAAAAGGATTAAAACAATTTCTAGCTTTATGCATCGCCAATGTTTAAATTTGATATATTTATTGTTACACCCCAAAATGTTATTCAATGCCAAATTGTGACAATTGTCAAACACATTCTTACCATTTGCGTAAGGCTCAAAATTTAACACAAGATCTGAAAACAATTTTATTTCGCTATTAAATGTCTATACATCTTACTAAGATTGAACTTTTCTACATGCAATGAATAACTCCTATATTTTAATAGGCTAATAATAAATTCAGAGCAAAATTCGTAATACCGAGTAAATCCTGTTTAAATATCTTTTTTTCTTCTCAACGGTTAATGAAGTAAATCATATTAAAATTTACTTCCTAATATGATTAGCATAATTAATACAAATGACAAAATTTCCCTTTAGACTCTCTCTCTCTCTCTCTCTCTCTCTCTCTCTCTCTCTCCCTCTCTACATTATTACTTGTAGGCTCATCTATTCAATAAGGTCTTTTATTGTTTGTATTTTTTTATGAAATTAAAAGAAAATTAGTAAAATAATTGGATGAAATATTTGATATTGAAAAAAATTAGAAAAAAATTATATTATAATCTAATCACTCTTAACATCATGAGACTAAATTGAAAAATAATTGTTTTATTCAATAATAAAATTTTGATTTTTATATGATTATATAAATAATCTCCTATAAAATCAAAATCTTAAAAATGTGAAAAAAAAGATTAAGATTGAATTAGTAGTGCCACTACAAAATCCATTCAACTATAATATTATACGAGAAGAATACTTCATCATTAATATTAATGATTAGAGAAAATTATAAATTTTGTAAATTATCTAAGCAATTGAAAGATCTATAAAAACATCCCAAACTTATAATCAAAATATTATATTATAAAGAAAAGAACAAAGAAATCTAATAAATATAGCCAATTATTGTAATATGAAAATAACTAGAGACGTTCTCATAATCAATAATCAAAGTGCTTATTAATAAAAATAAAAAAAAATTAAAAATTTAAAAGGATTAAGATAAAAATAGATGAAACTAAATTCAAAGAAATAGAAATATAGGATTCTTTTACTTTTGAAATATTAGATGCCATTATTACAATAGGAATCAAAATATGTGTGCAATATTGATGATTGACCAAGAAGGGCAAAATAGTGATTAATTAAATTTTGCTTTAGTATTATATATTTTGCTCTGAATTTATCACTAGCCATTCTAATAATTAGCATGTACTCCTGCTACACATAGAAATTATGATTTACTGCATTGCATAAAAAGTTTAAATTAAAAAAAGAAAGAAAGAAAAGTATTGTCATGCAAAAAAAAATCATATCAAAAATATTAAAAAAAAAAAGTTAAAATCTAAATATATGATCCAAACTAAAGTTATAAATTATTAATCCACATTGGAAGATGTGACTCTATGATTTTTTTAGACACCTAAATATATATATGGATGTGAATCATCATAAAATAAATTAAAATTATAACTTAATTGACAAAAAAAAAAAGAATAATAATAATAATGTGAAAAAATAATAATTAAATTATGAAATACCAAGTACTCTTGATGTATCTTAGATATTGTGAATCTCCTTCTATAATCTACAAAAAAACCTTTTGCCCTAAACTTGCGTCAGATGCATAGATGTTATGAACATTTTGAATCCCATTTCATATCTCAATCTATCTTATGATGAAGATTTTAATTATAAAATCCCTTACTTAGTGGAAATCAAAAACTTTTAAAAATTGAGAGGACATAATTGAATATGTTAGTGGGTAAGTAAGCGAATAAGTGGAATAAGAAAGTTTTTAATTTATTATTATTACTCGCAATCATCGCATACGGTTCCCGCGTGCATAAGATAATTTTAAGTAAATGTATTCTTGGTATTCATCTTTTCCCTATAAGGCAATAAGTACTAATCGTGCGAGGTGTTAGCCTCTTTGTACTAATCCATTACAATTTCATTTCAAGTGAGCCTCTTTCTTTTTTCTTTTTTCTTTTTTCATTTGGAAAAGATTTAAAAGTTTATTGTGAATAAAGACTAAGGTTGAGACTTGTGCTATAGAGTGAAAAAATTTAAACCTCAACCAATAACTAAAATCAAGGAAAGGAATGCAACAATTATAAAGTAATTTTTCCCATAACATAAAATCATTTCTTTGATGAAATATATAAAATCAAATATTGCAAGTAATTAAAATCAAATTGAAATCTAAAATTGGTATTTATGAAAGGTGAAAATGAGAAAATTGAAATACTACACTTATTATAAGTTGTTCTTTTAGTGAGTGATATGTTTACTTATAATTGCGTCTAACCCCAAACATAATGAAATGGAACAAAATGGAATATAACAATTTACGCATGAGTTCCATTTAAAGAAATTGATTGTTAGAGCAGCAAGAAAGCACCCAATAACTAACAAAGAAAAAGTATTATAATAATTCAAGTTGCAATCTTTCACATGAAACATTTATCATGTCTTTGAATCGTGGTTTAGTGTATGTAGTGCCTCTACTTGTTGTCAAAATTGTAAAAAGGATAAAAACAACTGCCATTTTAGACACAAAATCAACTTTTTTTTATAATAGTATAGATTATTTTAAAAAACCTAGCCAATCAATTTTCTTAATTAAAAAATTCAAAAATTGCAGTCAAATGCCACTGTCAAATATATAAAAGAATATAAGTATAAAATAGATAGATAACAATTTTATAAAAATTGTATGCATAATAAGCATATATAATAACCTGTAATGTACATATAAAAGTTTACTTCTAATAAAACCACAGAATGATATAATAGAAGGGGAAGTCTAAAATTAGGTACAATTATAAAAGTTTAATATTAGGTACACTTCTCTTTAAGCGCCACGTGTTATTTTTGACTTGTTAAACTGGTTTGGAAGGAAAATATTTACCCGTAACTCTTTTCTAATTTTCACCTCTTTCTTTCTCTATCTTATCACATATCTACATTCTCCCACTTCTCTTCTATCCGTTCTCTCTCTATCTCATCACGTATCTAGCTTCTCTCTTTATCATTTTTTATTTTTTATTGTTGGTTTTCAATTGGTGGAAATGGGCAAACTTCTATCAAGAATAGAAGTTTGGCATGAATAAATAACATGGTAACCAATTTCATAGGTAAATAATGGAACTAATAATTAAATAATAAATATCATTATTTATTGCAAGCAATTATGCTTCTTACGAAAAAATTTAAAAAATGAGTAACATTTATTAATGTAACATAACATTTTATTTTTATAAAATATTTAATTAAAAAATTAGATAAAATACATATTATTAGGATATGTCTCGTAATATTCCTATAAATCAAGCTGCTTGAGCTCTATTTCATTTTGTAATCCGTGTAGTGAGTGCACAATTTAGAGTAAATCAGATAACAAATGACATATTGATTTAAATAGAACCTTTTTTAATTATGAGTGATGGACGATACTATTGTCAACAATAATCACTCTTTCAAAATAAATAAATTTATCAAATAATTAATGTGATTTATATTGTAAACCTTGAATATAACCATACACGATTGAACTCTATAGTGCCATTAAAAATTATTTTGTATTATGTTATTGTTATCCCTTGTTCTACTACTTTGATTTGAAAAGACTATAAAATTTATTAACAATTTTAATAATTTTTTATATCTCATTACAAATACCTCACGGTTCCTTTCATTGGATACTAAAAAAATTGCAATATATAAAATTTACATATCAATTTGACATTAAAAACGAAATTCGAGCATCAATAAATAAATCTTATTCTTCCCCAAATATCATTCTAGTGTATAATGGTATTAATCAAAAAAAATTTATTTAATTCCTAATTCAGTCTTTTAAATGCATAATAGAAATCAAATATAAAACTAGCTATTAATTTATAGAATTTATAGAGTTTTAATGTACAGTTTCATCAAATTGGCAAAGAATTTATTAAATTTGAATAGCGATATTGAAGTATTAAACACAATTAAATTAATTGACTACATTAATAAGAAACGTCGAAGGTATAACTAAGAGGTGGATATATCAATTTATATGTCATTTTCATTGTAATTTTACATCTACTTTTTCTTTATATCGATAGAATAATAAATTTTAAATCTCAACGTACTTTTGTTCTGTGTTATGAGTATGACTATATATTTTTATCATGCTAATTTATTTAAAAAAAATAATTACTTTTCACTTCTTACGGTACACACCAAATTTATTGATTATTAACATTAATATATTCAAAGCAAAACAACTTTTTTTCTGATGTCAAATAAGATGATATTTGATAAAAAAAAAATATATATATCACAATGATGAATGGATAAGATTAATTCAACTTATTGCACCTCAGACATCTAATTAAAACCATTGTTACCTAGACAACAAGTTCTAGGTAAATATAACTTGCTCAGCAGGTATTAGGTACTCTAATAAAAAAAGATACCTAATGTTAAACAATTACCATACATACCTAATTTTAGACTTCCCCATAATAGAATCCAAAATGAAGCAAAGAAAAATAAATAAATAAAATTTAAATATGTTGACAGTTTAGTACAAAAAAAAATGGAAGATAAAGATACGACAATGAACTAAGAAAAGATGGATGATAAAACTTTTATATAGTGTTTAACTATATAAAAAGAAATGAAAAGGATAAAAAGATGAAAAAATATATTGTAGATAATATTGTGTTCATAATTTATTTTTTAATCCTTTTAAAAATATAATTTAATTTGGTGACATGGCATGTTATATTAAAGATATTTTTTCAAGTTTGAACTACATAAGTTTTAATTGAATGCTTTTTCTAATTTTTGAGGAGAAATTTACCATAAATGAAATTGTGTTGACATTCACATTCCTAATATTTCTTAAATTATAACTAATTTGATGGCATTAAGTAATATTTCAGTTAGAATTTTTTTTTATCTATATATATTTTTATTGAAAGTTACTATTACATTTTTATATCCTTTTATATGTGTGCGTACCCGCGCACGCGCGCGCGTGTGTGTGTGTGTGTGTGAGAGAGAGAGAGATAGAGAGAGAGAGAAACTACAAAAAAGTATTAAAATATCATTATAAATAGTTGGTGAATTTCAACAATTAGAAGAGAGAATTAAGAAATTTACAATTAAAGAGAGGGAGAGAGAGAGGAAGAGACTACAAAAAAGTATTAAAATATCATTAAAACTAGAGAGAATTAAGAAGTTTATAATTAGTGCTAACCAATCAAATAATTCGTTTTAAAGAATTAAAAATAACTCAAAATTCTAAGAATTAAGAATTTTGTCAAAACTGCATATTGTAGTTAAAAGATCTTCTTCAAATATGGAATAATAATAATAACAACAACAACAGATGGTGGTGTTAATTAATATTGCTAGTGGATGTATGGAAACTGCTATAGTGCAGTACTAGGAATGGCAACGGGTCGGTTCTAGTACGGATTTGGCCAAACCCGAGACTCGACCCGCCAGAAAATTTTGGACCCGGGACCCGTCCTAGACCCGGCCCGCCAAAGACCCGAACCCGACGGGTTGGACCCATTGAACCCGCCAGGTTCATAAACCCGTCCCAACCCGCCAAACCCGACCCGCATACCCGCCAAACCCGACCTATAAACCCGCTCCAATAACTAAAATTTTTATTTTTTAACAACTTTTTTGAGACAATAATTTTTTAAATTATACAAAAAACTTAATAAAAGAAAACATTCAAATTGTACATCAAATCTAAAGCATGGGCAGTGGCGGTGAACGGAGGCCGGCGGAGAGAGTGGGCAACCGGGCAAGAGAGATGACTAGCGAGAGTGAGATTGAGAGTGGGAAAGGATGAATGAACTGATCTAGATCTGAATTTTTTTTAATTTTTAAGATTTTTTTAATTGTATTTATTTATTTATATTATATATATTAAATATATTTATATATATACGGGTCGGGTTCACTTGAACCCAAGACCCGACCCGAACCCTTGCGGGTCTAGAATTCTAGACCCGCAACCCGTCCCAAACCCGATTATACGGGTCCAAACCCGGCCCGAGCGGGTCAGGTTCGGGTCGGGGACCCGTGAAACCCAACCCATTGCCATCACTATGCAGTACAAAGTTATATAAACATGTGTAATCCAATACAATATTGACGTTATCACTAAATACTTTTAATTTTAAAAAAGAATTATTATTTTTTGAGTCGAAATGACCAACTGAATTATATGAATGTGTTTTAGCTTACTCATTTGCTAAGAAGAACACACAAGCACAACAAATTAAAATTGAAATGTTTGTATAATTTTTACCTAATTTAATTTTTTTTGGTTTTTTTTATAATATATTAAATATATTGTGAATAAAAATATATATTCAAATAAAATTTAATAAAATTTTAATTTTATACTATCCAAAATTTTAAAAACATAATTAGATTATACATTTTTTTCAATTTACACGCATATCAAGTGTGCCGAACCAACTAGCATCTATCTATCTATCTATCTACATATGTATATATATATATATATATATATATATATATATATAAGCAGAGGTCGGGAGAGCCTAAATTTGAACTTGAAACCTCATCTACTACAAAGACAAATTGTTCTCGGTCCATCCAAAAATGAAAAAAACAATGCAGGTGAAAAGCAATATGTGAAAAGCACAAGGATACAACTGCAAAAAGCCCATAATCAATTGGTCGGCAACTTTGGATTCACCTTCCAAAGACTTGGGGATGCTGTCGCCTGTCTCTCACTCAAATTCAACCATCCCATTTTTTATTTCTTTAATTTCAAATCGACACCCAATAAAATTGAGTCAAATTTTTTATTTAACGGATGTAATTAATTTTTCATAAAACATTAAAAAATTTC
Organism: Petrea volubilis; assembly: GCA_026212405.1. Classification (NCBI taxonomy): domain Eukaryota; kingdom Viridiplantae; phylum Streptophyta; class Magnoliopsida; order Lamiales; family Verbenaceae; genus Petrea; species Petrea volubilis. The sequence goes on from CM047886.1 coordinate 16,140,078, forward strand.
TACGATTTTAAAAGGATAAAATTAAAAAAAAAATTAAAAATCCACAAAAATTTTAAATTGATAGAAATTTGATTGGAACGACTACCCCAACTCCCTTTAACTCTATCCCTGCTCCCGACAAATAGCCCCATGTTAATTAGCGTATTCGGCCTTCTATATTTTGTTGTAGACAATGTCATAATATCAATGCCTTCGACTCAGTAGCGTTAGATTTTGGGACTATTTTTCTAATACCAAGTATTCCTGTCTAACTACAGCCGCTCATGTTCCCCTCATATAATTAAATAAGACTTGTCTCCTGAACTTGTATATGCTAACATTGAAAAAAAAAATTATATGAATCGAATAGTTGAATCCTACATATAAACGAAATAGTTTATATTATGTTATATTTTGCATATTGATATTTATTTATTTATCTTAAAGTAAATTAATCATATGACATAGTATAAATCATTTGATACAGGTGCAAGGTATAAATTGAGTGTGTAGAAAAATTTTCCATTGACATATATGCAATCGTGAGTTTGAAATTTTGAAACAATTGTATTATTATTGCATTAATATCAATCATCATGTATACTATCAAATATTAATTACTATCTATAACTATTACAAATATCAACAAATAACCAAACTTCAGTAAATTAATTATTATGTAGTAGAATAAAAATTACTATAAAAATAAAAATACAAACCCACATGAATTAATGGAAATCCAACCCAATAATTTAGAATAAGTGCCTTAAATTTGTTAGTTGAATTAAGTCTCATCTGTAATAGTGGGGTTGAAATTTAGGACATATACAATTCATTAGTGACTGAGGTTGATATACTTATATCTATAACATGTTCAATAATTTAAGAACATATTTGCATCATAAATAACGATGAGGCATGATAAATGACGGAGACGGAGGTGGCGGGTGGGGGGAGGCTCCAGAGGTAGCCACCGCCCCGGTCAAGTTACGAAAAATTGTAGTACTATTGTAATATTTAAAAATTAAAAAGTTCAGCCCCCGCCCCCCCAACTCCCAAATGACAAGTGGGATGATAATTGAGAGAGAGAACGGAATTATTCATCCCATCTCGCATGCGGGATAAGTAAGGTAATATTTAAACCAAATTAAGACTCAACTTGCTCATTTATTCACTATAAGAAAATGAGTAATTGGTGATAATATTATAAATGATAATAAAATAAATATCATTAATTATATATATTTAGCGATAATAAATTTATATTGTCATAAAATATATAATTTGTACAGTGTCAATGGTAATAATATAGTGTAAAAAGGTGAAAATACAGTGCAACATTAATAATTAGTGATAATTTGATGACATTGAAATCTTGACAGAAAATTTTAATGACAATTTTTTTGTCACAATGTTGTCGCTATACATACATGCCTCATTGTTTATCAATGGTGACAACTAAATATTAATTTTTGTCATCATTGAGTGATATTGTAACATCATAAAAATTACTTTCACCAAAGAAACCTTAATTAGTGAAAAAATAGAAAATATTGTCATTTAATATAATTATTGATAACAACTTTCATATATTGTCGCTAATATTACTTTTTCTTACAGTGATTACAAATTTTGAACTATAAAAATATATAAAGCTTTAGTGTAGATAATGATTCATATCCCAACTATGAGGGTGTTTGACTAAACTTATCAAAATATGTTAGAACTTGTAAGATCTGATGGAGTGTTCATCTATATTTTAGGAGAGGAGTTTATAAGCTCCTAAAATAAAATGTGTTGGAGCTTATAAGCTCTTTTTAAAAAGTAAGGAGATGCCTACTTATTTTTTAAGATGCTACTAAACTCCTTTGTTTTCAAACAAATTACTTATAACATTGCAATTTCTAATATTTTACAAGCTAACATCCAACTTATTTATCTAAACATTTTAATAACTTATTTTTAAAATAAAATCAAATATCTTATAAGATGTTTCAAATAAACTCAACCAAACGCCCTCTATGTCTATGAAACAAAACGAGCCATATGAAAATACATGATACAAGAATTAAATATGAATCATTGAGGATAAGAATAATATTTTATGCAAGTCTGATACTAATTTCATTACTCGATTCCAGATTGTATCGATTGACAAACTTGATTTAGGCCTGTCAATGGATAGGGTTTTATCCTACCCGTACCCTTTTATTTTCTATCCATACTCTATCATACCCTAAAATTTTAAAATTTATCTATACCCTATACTAACCATACTACCACAAATGAATGGGTTAGGGTAGGGCCTTACCCGTTCCTACCCATTGGATAATGATACCCAATGGCTATTCACACACTACACACATCATTATCCAATGAGTATTCATACACTACACATATTTTTCACACTCACACACACATACTACACACACACACACTACGCACACATATTTTTCACACACACACACACACACTAAATGCACACAATTTTCACACACACACACACACACATTGTGTGTAAACACACACACACACACTGCACATAATTTTCACACACACACTACACACAGTTTCAGACACTGCACACACAGTGTGTGTCACACACTACATGCAGTTTCACACACTGCACACATGTGTGTGTTCACACACACATGTGTGCAGTGTGTGTGTGTGCGTGTGTGCATGAAAACACTGCACACACATGTGTGTGCAGTGTGTGAAACTGTGTTTTCACACACTGTGTGTGTGTGTGCAGTGTGTGAAACTGTGTATTTTCACACACACTGTGTGTGTGTGTGCAATGCGTGAAACTGTGTACTTTCACACACTGTGTGTGTGTGTGTGCAGTGTGTGTGTGTGTGTTAACTATGTGTGTGTGCTAAAAAAAATACGATATCAAAAAAAGACATAAAAAAAAATATATGATTGGGTAGGTCCATACCCTATCCTAAAAATAGAATATACCCAGTCCACATACCTAATGAGTAAATATTTAAATAGAATAGGGTTGGCTATATGGTATATTTAATCGGATATTTTTAGGATTAGGATCAGAATAGGATAAAACCCTACCCATTTACAGGTCTAGCTTGATTCTTGGTTGATCCAGTTACCAGATGTAGAGCCCAATACCATTGGTTTATTAGTTTTAGTAAAATCCATATCTTTGAAGTTTGGTCATTAAGAGGGAGATTGTGCTGGGTTTAAAATTTGGCCTGAACTTGGGTCGGCCCATGTTGATGCCCACATTACTTACGTTTCAATAGTCCAGTAGATGTTTTCGAAAACATTTAAATAATATCTAGCAATCTGTGAGTTTCATCATTCATGAGTTCCATAGATTTCTCTATTTTTCCATCCATGTAATTGAGTATGTGAATTTTGATTTTCTTTGGGAATAGTGCATGGAATACACAACACCGTTTACTTGTAAAAATAAATAATAACTACTTTTTGAGAGGGTAGAGATCTAGTATTAAAAATTAATGAAAGATGTTTATGCAATTTTACTATTTGGAACCAAACAACTTGGTCTTTGGTGAAAAAAAATTATACAATTCTTTTTTTTACATCTATTTTTCTACTTGTTGGCTTGATTTGATGGCATAAAAATAGGAAGTTTTGATTCTTGGTCTTTGATTTATAGTTTTTAGGCATTTGAATTGTGACATTTGTGTACCTAGTTCTCGCGACGACCCCCAACCTTCTACTATGCGGATCTCTTCCCCCAACAATTACAAAATTTATCAAATACTTTTGTTAGGTTCTCACAAATCTTACAATTTATTGTGAAAACTTCAATAAACTTAGTTAAACACCTCTTAGTAGGGGATATTGCAATTTTAGGAAATTATATCGGTCAAGTTGCACATTTAGGGCAATTTTGGAGTGACAAATTTCATATAAAAAATTTCAAAAAATATGCTATCGAAGGGCTTTGGTCAGAAATTAACATATCGTCATCGAAAATTGCTTACATGGTTGTCAATTTCAAGAATTTCACAGACGTGGCCAATGATGTGGACTTTGAAGTGGACACCTTGAAGCTTGCTGGATTAAAATAACAGGGAAAAAATGAATTAAAACAAATGAGTACAAATTAATTCGAAACAAAATAAAAAGTAATTTTAAATCAAAAAATATAATATATAAAAAACTAGTATAGATAAGATAAAAAAATATTTAATTTTTAAAATTTACAATATATATGTATATATATAATGTATATAAAATTGACAAATAAAAATTATCATTTATATAGAAATTTATTAAATTATAAACTTTTCATATATATATATATATATATATATTAAGTGTACGCTAATATATATAAATATAAAAAATATTTATGGTAGCCACAGAAAATCCCACCCTGGGTCCGCCCTGCCCCCCTGCAGGTTTTGTTAACAAAAAAGTGAAAAACACACAGAGGAGGACGGGTGGCCGGGTGAGGGTGGGGTTTGCTCATTTGCCCCTTTTATATTTTTAGTTTCATAAAATTATGTCATTTTTATTTTAAATTTTATTAAGTATAAATTTATGTATTTTTTTTTAATTATTTCTAACCCTATTGGCTTTAAGGTTTACACTTCACAATCCACATTATTGGTCATATATGCAAAATTCCCAAATTGATAGCCCAACGTTATTATTTTTTAGTGATGATGTGTCAATTTCCGTTCTTTGGTGATGCTGTGTCAATTTCCGTTCAAAATTGCCACTTAGACTACCAAAATCCTTCAATTGTAAATTTTTTAGAATGTTATATATCAAATTTGCCATTCCAAATTTCGGTTGTTCTAAACATATAACTGAGCCAACATGGTCTCTTCAAATTGCAATTTCCCCATGATGGCGATTAAATTTTCATTCAATTAAAAATTAATAAGTGTAAATTAAAATATTAAATATTAATTAAAATTTCTATTTATATTTTGAAACTCCTAAATTTAATTCTAATATTAAATAATTAATTTTAATTGATATTTTAATACTAATTTCACATTCGAATGAAAAGTTGCCAAATATTAATATGAAGTGTCCCGACCAATCAAATTAAGTCACGCAGCCCAAAAGTCTAAAACCAATCAAATGATAACAAGTAGCGTATTTGGTCAAGTGGACCAATCAAATCACAACACACAAATAATTTGTTTTTTCTCTTTGAAAATAATTTATGTTAAATAGATAAATAGTGAAGAAGTCGATGGCCATTCGAAAAACCTACACAAATGCCTATAAAAAAAGGGTCATTTGAAGCTCAAAAGAGAACATCAAGAAGTCTTCTAAAGTTAGAGAAGTCAAGGAGATCCTGAAATTATCTCAAGTCAAGCTTAAGAAAATTCGTGAAAATCTAGAAAAAAATCCTAGTATTTTTCGCAAAAGTCATCAAATAAATGTGTTCATGAAGTTGCAGACAAAATTTTTGGTGTTCTTCGCAAAGTCATCAAATAAAAAGGTTCAATATGTGATTAACGTGTTGGCCCCGCGTATTGACATTTCTCCCAAATCAAATTCACGGTGATTAAGATGACGTTTAAGGCATTTTTCGCGGAAAACATCCAAATAAAAAGTTTAATATGCAATCAAAGTGTCAAACCAGCAAATCAACGTTCTTTCCCAAATCAAGTTCATGATCTTTTTCATGACATTCATCAAAATTTCCAGCGTTTGATTCGTAATCAAGTTATAAAGCCTACAAACTATGTTATTCAAAGTTGAAACACATTTGAAGTAAAGAATCAGGAAATTAATTTTTTAGGAGATTATTTTTTCATTAAATTATTATTTTTTTCTGTAAATTCAAATATTTGTCATATATTATTTTTTATCTTATAATTTATTGTTTTACAAATTCGAATTTTGTGTGAACACCCCCCCCCCCCCCCCTCCCTCTCTTACTGTATCTAGATTAATCATCCACTTCACATGCAATTAATCTCCCAAAACATCAAAAGCATTCAAACAACAAAGTTTCTATTGTCATGCAAAAGTGGACCACCGTACTCGACTCCGAGCACCGACAAAATTGGTTGGCAAAAAGCCAAAAAGGAAAATAGAGACGAACTTAATAGTCTATCATACAGTAAGATTAGTTTCGGGTCATTTGCTGTTGCTCTCTACCATACATATGTCGGGGAAATCAATGAAGGATACGAGGGATAATTTGTGATACATTTTAAAGAAGACAAATTCGAGGACCAATTTGTGATTATTTTTGAAGAGGACAAATCCAGATTTTTGGCCAACCTCGTATTCAATGAGTAGAGACAAATACAAGAATCAATTTGTGATTAATTTTAAAGATCATGACAAACTCGATAACCAATTTGTGATTGTTATAAACGCCGACAAACCCAGATTTTTAGCCAACCTCGTACTCAATGAGATGAGACAATTCATTTTGGATCGATCTCAAATATTAATTTTATTTCCACTACATAAAAACACTCCTTTTACTAATAAAAAATTTGTGATGAAGAAATTTTTTCACAATTAAATTTAAGGTATTTGTGATGAATTAGTAACATAATTCAATGCAAACAGAACTAAAAGAAACAAACAATGATAAGATATTTACTAATGGAATTGTTATAGATAAAATCCGTCATAAATACTAAATATTTTGATTATTGATTCATCACTAAAGGTAGTGCATTCTTGTAAGGTTCATTACTAGTATCATGTTGAAAAAATGGATTTGAGTCTAATTGCACAAATTTACAAACTATTCAAAATAAGTTTAGCTGAACACTCTCTGAATGAACATGTGCTGATGAAGAGACTGAAATGTAGGATCTTCATCCGCTTTAATACCACATTGAAAAACATAGATTTGAACCTATTTTAACTTCAAAATTAAGTTAGCTTACAAGGGGGGATTACCCGAATGATTATAAACGACACTATATCTTTATATATATCTATGTTGAATATTTAACAACTACCATACGTGAGTCTTAAAAAAATAAAACTTAAATAAACAGAAAATTAAATAAACTCAAATGTTGCGCTTGGTTCCCTCAAAATTAAAATAAATTCGCAGTTTATGATCTATATAAATGATGTCCTAAAATTACACTTGTGCTGCCAAAAATACTTTTTATTACAGATATTGGTCATTATCTTTTGTCTTGACCATTTCTAACTAAAGGAAAAACGTGCAATTAATAAACTTTGGCAACAACTTTGGTTGGCAATAAATTATGGAACTTATAATTTCATGCATGATTTACTTGCTATAAACGTGCCCTAACGGAAAATATAGAAATAAATACAAGATGCATTAGTTTTCCCGGCAAAATAGCTAACAAATTAATAACAATTATTATAATAATTATAATTATAATTAAAATAATAACAACAACAAAAAATTGAAAAACAGCAGAGAAAAAGAAAATGAAAGGAAGATGACGTTAGCCGAACCAGTTAATTTCATTTTCCTAAGACATTATTCAGGGACAACATGAAACTATAAGAAAAAAATAATGAAAATAACAGTGATAAAATATTACTTAAAAATTTGAAAATGACCTATTATTGTACATATAGTGAATGACGAAAATTTCACTACCCGATTAGCAATCAAAATTATAATTAAATTATCACTAATAACAATTAGTGATGAATATTTATAGTGACTAAGAAAATTTTATCACAAATTATAGGGATATATATAATTACACCGTGTGTTACCACACACTCTCACATAGATATGTGTGTGTCTAATTATCATTATTAATAACTTATTTATACACTAATTCTTATTACGGTGAAATCATATTGTGATCAAATAAAAAATTATTATCTGTAATTGAAACTTGTTATACAACAGATTTAATTGATAAGAAAATAAAAAGTATTATTATTTAATATATATATATATATATATTTAGTAGCAATAATTTTCACATGGTCACTTAATTTCTTATTATTAATATCAAATTCTTTTATAGTAAGAACTTAGAAGTTACAAATATGAGGAGTAGATACTTATTTCTTTCATTCTATCATAAAGAGCGCTCTATAAGTCATTGGAAAATATTTTAGACGGTGATTTTTCCGACGAAATGGTTTGGTAGTTATTTCGTCGCTTTTTTAGTCGAAAATCACTATTTCGATAGCTTGCTGACAATTTTCAAACAGAATTTTATGTCAGCAAACAACATTTTTCTTGTAGTGACTTTTTGATTCGTATGGAATCCAAACACCTAGTTGATAAAATAAAAAATAAAAAAAAAAAGTTTCCAGAGCACACATAAGATATTGATGGCATGTAGGACATTGATATGACTGGCAGCATTAGCAATTCCATGGAGGTCACATTGTTCCACCCAAAATTGCAGGCGTAAAATTATTCGCATGCGAAATTCCAGAAACACATTTATTCATTGTCATTTGAATGAAAGACAGTGGGTCGTAATCATCAAAAAACAAAAACAAAAAAAAAAATTACTTATGATTTAATTTGATTATCGCCAAAGCTAAGTCTTGCAGTATTAATAGTAATTTACATTAAAAGCCAACAAGAACTTATCTGAAGAAAAATTGTCGATAGTTTTGGCAAAAATATCATAGGGTTCTTCTCGTTTGATATTTCGATTGGTACGCAATTAAATATGTTAAATTAAAGTGTTCCTTAATAGAAAAATTAAGTATGAACAATAAGTCATGAGAAAAAGGACACAACCAGGGGCTGAGGATACACGATCACCCCTCAAAATTTATATCTGAGGTAAAAGTTACATGTATTTCTTAAAATAAAAAAAATTAAATTTTGCCATTCTCTAAATCGTTGAAATCCTTTTCACGCTCTCTAGAAATTCAATCTTGCCATCGCAAACAAATATTTTTAACTCCATCAACCTAAGCGAGAAGTTAGTTCTTGATATTTTTAAGGATGACAAAATTAATAAAATATATAGGAACTAGGTTTAGAGGCGACACTCAATGCCAATACTTGAATAGCTCATACCACCATAGACCAACTTTTCTTTAATTTCTTTCTATTTCATCGCTAATAAACTCTTCACAGTTGCAACTAATTCTGGACGAGGTTCTTAAAAACAAAATAAATAATTGATTACTCAAACATCAAGCAATCTTGACTCTTTTTTTCTCCCCTTTCTTTTCGATGGTAATTAGAAACAAATACAAAAGTGCCCACGAAAGTTATCGGCAATATAATTATTAAACAACAGTAGCTTCTATTTGATCAATAACTATATATATTTAATAATAATATTTCTTATTTTGTCACTAAATAATGTAAAAGTGACAAAATTCAATATTTCAAATTATTACTATTTGTAATTATTAACGCTCCAAAGTGACAATCTAGGAACAGAAAAAAAAATCACTAGAAATTTGTGAAAAGATTGGTGATTCTTGAATTGTCACTATAAAACATCACTAATTGATTAGTGACAACAATTTAAATATATGTTTTGTCACTATCTACAATGTCGGAATAATTTTTGACAAAATAAATTTATCTATACATACAACTAAATTGACATGTATAGTAACAAATATTATACAATTTAGGAAAAATATCAATTTCGATACCATAACTTTGAGCTAATCTAATTTTAGTACCATAAGTTTAATTGATTTCAATATTGATACCATAATTTTTTTTTATTAATTTAAATGTCAACCCAATCCCCAACTTATGTTTAGAATTTAATAGAGAAAATACGAATTGCGGACATGGACATCCAATCTAACCATTTGGAGGAAAAAAATGGGACGCTTCTCTGCACATGCAACCAAAAGAGAGGGAAAATAACTAAAAAGTTGGAGTTAAAACATCATTTTCAGTAAATAAGATAGGCTTATCAATGAGTAGGATTTTACCCTATTCGTATCCATTTATTCTCTATTCATATTTTGTCTGTGCCCTAAACTTTTAAAGTTTACCCATACCCTACCATAACCCATACTACTACAAATAAATGGATTAGGGTCGGGCCTTACCTGTTCTTATCCATTGGATAATGATACTCAATGGGTATTCATACATTACACACATCATTACCTAATGGGTATTCATACACCTCATACATTTTTCACAAACACACATACACACACGCGCGCGCACGCCCTCATTGTACACATATTTTTCACATACACACACACACAATGTGTGTGCGCGGGTGCAGAGAGTGTGTGTGTGTGTGTGAAAACTGTGTAAATTGTGTGTTTTCACACACACTGTGTGTGTGTGTGAAAATATAAACTGCACACACACACAATATCAGAAAAAGGCAAATAAAAAAAATATATGATTAGGTAGGGTCCATATCCTATCCTAAAAATTGAATAGACTCAATATATAAACCCAATAGATAAGTATTTAAATAAAGTAGGTAGAATAGAATATATGATATATTTAATTAAATATTTTTAGGATTAAAATTAGAGTAGGATAAAATCCTACTCATTGACAGAACTAAAATAAGAGATAGAAATAATGAAAGCAACAATGGTGGGGTGATGTGCGTCTATGCAACGATGGAGTTATTTTCCCTCCCTTTTGGTTGTATGCGCAAATCGATTCTATTTTTCTCTCCAAATGGTTAGATTTTTCATCACAATACTAATGACACGTGTTTTCTCTTCGATATTCTTGATGACCGTTGGGGGTTGGCATTGAAACCAATTAAAAGTTATATTACCAACATTGTTGTATTAAAATTGAACTAAACCAAGGTCATTGTACCAAAATTAATATTTTCCCTCTAATTTATATTACAACATATTATGTTGTCATCAATTTGCTTTTTTCTTGTGGTGACCTATATACATTAAAGGAATTGATATTGACACACCAAAAATGGGATAAATGCAATTTTCGTTCTCTAAGTTTAACGTATTTTTGATTTTGCCTGATTTGTTTCAATTTTATTAATTTTGTCCTTTTCGTTTATAAAATTTTCAAATTTAGTACTATTTTGGACTAAATTACTCACCGGCTCTAACGTGGCAATTTGTCTGTTATTTGTGGTGAGGTTGGCATCCAATTGGCACTTTTGTGGTGAGGTGGACATCCAATTGGCATTACAATTTATCCTATTTACAAATATTAATTTATATAATTATTATAATTTTAAAATTTAAATATAAATATAAATAAATACAAAAGTCAATTAAAACTAAAATTTATTTTATATGAAAAACTCATTTAAATTATACATGTATATAATTTAAAAAAATTAATTAAAAAATTCATCTACTTCTTCCTAAAAAAAAGGGGAAAAAAAAACACCTAGCACCACCCCTTAACCCAACCCCCTAGTTGCCTCCACGTGTCGCACATTCAGAATGTGGGACAAGGGATGAAACACTATTATGTAGTAGGAGATCCAATCCGTATTTTTTAAATCCATCCAAATGGAGTTCTAAACATTCAGGCAAATCGAAATAGAATCAACACCTAGAAAAAACCAAAAGGAATCTCATATTTTGTTTCACCGTTTATTTGAAGTAAAACCTAAGATGTACTTGCTGAGGACCAACACAAGAAGCAATTTAGATTTTAGAAATATTTATGTGTAACATCTTGGTTTTATGCTCACCAACATAGCTATGTGTATTGGTGAATGGTTGTGACTATTAAAATTAATTAACAAAAAAATTATGATAAGGAAAAATATATATATATATATATATATATATTGACTCTCCGAATCCATAAATTGAGTGTCCTGGAGACTTACCGTACGTGGTAAAGTGAACATTTGAAGGGTATTATAATTTATTAAAAGAAATTATACAAGTACTTGTTGAAAGACTATCAGGTTATTATCATTTCACAGAATATATCTTGATCAAACAAAGTTAAATCCGACAACCTGTTTGTAGCCTGAAAACGAAAGCCAACATGCATTAAAACACAAATTTGGTAATGAGAAGACAACCACGTTACACGGGAAGTGGAAATTAGAATTGTGCCCACTTAGCTCTAGCATATTTGATCACTTGTTCAAAGTGGTGGGCCGTGTCCGGCGGATGCGCCTCTATTCGCGGCCGCTCCGGCAGCATCCACCGCCCGTCGCTCGTCCTCACCATTCCCTTGTGCTCGTCCTGCCACCAATACGGCAGCACACCATAGTCGCTTTTCAAGAAATCACAACTCTTGTTCACGAGGGCTATATCCCTCTTCGACACCAACTCAAACTTTTTACTTTTTTTGCCGTGATACCCATCGATTAAGTGCAAATGGGCCTCGAGATTGTGCGCGCATCTTATATCGTTCGTGTGTTTCAGAAATGGAGAACGGGTATGGTCCAGTGCTAACTCCACGCCCACATGGGCATAGCTCCACGGGAAAGATATTGTGTCTTCTATATACTTTTGGTATTGAAATTTCTCGTTTGTGATGATGCCAGGCACCGTCGGGACTTTATCGTGCACGTTTATAACTCTCAAAACCTTAATTCCCAACTCGTCACACCTTTCTTTGAATTTCAGATTGCCAACTCTAGGCCCCGAAAATGAGAAAACTGTAATCGGGATCTTGGTTAAAATCTCATCTCCGTCGTTTATGATGTTCAATTTCATCTCGGCTATGTCGTAGGCACTCAACAATGCCAGGGCCGCTCCGAGGCTGTGCCCTGTAATCGTAATGCTCAAATTTTCACCCCTGTATCGGTGGATAATCCGCCGGAGTTCAGCCAAGACCTGTTCGCGGGCCGAAAACGAGCAAAACTTGCACGTTTTTTCCTTTGTGGTGTACAAATCGAAGAAGCCGGACTCGATCTTGATGGACGGGTCGTTGCGGAAATGTGCCGGGTGGAGTATGTCCTTGAGGTCGTGGATCCATTCCAGGTAGGTGACTGTGCCCCGCCACGCGACCACGATGTCACGGCGGCCCAGGCGGCGTATCTCGTCCTCGTCCGTGGCTACCGCCACGTAGCCCATCCAGTTGGCGTGTTGGCTCCAGATGTTGCTCATCTTCGATCTCTGGAAGAAATTAGGCAAGTTGATGTTGGACGTCGCGTAGAGGTACCGGGTCAGGGTGTATCCCCGATCCGCCATGCCGAGCCTCTCGAAGAAATGAGCTCCCTGGTACTTGCAGGTGCCGCAGTATTTGGAGTGCGGGTCGAAATCGAATGAATCGTAGCAGGCTTGCGCCATTTCTCCGTAGCGGATGATCTCTCGCCGGATATGAGAGTTCATCGGGTCCAGCAGATTTTCCCAGTCGTTGCTGCCCTGGATTTCTCTCCAGATCTCGCTGAGGGGCCTCGGGTCCTCGGCGCTGAGTTCTTGATGGTGTTCTGTTTCTTGAATCTCTAATCTTGACGACAGAGTCGAACAATTTACTGAAATTGAACTTCTTGACAGGACATTAGTTCCACCTCGGTTCGAAAACGGGAGATTTGTGGGCTTTCTGGTGTTGGTCCATGGCGGTAGAACTTGTTGGGAATTTCGGATTTTGTGCATAGACATGCTGAAAGATGACTGTAGAGATGCCATGGCAGTACGTAGTACTGGAGATAAATTTTCTATTTGAGTACAGAGGAACAGATATTTGCTTTTCAAAGAGTTTGCGCTTGTGTGGCCAATTGAGCTGCAGTCGAAAAAATCGTAGGAAGAATTATGAATCCAATTAAAAAAAAAATCAGAATATGCTAGACTAACAATTATAGGGAAAATTCTTGCCCAGATCCGACTTGACCGCACCCAATCAATCATATAGTAAGTGTTAATACACTTGTCATGTGATTGGTCACTCTCCCTAAACTGTACACCAATCACATGGCAAGTGTAAAACACTCACCACTTAATTAGTCATGGTGTGACCGAACCCGATATGAATAAGAATTTTCCCAATTATAGTAGTATCAACATCAATTTTTGTGGGACAATTAATTGTGATGGCGTATAGTTTAGCCACTAGCATTTATTACTCACTAGCGTATCATACACGCAATGTTTGTGTAAAACCAAAAGTGTGATACAAACTAATCAAGTACTGAATTATTTTAATAGAATGACATTATTTTTTGTTAAAAAGTTTTCTACGTAAATATATTTATATATATATATATATTCAACAATTTTCATTATTTATATCGTATTTTGAATTATGGTTAATGTATTTGTTAAATTTATTATAATAAAAAAGATAAATTTAAAATTAGATAAAATTGTAGATTCAAAAGAAATAGAAAGGGCAGAAGAAAATTTTTGACAAGAAGGATATGAGAGAAGAGAGAAGAGGGAGATTGGAATACAAAAATTACACTTATAGGGTCGAGATAAGAGTGACCAATGATTTTTATACTCACTACAAGAAAAAGTGGAATTTTCGACCGAATTTCAGTTGAATTGTTCCGCCGAAAAAACTTTTGTCGCTTTTTAATTTCAGCGGAATAATTCCACCGAAATAATATTTGGCGGAATTTTAGTGGAAATATTTTTTATTTTTAAAAATAAAATTCCAAGTGTTGAACTTATGACTCGAACCCGGGACCAAAACCACACAGTGCCGCAAGTATATGCACACACCCGAATTATCCCAAATTTTGGGATAGGTAGGAGTCAAACCCACGCCTCCTCAATGGCAAGCAACCCTCTTATTATTGAGCTATCATCACTTTGTTGTCATAATACATAAATATTATATATATCGTTTTCAATAATTCAAATAACAATTTAAATAATAATAATTTAATAATAATTCAAATAATAAGAATTTATTTAATATTTTAATTTTTTTAATTTTTCTATTTTTTATAATTAAATTTCGTATTTTTTTATACTTTTTTATAAATAAAAAAAATTAAATATTAAAATTTATTTTTTTAATTTTTGTATTTTTTATAATTAAATTTGGAATTTTTTATAATTAAATTTTGTATTTTTTATAATCAAAAAATTAATTATTAAAATTTCATATTTTTTAATAATTTTTTAAGAAAAAATTCCAAAATATCCCATTGTGGTTTCGAAAATTGGCTAAAATCCCCCTATAGTTTATAAATATGCAAAAAAACCCCGTGTCTTTTGAAACCCTGTGCACTCTCCCTCTCTGTTAACTCAAGGTTGACGGCCGTTAAATTTATACTGAAATACCTATTATGCCCTTGTTATTATGAGCCATTAGATCTTGACTCACAGAATCAACAGTTCAATTTAATTTCTAAATATAAAAATATAATATTAAAATAAAAAGTATAAATTAAATATATTCGCAAGATATGTCTTATATATATATATGCATATATATATAATATGTATAAAACTCACACAAATACACCCCCCCCCCCCCCCCCCCCCGCCCACAACACAGTCACACATGAAAGACAGACACACACAAATACACACACACACACACATAGAGAGAGAGAGAGAGAGGGAAGAAGGAGAAGGTGTGGGGAGGCAGATCTGACTGAGATCGCCCCTTGACGAGAAAAAAAGCTTCAAAAAAGTTTCGATCTTGACATGGTTGAGGGCTTGAGGTGAGATTTAAAGGTGGGTAAAGAAGAAGGGGGAGACGGGGCTAGGCTTTGGGGTGGCAGCGGCCTGAGGTTGACGGTGGTTCGATTGATGGTGGGGGGAAGAAGACGGTGGTTTGGAGAGGCAATTGGTGGCGGCGTGGGGTTGGCGATGGAGGAAGAAGATGATTGGGGGAAAAAGAAGGTGACAATTGTAGTGTTTTGACAAAAGGAAAGAATGGGTTTTTGGATGGAGATGAAGGTGTAATAGGAAAAATAAAAAAAGAAATTAATTTTTTTTTATTTTAAAAAATTTGATATATAATTTTTAAATTGTAATTTATAATTTGAATAAAAATTTTATTATAAAATAAGAAAAAAGCTTTTCTAAACACATGAAAAAACTAAGAGCCTGTTAATACAAATATAAAAAGGGCTTGTTTGCAGTTTTAAAATTTAAAAATAAAATAAGAAGGGTAATTACAATTCTAACAAATTAAAGGGAATTGTTTGCCATATTG
The DNA here is from genome assembly GCA_026212405.1 of Petrea volubilis. NCBI lineage: Eukaryota > Viridiplantae > Streptophyta > Magnoliopsida > Lamiales > Verbenaceae > Petrea > Petrea volubilis. The sequence continues at coordinate 16,156,021 of CM047886.1, forward strand.
TATAAGTATATTTAAGTGTATAAATATAGGGGTATTTTAGTTAATATACTTGCAAAAAGTACCAAATATCATCAATTTTCGCAAATCCCGTACGTGTAACCTAAACTCCGTTATCTTTTGATGAAAAGAGGATTTTGTACAGGGTTTCAGAAAGTACAGGGGATTTTTTGCATATTTATAAACTTTGAGGGGTTTTCAGTCAATTTTTGAAACCACAAGGGGGTATTTTGAAATTTTTCCTTTTTTTTGAATTTTCGGGGGAAATTCTGTTGAAAATTTTAAATTTTAATATTTTTTAAATTTTCGGTAGAATTTTCTGCCGAAATTCAGTCAAAAATTTTTAAATTAATATTTTTTAATTATTTTTTAGTTTTCGGCATAATTTTTCGTAGAAAATTTTTGTCGAAAATTACGTGTTTTCTTATAGTGACTAGTATTTATTTTATTAAAAATATATTGAAAAGATTACATATAAACATACCACAGAAAAAGTTTAAGGGTCTCCTTGTTTTTACGTTTAAATTTAAAGAAAAATACAAAACACAACTTGAAATGGAATGTGACTGTTATTGTCTTGTTACGGCTAAAAAGGTATACATAATTATATTAAACAAGTATGTTCTCAAGATGATCAGAACAATGTAGCATGTGAGTAAACTTGTTATTTATTTATTTATTTATTTCCCCTTCACATATGTTTTAATCTACGTTGAGAAATCTTCTCTTCCAATAATTGGCGCACCACTTTAGTGGCCGGCCAGTAATTAACACTGGTGCTGCTATACTGCTGCAACAAATGGAAAATTCGGCCTGCTGTCACTTCAAACCATCGCAGTCCACATATTTTGCTTTCTTTTTTTTTTTGGTTAAACATATTTTGCTTTCGTACAAAAACAAAAATGTTAATTTGGCTCAACAACAAAATTAGGCATGTTTTGAAACGCACACGTATTGCCACATCCGGTTCTTTAAATGTGGCTAGACTCTTTCATCACCTGCTGTCGGGGGAAAATTCTTACTTGAATTTAATCTCATCGATTCTAATAAATTATGTATAAATATATTATACTTATTAAGTAATTAATTATTTTTTTAATTATAAAATAAGTAAATAATTAATATAATATACTAACCACATAATTAACACCTGTTCACCAAGTCAGGTTTGTTTGGTTGTAGTTGAAATATAGAGCTAGGGTGGGAAAGGATGGTTGGGCAACCATCCTCAAATTCATATCGGGTTAAATTATATATATATATATATATATATATATATTGAAAATTTTAAATTTTGCTCTTAAATGATAGAAATTCTTTTAAGATTTTATAGGAGTTCAATCTTCTTCTCAAATAAGAATTTTTGCCAGCATTGCAAATTGAAAATATATGCTAAGCGTGCTGAGTGTCAAGTGCCGACCATACACAGTGGTTCCTCATGTCTTAATGATTGATCCAAAGATGTGAAATGCGTGCGTGCATTTGTTGGTCTCAAGGGGAAGGGGAAGGGGAAGGGGAAGGGGAAGGGGAAGGGGTTGATGATCAAACTATGGAAACAATTTTTATTTTATACCTTTTTATTTTTCAAAATTTTAAAATAACCCATTTTTTTAAAAAAATTTTAAAATAACCTAAATTATCTTTTCAAACCTCGGTTTTACTGTTTATGTAGGCCGGATTATTTTTTTAAAAACCTAAATTTTAACCTTTATTTCACTAAAGCCCCTCCTAAAGTATTTTTGATCATTTTAGTACATTTTTACCTATAAAATTTCGTAAAAAATGTGTTTAAAATAGTAAAACTCACAACTATACTTGTTTACTTTTTCTAAACTAAATCTTACATTTTTATTATTACTCATTAATTTTTCTTAAATTCACAAAGTTAAATCAAGTAAAATCCCTGCAAAAAATTGGTATCAGAGCTATAAAGATCAATAAAATTTTATAAAATACAAAAAATGCAATATTTAGAATTATTAAAAATTTCAATCATAAATCTTTTAATAACTAAAGAGTTATTCATTTATTTAAATAAATTAAATTATAAAGATTTCAGTGATGATTTAAATTTTGATCTATTATCTTGTGATTTCTTATGTGATGAAACTGATTGACAGCTACCTTCACCATGACGAAGAGTAGACTGTTTACACATATAAAAAGATTTCCAAGAGTCGATAGAAAATACAAGTATTTGATAAAGATAGAAAACATGTTCAAGGAGCATGAAAATGCTAGATTAAGAAAACGATACCATAGAGGGTTAAAGTATTTTAAAAGAATTAGAGTTGTAATGATTCTACTTAGCAATGCCTAATTATACACAACATAGGCTTCGAGTGGAATTGTATAAATGTCAAGGAATTTATTCATTTGTTGTTCTTGCTGGGCTTGTCTCAATTGTTGTGGAAACGGCACCTTAGTCTCATAGGGATTTACCCTCGGCACCGATGGAGCTTGATTAACCTGTTTTTTCCCTTCTTCTTTGTCATTGCTCTTCGCATCGCCATGCACTTTTCCCTCTCTATCTTCTTTTCTTTCAACACTTGGCAATTTTGGGGGTTCCAGCTCCTTTCCACTTCTAAGAGTGATCGCTTTGCATTGCTCCTTGGGGTTGGTTTCAGTGTTACTGGGGAGATTACCATGGACCCTGTTGGTCAATGCATTGGCCAATTGGCCCATTTGAACCTCTAGATTGTGAATGGAGGATGAGTGGTTCTTCGTGATTTGGTCGAACCTCCCTTCGAGCCTTTGCAATCTCTCCTCCTGCGACGCCATCTTTAACCCCAAAGCATCTATAAACTTGTCCATTTTTGTTTCAAGGGGGCTCGCCTTCTCTTGCTGCGGCGGGTAGTTCTGTTGGAAACCAGATGGGTGTTGTGGCCTATTCACATTCTGACCACCCCAAGAGAAATTAGGGTGATTCCTCCACCATGGGTTGTATGTATTGGAGTATGGGTTGTTAGCTTGCCTCCCCTGCATATTTCCATGCATGTTTGCTCCCACAAAATTTACCTGCTCACTAGAAACAACAGGAAATGGACTTCGAAACGAGCAATCAGTGGAAATATGATTAAAATCACCACAAACTTCACAAGAAGGCTTAGGGCTAACATTCAAATTATTACCATTCAGGGAATCCAACTTGTGAGTTAGAGCACTTACCTGAGCTTGGAGCGATGCAATGGCATTGAGCTCTAACTTACCCCCTTGGTTCTTTTGAGTGGTAGATTCCGCCGACCATTGGTAGTTGTTGATCACCATCTCCTCAATTAGGTTGTAGGCATCATCCACGGTCTTTGTAACCAAGGAACCTCCAGCTGCTGCATCAATTGTGCACTTAGTGTTGGCCCCCAATCCATTGTAAAACGTTTGTACCACCATCCATCTAGGTAGTCCATGGTGAGGACACCTCCTTATACCTCTCCCACGCCTCGTACAGTGATTCCCACCCATTTTGGGAAAAGGTGAAAATATCATTACGTAACTTGGCTGTCTTGGCCGGTGGGAAGTACTTCGTTAGAAACGCATTTGACAGCTGTTCCTAATTCGTTATGGACCCGCTAGGCACTGAATTAAGCCAAATTTTGGCTTTATCCCTCAAAGAAAAAGGAAAAATCCTTAGTTTTACTGCATCGTCCGACGCCCCGTTTATCTTGATGGTGTCACACAACTCTAGAAAGTTATCTAGATGTTGGTGGGGGTCTTCATTCGGCAGGCCGTAGAACTGCACATTATTAGTCACCATGTTCAATAAGACCGATTTGATCTCGAAATTGTTTGCCTCAATGCGCAGCCTTTGTATCCCCGTTCTCGCTCCTTCAGCTTGGGGTGCAATGTAATCCCGTAATGTTCTTGCATTTTGATCACCCGGTGGGCCATTTTGATCATTGTCACTATTAACACCCACGTTCTGATTGTCCGCCATAATTCGTTCCTGAGCTATCCTAGCTCTTCTCGCTACGTTCCTCCTTCTATTAGCTCTTTCAATCTCAAGGTCCAAAGGCACTAGTTCAGCTCGTGAACTTGCACGCCTCGTGATCATACACCAAAGAGCACCTACACACGAAGGAACACAAACTCAACAGCAAAAATAAAAAAAATAAATAAATACTAAAAAGAAGTAAATTTAGTCTAAACACACAAGCTAGTATCACAGTCAAATACGCCAATCCCCGGCAACGGCGCCAAAAACTTGTTGGGACTTGCGCAAGTGCACGCAGTCGTACAAGTAATATAGAAAGTGAGTAGAGTGTCAAATCCACAGGGATTGAGATTTGGCCCGTGAAATTGACTTGTGTTGCTTATCTAAATTGATCAAATTGAATAGTGGTTGTGATTTTCTACATAAATCCTAATTTTCTTAATAAAAACGACTTACGAATAACAATAATACCAAATAATCAAGGCGAGAAAAACAAGTGTAAGGTGGTTTCATTCACGTAATTTGCTATTCTAATCCAATCCCCAATTTGAGTGGTTTTCGTAGTTGTGTGAAGCCTAGGAATGAATATATCCACAATCTCTCTCGAGCATTGCGGAATTAACTCATACAATTCCTCTAAGCCTAAGACTAACCAATTCTCATTCAATTAATCCCAACTTTCGAAGTATTTGTGTGAATTTTTAAACACTACCTTGAGGCTCAATCAAAGTTAAATTCATTCTCATGCAACTTTAACCCAATTGATCTTGTCTAATTAGAGCTAATATCGTGAATCGTCTCTCGACCTTATCACGATTCCCAAATTCGATAATTAGGAGTGATCAAACCCTAACCACGTATTTAACCGTTAAACAAGAATCACACAACAAAGACAATATATGAAAACCAATTCAAACTCGTAGGATTTTCATACAATAGCAAAAAGTCAATGAATTACACCATCCTTACACTTAATTTAAATTAGTTCATAAAGAAATTGAATATAAGAACGAAGTATGCAGGAGAATTCATGAAAAGAGAAGAAGGGAACTTAGTTGCTGGAATTTTCAGGCGTAGAACTCCCCTCGTTCGGTTGTTCTTCCGTTCGTTCTTGATTTCCCCCTCTTCAGTTCTCCACAAAATCCCACCAAAATCAAAACAATATAAAAAATGAAGTTCTAAAACTAAAAACCCAGTAAAAACGTGAACAGTAGCCGCCTCCCTCTTTCTGGACTTAAAAAGGGTGGAAAAATCCTAGAGACACCTTCCAAAATTAGAGTCCTAATCGCACTAGGAAAATTGAAAATTTTCTGCCGCGGGTTTTGGGTACGTACCCGAAATATTTTGGGTACGTACCCAAATTTACACTTCACTGACTGAATTTGGGTACACTTCACTGACTGAATTTGGGTACATACCCGAAATTCCTGGGTACGTACCCAAATTTACAAATTCATTTCTTCTCAAAATCTCTGAAATTAGGTTGGTACCCAAAATATCTTGCATAGGTACCCAACTCTTGATTCCACTTTTTCGTCTTCTTGATGGTATTTTTGCCATTTTACCTACAAAACACAATTTATCTCGAATTTAGGCATAAAGAAGTTCAAATGAACAAAAATACATGATAAGTCCATCAAAATAACCATAAAAATCACGTAGAATTACAGACTTATCATTAATCGCTACATTTGACTGGAATTATTTTCAATTGGTGGCAAGGATTAACTGAAAACACTAAAGCATTAATAAAAGGAAATGTATAGACTAAATTAATAGATAATACAGAAAAAGGAATTGAAATTTTGGTTGTCTATCTATCTAGTGAATTTTTAGGAGAAAATTGGCACGAACCTGATAAAGAAAGTTCTAAAGAAAAAGAAAAAGAAAGAACTAATTTAATAAACCTTAGAATTTGTAGTATAAAGAATTTAAAACAATATACATGTGAATTCAAAGAATATTATTATACACAATACTATTGTAATGAAGATCAGAATATATATCTCAATATGTCCTTTTTAAAACTTTCACATCCTTGGAATAAATATATAATAAATAAATGGCAGGAAGAAAATAAAGATTCAAATTCAACTCTAGAAAAAAGGATTAGTTTTCTCTTTTCAGAGCTAAGTAAATTATGCAAATCACAAGATTTATATAGAAGAACTAAAAAAGTTTCACCTTTATATTGTAATGAATTTGAGGTTCTCAGTCAATGGGGTTGCAGTAAAGAAAGATTTAATAAAAAGAAAAGAATGTTTCATAAAACGAAATATAAAAAATATAATAATTTCCAAAAGAAAAATATAAAACCAATAAGAAGATATTTTAAAAGAAAACCTAACTATAAAAGAAGTAAAAATCCCTCACAATGCCAACGTTGGAATTGTGGAAAAATTGGACATAAATCACCATAGTGTAAAAAACCTAAAAAGATTCAGAGTATTGAAGCCGAATTCATAGAACTACAAGATGAATTATCTAAAGTTTCAGATATAGAGAATTATGAAGATAAAGAAATATACATTAAAAAGAAGAATAGTCCAGTAATTCTGAGAATGAATAAAGATATAATAGAAACTGAAGATTAAGATAAAGAAGTAGAAGTTTATGACGGATCAGAAGGTTATGCTCAACAAATAATCTTTGATCAAGAAACTTTAACAAAAATATAAGGTTTAAGACTTGATGCAACTAATTCTACCAAAAGTATTTTTACAATTTTTGGTAATCTAATAAAAAGATAAAAGATAAATATTTATGATTATCATGCAGTTGAAAAGTCCATAAATATAGAACATACTAAAGGGCTAATTAGATTAAATTTGCTTACTAAATCCTCAATAAATCAAGTTTTAAACAAAATAAAAAATAAAGAAGTTAGGAAGAAAATAAAATATGTTTATCTTGACAGGATTCAAATCCTAGTTAAAGCCTTATTTAGGATAGAATAGATAGTCCTATGGTTATTTCACTACATGACCAAAGGTTTAAAGATGCTAAAAATAGTCATCTAGGAACAATTGAAGAAAATTTATTTTCCTCACAATTTTGTTTTGATTGTTATCCTAAATACAGTGTTGATATAAATGATCAGAACATAAATGATATTTTAAGTTTACACTTTCAACTTTTAAAAGATTTAAAACTCAGAGATAAAAGTCAAGCTTTTACCTTTTACTATAGAGCAATTTATGCATTTACTAATAGTAATTCTGGTAAAGTTTATCAAACTAAACCATATATAGAAATTGATGATGAATGTCGTGATATAACTACAATAAGAGTACCTATGATAGAAGAAATTAAAGAAATAAAAGATTATGAAGTTAAAATAATAGAAAACATATGCTAGAATATGGATCTAGTAGTGGTCCAGCACCACAAATAGATTTTGGAGAAAATTCTATATCTAGAAGAAGCGTTAGTAAGTTACCTCTTACTAATGTAGAGTTTACGAGACAAGATATAACCAATACAATGGTCATAAATGGTAAATATTTTAATGGTCAAGCATATATTGAAGGACTAAATATATTAATTGATACAGGAGCTAGTGACAATCATCTTGCAAAACATAAAAATAAAGGATTAATTATAAAGGTTGTTTTTACAATATTTCAATATAAAAACTTTGAGGGTCAATTAATAACTTGTGATCAAGAGGTACAAGTTTCAATAATCTTTGAAGAGTTAAGAATAATTGTACCTTGTTATATAGATAGTGATATGACCGGTGACTATTACGATATAATTTTGGGTAATAGTTTCTTAAATCAGTGTGATTATTATAAAATAGATAAACATGGTGTCACACTACAAATAGAAAATATAAAAATCTTTTGTAAAAAAATGAAGGGAATTAATTTTTCTTTAAGTGTCTTTGTACAGATAACAGTACAAGATACTAATATAACAACTTGTGCCTTAATAGATAATGGTTCAGAAATAACTTTATTTAAATCCTTTCTCTATACTAAATGGCAAGAGAATGGAAATATAAAGATAAAGGGTGTTACGGGTCAAGCCGAACACTTTAATAAAAAGGCAGATAAAGTAAATGCTATATTAAGAAGTAAAATTGTTATAATAAATACTATTTATGAATATAACTCTCTTGAAACTGATAAATTGTTAGGAAATGATTTCCTACAATAATTTCAATTTTATCCACAGAATTTGTATTCTATAATACTTAAAACTAAATGTAATCATTATTTAAAATTACTAAGAATAAATGAGCCATTTAGAGTTCAACTAGCGAAGCTTGGTGGACTGTATGATAAAATTTCGATAAAAATACATAATATAACAATAAAAAGGATAACTCTTAAAGATGTAATAAAACATATAAAAGAAATTATAATGATCATCCTCTAGCTTTTTATAAGGAGTCAGATTTAAAGGCAAAAATAAAGTTAACTGAAAATATAGTTATAAAAGAAAGACCAATGTTATATACTGAAAAGGATAGAAAGAATTTAATAAACAAATAAATGATTTATTACATAAAAATCTACCTTTAATTAGAAGGAGTAATAGTCCTTTTAGTAGCCCAACCTTCATGGTTGAAAATGAAGCTGAGAAAAAGCGTGAAAAATCTTGAATGGTAATAAATTATAAAAGACTAAATCATTTTACTAGGTCAGATAGTTATTATCTCTCTAATAAAGAAATTTTACTAAAGTTAGCTAAAAGAAAGAAATATTATTTTAAATTTGATTATACTTCAGGATTTTGGCAAATAAAAATGGAGCCTGAAAGTATACAACATACAGTATTTAGTTCTCTTCAAGGACAGTTCGAATGGTTAGATATGTCATTTGGATTAAAGAACGCACCTTCTATATATCAAAGAAGAATGGATAAAATCTTTAATAAATATAAAGACTTTCTTGTTGTTTATGTTGACGACGTTTTAATTGCTTATAATACTTTAGAAGAACATAAAACTCACCTACTTCAATTTGCTAAAGCTTGTAAAGATAATGATACAGTCTTATCCGAAAGGAAAGCTATAATTTGTAAAGAAGAAATTGAATTTCTAGGGTTAAAGATAAATAAAAAAGGAATAAAACTTCAACCCCATATATATAAGAAAATCTGTGAATTTCCTGATAAATTGAAAAACAGAAATAAAATTGAAAAATTCCTTGATTGTTTAAATTATGCTGAGGGATTCATAATAAATCTTGCTAAAAAGAAGCATAAGATTCAAAAATTGCTTCGCAAAAATAATACTAAGGGATGAAGCAATCAACATACAAAGATTGTTAAAAACCTAAAGGAAGAATATACAACATTGCCTGAATTAAAACTTACCGATGAAAAGGATAAATTGATAATACAAACGGATGCTTTAGATCTTTATTGGGCATCGCTACTTAAAATTGATCTCAATGAGATATGCAGGTGTACGAGTGGTACTTTCGGTCAAACTGAGGTCAACTATACAACTCATGAGAAAGAACTTCTAGCCGTTATAAAAAGGATTCAGAAATTCTCTCTCTTTCTATATCAAAGACCTTTCAAAGTCCAAACCGATAATACCCATATACAATCTTTGGTTTTCAATAAATTACCAAATATACCCCAATACAGAAGGCTACATAGATGGCAAGTTTTTCTTTCCTTTTATAGTTTCAAAATAGAGTATATAAAAGGTTTAGAAAATTTTCCAGCCGATTTCATTTCCAGAAATACAGAATTTGGAAAAGAATGAGTTCTCCAACTCTAAAATGGATGAGATGGGTGTGCATTTTCCTTAAAATGCAATTAGAGTGATTGTATGCACTATACATACAACTAGTCCACTGTCTAACGGTTGGTGGTAAAGACTTCTCAAATCCGTTGATGGGTGACAATTTTCCAAAAATTGTATTAATGATACAGATCATCTTATAAATTCTTATTTTTTCTGCATGAATAAATTCATAAAGAAAGATGAATCTTGATAAAGAGGCAAATGGGCTAAAGAATGAGATTGCTAATATTGTCTTGGTTTGTCAAGACATTGTTAATAGCAATAAAGCTTTTAAAGACTTGATTGAATTAAGTTTTAAAACAGTACTAAAAATTTCTCAAGAAGGACATAGAAGAGCCCTTTATATTCAAGAAAGTTTAAATTTGTTCCTTAATTCCAAAACTAAAGAAAAGGAAAAAATAAGTGATTATAAAAAAGAAAGCAATAAAGAAAAAGATAAAGCAGAGTCTTTTGGAGTTCAAACTAAACCCTTATCTGATAAAGATTTCATTGACTCCATGAAAAATAATTGCAAGGCTTCAAAATCTCATGATGATTCAAAGGTTATTGAAGTTAAAATTTCTAACGAAGGAAGCTTCAACAACAGGAGTTCCAATGATGAGGAGTTTGTTCCCACAAATAAATGGGAAAATGAGTATAAAGAAGTTGCAAAAGAAGCCTATAAATGGGTGAATTCTAGAACACTATTCTATTGTAAAGGATATAGTGTTCATCCAAGAATCACATCCATGTTTGGAATTGATTCGCATAAAGTTTTTCAGCTTGCAAACTATGAATTTTTAGATCTACTCTATGTTGATAAAGATCTTCATGAAATTTCAGCATTTGATGATCACTTTAAATCACAGGTCAGTCACGCTGCTAGAAATAGAGCAGTCGTACTCAAGTTCTATTCTATAGCCTTAGAATCTGAGATACGAATCTAGCATGAAGTCCAACATATGATTACTATAGATATTTTGACTACAAACTTAAAGATACAAACTGGTATAAAGAATTTTTGATCTTTTAAGTTCACAAACTCACAAATCACAGAACGAAGAGTCATGGGTATTAAAGCTATTCAATCCAGTACTGAGTCTCTTTGGGAGCGTCAATATGAGACACTCTTGCAGGCTAACAATTGGATTTTATTAAGGAAAGGAGGACAAATTAAATCTCCACTTCTAAAGAAATTTCTTAATAAATTCATCATACATGAGTTTTTCTGCATAGAGGTTAGAAGAAAAAAGGCTTGCAGAATGATTGGGTGTTGCAAATCATAATGTAAGCGCTTACGATAGCACAAGGAGTGACGGATGCCATGACGTCATTACCCACTAAAAAATTGTGGGAGATAGCTGTGGGAGACAACTTTTGACTCGTGAAGATAAAGAGAAAAATCTGACAACAAGTGAAGATAAAAAGGAAGATAAAGCAACGTGTTTCCAGCACATAGAGATTGGGTACAACAGACGCCAAATAAAACTTTAAAGTCCGAATAGTTCATTTTGTTTTCTATAAATTATGATAGGATTTTCATTTCGAGGGCATCAAAAGTGGAAATCGAAAAAATTGAGAGTTAGAAGTGAAAAAATTCAAGCAAGAAAAATAGAAAAACTAGCTTTAAATAAATCTTTGAAAACCTTTTCTAGACCGTGTTTGTATAAATCTCTTTTAAAGGAAATAAAGTCATTTTATTTTCATAAATTTCAAGTGTTTGAGATTTTAACTGTTTGAGACAGCAGCCGTTTGGAACTGTAAGTCCCATGAAGCCAGGAGGGCATTTGGGCAAACACTTGTCATACTTATCAAAGTGAAAGAAGACGAGTTCCTAGGAGGATTAAAGAATTGAAGATTTAAAGGAGGTACTATATTTTTAAAAAATTTAGATATTAAGATTTCTCTGCTTGATTTATGAAAAATTATGATTTTAGAGTATTTCATAATTAATCATGATTTTGAGAACATATTTTACTTATTTGTGCATATAAAATGGGTAATGATTTTGATATTATAAAGAATCAATTTAAAAGAAGAAATAATTATAAATATAGAATAACTATTTTAAAAGTACTAGAAAATTTACCTGAAGACTTAAGAATGCTTATCGAACATATAATAATAAAGAAGATTATGTTTTTGATTATATCAATAAAAGTATTAATAAAGATTTTCTTAATAACTATGTTAAAGAACTAAACCACATAGAAAATGATATTCAAGCACTTTGAGAAATGAAAATGACAATAGAAAATTATATTTTAATAATTATTAAAAATCGAAAAAGAATAAATTTAATAATATTCATATATCATGAAACATAGGTTCTACCTTTCTTTTTCTAAATAAAAGATATCCAATTTTAAACAAACCTAAAATTTTAGGGCAATAAAACAAATAAATAAATTTTAAATAGTAAAATTACTATTTAAAAGGGGTAAAAAGAAAAAAAAATATAAAGTAGAATATTTTGAATATAGTTTTATGAAAAAAGGTTAAATTAAATTTTATTTCCAAACTAAGGCCCTCAAATTTCAAGAATGGCGATGAACATTAATTGCAGAAAACATGAAAAATTTGATACAAGCCGGAAAATGTGGAGACTATGGGTCGCCTCTTTCATCAATTAGTGCGACAATTGACATATCCACTGCCAACTTCGAAGCTCGAAACGAACAAAGATATTAGGGCCACATTGTAAAATCAATTTGAAATAAATTTGTTTTTCGGCTTTTAGGGTCTATTGCGACTGCACAATCTGTCAATAATTTGTACGTCTTTGTATGGTCCAAACAACTGTTCGACACTGCGAGGTGTTGCGGTACAATTGTTGTTATACATAAAATTCATATCTTTTGTTGAATCTTCATCAATTTGATTAGGTTACGTGGGACACTAATCATTACGGATTGGAGGGCAAGACATCATCATGTTTGATCACAATTTCCAGTAGATATGTTCTAACAAAAGTATCAGAGAGAGAGAGAGGGAGAGAGAGAGAGAGAGATCACTTTACTTACAAAAACCAGTTAAATATTTAAATGACCCATTTCTCCTTAATTTGTTATAATTATAGAGACTTTCTCTATGATTATGAATAATCATAAGACCCAAAGAAAATGACAAATTACCTTTGAACTATATATTGAACAGAATAGTGAATTATAACCAACAAGGTGCAGGTGAGTTAGAATGGAACTCTCCTAGCTTAACCTGAGGTCTCGGGTTCGAGATCCAGGAAACGCAGCAATACCTTGGTGGGAGCAGCGCCCCCAATTGGGCCCGACAGTGCTGCGGTGGGGATTAGTCTGGGCCAAAGGCCTAGGACACCCTACGGAAAACCTTAAAAAAAAAGAATAGTGAATTATTAATTTTATTAAATTTACATTTTATCCTTCGCAAAATGTGATTCTAAGCTAAAATGAAAATAAACAAAATTATATATGGCACGACTATTGTGAAAAACTTATGGACCTAAGTACGGATATTACCCACCATTAGCGGATCTGAGAGATAAGATGAGATAATTTTTTTCGATTACAATCAACTCGGGACACCCTAGAGATGTCAACCGGAAGGACCCCCACACACGCACACACTCACTCAAGGGGAAAGGGGGAGAGGACAAGAGGATTCGAACTCAGAACCTCGCTGGTACTGATGTGAACCCCCACCACTGGGCTACAACCCCAGTGGCGATAAGATGAGATAATTGATGTTAATAATTTTGCGATTTATTGGTCGGATATGATTTAGAGGGTGTTTGATATTTCATGACATTTTATAAGATGTATACATATGTTTTGGGAGCTCATAAAAAAAATTCTAAAAGGTTTACCAAATACTTCACAATATTTTTCAAGCTCCAAAATATTTTGATGTCGTACGTCTCTAATCTAATTCATGCCGTACAAACTTGAATATCTTATTGAGATTATGAACAGGATAAGGCCAGGAATTTGATTAACAGGGGGCAAATTTTTTTTAAGATTAATATTTATTAAAACGTATAAATATAAGAGCTCTATTTAATATTAATATATAAAATAATAAAAGTTATCATATTTATGCGTATACGATCAATATAAAAATGCTACAATCAACACTACTAGAAAACAACAAAATAGCCACAAATTTTTAACCGTGGACAAAATCTGTTGTCAATGGTTACGGAACTTGCCACGGATTCTGAAAAAATATGAAAATATATAGCCACGGATTTTTCCGTAGCTAAATATGGAAAATCCGTGGCTATATAATTTTTTTTTAAAAAAACATAAATGTTTTTAGCCACGGATAAATTCGTGGCCATAAAATATAATTTTTTTATTTTAAATTTGTATTTTAGCCACGGTTTTATCCGTGGCTAAATTTAAAAAAAAAATTATTATCTTGGCCATGGATAAAACCGTGGCTAGTAAATACTTTTTTTTTTTTTAAATTTATATATTGGCCACAATTTCGTCCGTGGCTGAAGTAAAAAAATAATTTTTTTCCCACCTTGGTCATAGATAAAACCATTGCTGGTATATATTTAGTATATATTTTTTAAAAAAATATATATATTGGCCACGGTTTTATCCGTGGCCAAATTTGGAAGAATTTTTTTTTTCAAATTTTGGCCACAGATAAAACCGTGGCTAGAAAATATTAAATTTTTTTTAAAAAAAATGTATTAATTGGCCACAGATTTATCCATGGCTAACTTTGGAAAAAAAGAGATTTTTTTTTTCATCTTGGCCATGGATAAAAACTTGGCTAGGAAATATTTATTTTTTTTAAAAAAAATGTATATTTTGGCCATAGATTTTTCTGTGGCCAAGCCATTTTTTAATATTTTTTTAATTTTAAATGACTTACTTAAATCACCTGATCCGACATTACGGGGCACAAGAAGGTTTGAGCCATTTTAAAGTCATATTATTTTCATCACTATTATTATATTTTTCCATCTTATGCGTAAAAAATTATAGTTTGCTTAACGAGAATACGTTGTTCTCTTTCAGTTTATATATATGAATGACTTCGTAGTCCGGTGTCAATGCATGCTAAGGTCAATTAACTTATGTAGGAATTATCAAAAAAATGGGCTCTCAAGCAAATTGATTAGTTTTGAAGATGTATTACTTCAATCGTACGGTTCCGTCTAACCTAATTAACGAGAACGCACGATTCGAAAAAAGTCAATATAAATATTTGACCATTGGTCATGGATAAATCCATGGGCAATAAACAATTTTTTTTTAAAAAAAATTGGTCTTAGCCATGAATAAATCCATGGCCAATAAATAATTTAAATATTTTTTAAAAAAAATTGGTCTTGACCACAGATTTATCCGTGGCCAAAGGTTGAAATTTAATATTTTTTAAATCGAAGGGCTTAGCTACGGATACTAAAGAAAAGTGATACTAAAGAAAAAACAAGCTATCTTGTATTTCAAAGGAAACAAATATAGTGGTCATGAGTGGTTTTTAGTAAATACTCAACAAAGAATTTTTTAACAATACTCAATAAAATTGACATAAACCCACATAAAGATATAAAATCAAAATTCAGAAGGTATTAAAATAATTTTCTCTCTCTCTCTCTCTGTTCTCGCAAATAAAACGTATATTCAAAACTCAAAAAATATTTTTTTTCTCCTCCACCATAACATTTCCCAGATCACTCCCAATTAAATTTCAAGTTTTCAACACCAAAAAAATAAAAAAATAAAAAATTTCAAGTTTTAAATTAGTAAGATTCATTCAACTTCAATAGCCTAACAAATAAACATCAAAACTCATTAAGTTTAATATTGAATAACTATTAAGATTCATATAAAAAATCCTAATACTCAAATCGATACACAAAAATCAATTACAAAAATAAACAAACAAATAAATGTATAAATTTAAAAATTAGTACACAATACCTTCTAATACGTTGATTTTGTAGACATAAGTTGAATATTGTAAGGTTTGCTTACTTTTAGGTTCTTATTTCAAGAGAAAAAATAGAAGAGAAATTCTAATAAATTCTTTTTATGTTTATTTATTTATCACGTAATTGTATTTTATATAATTATTTTATTTTTAATTTATCATTAGTTTAATAAATTAATTCAAATAGTTCTCAAAAAAATTATTGTCGTAAAAGAAATTTAATAATATATTTATATTTTGATTCTAAAAAATTTAAGCATTAACTTAAAGTATATATATTTTTTTATATTTTACACACATGTAGAGTGTGTGGCACTATTCGTTGGAATAAAAGAGAGAATTAAAATCTAATACAACTTTTATTTTCATTTAAAGGAAATAAGAAGAAAGAGAGGAAAGAGAAAGAGAAAGAGAGTGTGTGTAATTAATTATAATAAATGAGAGTGTATCAAAATAAATTATTAAAAATAAAATAAAGTGGAGAGAATTAACCTTTTTTATTGAATAACTTTTATAAAAATCAAAATTTTATTTTAAAGAAGATGAAATTTTAAAATTTTAATATATATATATATATATATATTAAAAAATGAACTTTTAAAAGATTAAGGAGCGCGGCGGCCGCCGCCCCTTGGCTACGTCACCGATCACGAACGGACCTTGGAATAAATCTGACGCCTATTGTATTTGAAAATTGCTTGTATGGATGAAATTTATTTCTTTTGGTTGATAGGTTTCCTAGTTGGATTTGTACATCGCACTTTGGGGTAGGGCATGCCACTTTCCGATATAAGTGGCCGCCGTCATAAAAAGTGTGTGGACACTGGACACAAAAGTGTGGGCACGCGAGAAGTGACGACTAATGTAATACTGCAGAGAACAGCACTACCCACTTGGATATTATTGGAGTTATGTTTTTAGCCAGGATATTTTTGAAATAATGATGATTTTCGAAGTTGAATCATGATATTAAAAAAATGATGAAAAATGAAAATGTAATATAATCATATTTAATTTAACAACTAAGAACGCTATTTAGATATTAGCTAAATAGATAGCGTTTCATCAGCCGCCGGTAACCTGGAGGGAGTTAGCATCCACCTCTTTTTAAGAACTTGAGTCGTGCAAGTATGTAACACACACTGCAGGCGCGAAAAGACACAGACAAGAGCAAAGAGATCAAAGCGTGTGAATGAAGACGGTGTGCGTAACAGGAGCATCAGGCTATATTGCTTCTTGGCTCGTCAAGTTGTTGCTCCAAAGGGGCTATACTGTCAAAGCTTCCGTTCGCGACCTCGGTTCCACTCTCTTACTTCTGAATTATCATGATTGATTGAGAACTCTCAAATTTTACTTGTGGTTGATGAATTAATTATCTGCATGCAGATGATCCAAAAAAGACGCAGCACTTACTGGCTCTTGATGGAGCCAAGGAGAGGCTTCATTTGATCAAAGCAAATCTCCTGGAACAAGGCTCGTTCGATGCTGTAGTTGACGGCTGTGATGGTGTTTTTCACACTGCATCTCCCTTTCACGATCCGGACAATGATCCGCAGGTGAGATCTAAGAGAACTCGAAAAATTTATGTTTTCAATGTGGGCTCTGCGACAAATTAAAATATTCGCCTCCCCTGTTTTTTCAGGCAGAGTTGGTTGATCCTGCTCTAAAAGGGACCCTAAATGTTCTTGAATCATGTGCGAAAACACCGTCTGTTAAACGGGTTGTCCTGACAGCTTCTGTGGCTTCAGTTTGTTCCAATGGCAGGACTCTAGCACCTGAAGTTCTTGTCGATGAGACATGGTGGTCCGATCCTGAGTTTTGCAGACAAAATCAGGTTCAGTCGTATTATTTCTGTTGATCAACCGTGGTACTGTAAGTGTCACGTCACTTATATTCTATTTGCGTTTGTTGGATTGCTTGTACCAGCTATGGTATGTTCTTTCAAAGACACTGGCTGAGGATGCTGCCTGGAAGTTTGCAAAAGAGAAAGGCATCGACTTGGTTGTCATCAACCCGGCGCTGGTTATCGGTCCGCTGTTGCAGCCCACACTCAACACCAGCTCTGCCATGATATTGAGTTTGCTAAATGGTAATAAATCTTTGAATTTCAATTTCAATAATAACAAGTAGGCCTTTGTGAATTGTAATCCCTCTGTTGGAATACATATATATATATATATATATATGCAGGTACAGAGACATACATGAATTCTAGCTATGGGGTTGTAAATGTGAAAGACGTTGCTGATGCACATATACTAGCATTTGCGAAACCTGAGGCTAATGGAAGATACATTATGGCTGAGTGCGTCGCGCATTTCTCCGACCTTGTCACTGAATTACGTCGATTGTACCCTACTCTTCCAGTTGCCCAAAAGTAAGTTTTCATTATAATATAACCAAACTCGTGCGTGTATATTACTACTAATCTATATGCGTGGATAAGCCCGAAATAACTGTGCATTTTGATCCCCGGCCCCGAAGCCGAAGCCAACAGATATAACAAAATCAGCAGCAATTGGAAAGCATATTACTGAACTTGTTTATATTAACGGTTTTACAGGTGTGCCAGTTTTCCGTTCACGCCCAAGTTCCGATTCTCGAGAGAAAGAGCAGAAAGCTTAGGTGTTAAATTCATTCCTCTGGAAGAAAGCCTAAAGGAAACTGTTGATAGCTTGATTGACAAGAACTTCTTGAAATCCCCATCAGCTGTTTGAGTGCATCGTATTATTAGTTTTGGCGTCAAGTCCTGCTTCTCAGAATAACAGCTCAAAACGTTAGCTATGCAATATGTGTGATGTCTGATCTCTATATAAAATATGGGTTGCCTAGTTTAATATGTAGTCCTTAATAAAGTGAACCAATTTAGATTTCTATGTTCATGTGTGCCATTATTTTGCCCACTCTTGCTTGATTTTCTTTGCAATTAATGTCATCTATATCCAAATGAAGTATTAAAGCTTATAAACAAAAAAGTTTTGAGTTGGCAATTGAACGATTGCATTTCATTGAAGTAATTGCAACACCGTGACTAATATTAGTTCCTCAAGCTTCTGGAAAATTGGATTAAGGCAACATGGTCTCTTCTTTTAGGAGAAGCAACAATCATATTTACATAATAATAATAATAATAATAATAATAATAATGATAATGATAATAATGACATAAAAGCTCATATCTTTGAAATGAATATTCACACAATTAATTCCGACTTCAATCGCCAATGAAGCCTTACCTCAACAATAAAATAGATGCTCTATAAACTTAACTTCGTGGTTTGATTTCTCATTAATGCAAGATGTTACTCTAGTTTAATACTAGTTTCTTTTTACTATTTAGTTATGTAACTGATTGTAAGAGTTTGTTCTTTATTTGTTTTTTTTTTTTTGAATACATATCATCGAATTACATCAATGACTCTTCGAGTACAAATCAAACAATTACATTATATTTCAAACAATATCATTCACAAACTAGAGATAAACTATTACAATAAACTACTATTAAAGTAGGATAATAAACTACCATAAAGGTAGAAATAAAGTCCACACATTCATCGGTGGGAATCGAACCCAAGACCTTTAGAATCTTGGGCCTCAGCTTTGTCAGTTGAGCTAGGCCTCATCGGCGAGTTTGTTCTTTATTTGAAATATTAATGCAATTGATAATTTGATTGACTATACTAGTTTGTTCTTAATTTGGAATATTGATATGATTGACTGATTATAATAACACACGCAATCCTCTATCCAATATCGTTTTTCATCTCGTATTCCAATATATTGATATACGCCAATGTTGTGTTTGGCAAGGGTTTATGGGTGGGATTATATAGGCATCCCATCCATAATTATATTTGGTGACAATTTTGTTAGCTTTTGATATAGCCTATGTATGATCTTTTATCCTACATTTCTTGGGATGGCCCATCCCACAAGGGGGTGGGATAAGCAATCCATTGATTTTTGGGCTTAGCTTATATAACTTCCAAATTGCCCATTTAACCTTTAATTCCTTTGATGTTATTGAGTAAATAAAACAAAAAAAATTATGTTGCCAAAATTATGCAATTATTCAATATTAACTTTGAACATGCTTTTATAAACAGGAATGATGGTTTATTAAGAAAATATATTGTAATATTCTCATTCATTCTGTATATATATCATGTGTAAATATAATTTTCTATGTTAAGTTCAATCAAATCTCATTAATTGATAGTAAATCATAGCATCAATATATTTCGTGAGGTAGAAAATGAGAAAACAAAAAGGAGACATGACATCTCAATCTTTTAGCAATTGGAAAGATCAATTATGGATGTTCAACGATTCTGTTTTAGAAATATATTCATAGAATGGTTAAATATATTAATAGCTTATAGAGAGCACTTTGGTTTTTATAGAAATTTTTTTTTTATGTAATTTACATCTAATCTATTCATTATATATGGTGAATTTTTTTTTTGTTTTTTTTAATTTTTTAAGAAAATGCCGGCATAATTTTCTGTCAATTTTTTGCCACTTATTTTGGCGCTTATTTTAGCGGACAGGGGTCTCCTACCCCAAAATGATGCCCCATCTCATACCCAATACTCTAGATTCGTGATACGTGTAAATCTTTATGATTTACTTATCAGTTGAGATATTTGCGTTTTTTTAATAGTGACTCTTTATTGGTCTTTGATATGTTATATTTAATTTTCCAAAGGCTTTGTGGCACTTAACTATGTTATATTTGGCGGAATGTATCAAATAGTTTGGTAAGGATACAAATGACTATCAAAATATAATCTTTTTACGCGCTCAGAGAAATTGCAGATATCATCAAATTGCTCATACATTTAGTTGACGAAGATCAATTACAAAATAATTGTTATTATACATTTATATTTACTATATAAATGATCACTCTTTTTAATTAAGATAAAAAATAAAAATGAACACTCACTCATCGTTAATGGCCACATAACAAAATCAAAATTTTGCCACAATAAAATCGCCTCCGGTGGCCAGAGACTTTCTCGTTGACACGAGACAACAGACAAATTTTTTAATTTTTTGAGTGCGGTCAAATTGGATTCGAACAAAAAAAATTTCAAACAGATAGCCATTCTCCTAGGGTGGAATGTGGATGTCATTGATCCAACGTCTTCAAGTTCTTACTTGCTCCCTAGAGTGTCTCATCTAAATATTTCCACTCCTATAAATATCCCCCCATCTAACACCCTCAACATCCATTGTCCATCACTCTCACATACTACGCATTACCATACACTACAAACACACACTACAGAGAGGAAGACGTGATCAAGAATGGCGGGGAAGACAGTGTGTGTAACAGGAGGATCCGGCTACATTGCCTCCTGGCTCATCAAAGACTTGCTTAATCGCGGTTACACTGTCAAGGCTTCTGGTCAGTCCCTAATTCTCTCTCCATTTATCACTTTATATTTCCTCCCAAACAAGAAATCAATGTGATCATAATGTTCGTCTAATTTTTTAAGCTTTACTATTGATGCTTCCATGAAAATGTTTACGTTTGAAGATCATGTGGAATAATTGATCTGCAGCTGATCCGAAGGAAACCCAGCACTCATTTTCACTTGACGGAGCTAAGAACAGACTTAAATTGTTCAAAGCAGATCTACTTGAAGAAGGTTCCTTTGATTCTGCAATCGAAGGTTGTGATGGTGTTTTTCACACTGCATCTCCCTTTTTCCTTGAAAGCTCAAACCCACAAGTATGAGTATAAACTATCTACACCCTAATTTCTCTCCTTTCATGGTTTTTACTTAGGACACCAATTGTTGTGTCCCTCTAAAAAGAATTGGTAAAATTACTCAAAAAAAATTTCAAGTAAGTTTATATATCCAAAACAGTTTACAGAATTCATGTTCAGTTCAAATAACCCACCTCACAGAGATTTCATTCCAAACAACCAAGTTTTTTGAAAATGAAATCATGCAGCCTTATGTTTCTTGTATTAAATTTCTTTTGTGATATTTTGTTGCAAGTCAGTCTTATTAGCTTTGGTTTCTCTTAGGTAGACTTGATTGATCCCGCAGTGAAGGGGACGCTCAATGTGCTTGAATCATGTGCAAAACACAAATCTGTTAAAAGAATTGTTTTGACATCTTCAGAGGCTGCAATTGCCTTCAATCGCACACCTCGAACAGCCGACGCAGTAGTTGATGAGACTTGGTGGGCTGATCCAGATTATTGCAAGGAAAATCAGGTCAATTTTCTTTTTCCTCTGAGAAAAAGCATCATTCAATGAGTCAGGGGAATGCTGGCGGGTCTTAGATCAAACTAAATATTACATATATTATTTTAAAAATTTCTGGCTCACTGTTCTGAATTATAACTCCATATATATATCCTAATTAAATTTCTACGAAAGCCAGATGTGGTATGTCCTTTCAAAGGGCCTGGCTGAGAAGACTGCCTGGGATTTTGCTAAAGAGAAAGGTATTAACCTGGTTTCCATAAACCCGTTTTGCGTAATTGGTCCAATGCTTCAGCCGTCACTCAACACGAGTTCTAACCAGATTTTGCCGTTGATTAATGGCAGGTCCTCTCTTATCATCCCATTTAGCCTGTTTCGTTTCTTGTATTGTATTGTTCAGTGGATATATATGGCCATATATCAAAAACTTTCTTGATGCAGGTGCTGAGACATCGGGGAGGACGTTCTGTTTCCAAAACAGTGTTTCATACCCGAATACCTCATACGGATTTGTACACGTCAAAGATGTTGTGGATGAGCATGTTTTGGCATATGAGAAACCTGAGGCTGATGGAAGATATTACATAATAGAGAGGGCTGCACACCCATTGGATCTCACCAACATATATCTGGCCATATATCAAGAACTTTTTTGGATGCAGGTGTTGAGACATCGGAGAGGATCTTCTATTTTAAAATAGTGTTTCATACCTGAATACCTCAAATGCATTCGTACACGTCAAAGATGTCGTGGATGTGCGTGTTTTGGCGTATGAGAAACCTGAGGCTGATGGAAGACATTACATAGTAGAGAGGGCTGCACACCCATTGGATTTTATCAACATGCTGCGAGAAATGTGCCCTAATTTCAAATATCCTACAAAGTAAGTCCTTAACTACGTTTTTTTAAGTCCTTATATATAATTATATGTGTGTCTGTATATAACGTGAACTTAATCTTTCTGGAAACAACGTTGCTGATCGTCTTCTTGTGCAGGTGTGCTGATGGCCAACCTCCAGTGCCTAATTTCAAGGTCAACACTGAGAAAGCAAAGAAACTTGGTGTTCAGTTCACTCCTCTTAAACATGCCCTCAAGGAAACTGTTGAAAGCTTGAAGGACTTTTTCAAGGAACCATGAAAAGCTATTTAAGTTGAAATCAATACCCCTTTGCGCTTTGGTGAAAGCCTTAAAAAGTTCTCCATTTTGCTCGGAGAGAATTGTAAGATGCTATGTTTGCTTCCTTAAGAGTTATACAAAACTCGTGAATGTACGGATTAAAGGATACTAGGGGGCTTCCACGGTTAGTCGTGTTTGTAGGTGACTAGCCTTAGTTATTTTCTAAAAAAAATGCCACGTGTGAACATTTGTAATATTTTCAATAGGTTAAGCATTCCAATTTTGAAATCACCAGCTACTATCTCTACTTCTCAGCCAAAAAAATTTTCGCTTTCCTTGTTCCTTGAATGATTCACTTGATCCTCGCCTTCTCAACTCTTTTTTGTATATTGGTAAGTTATTTTCTTTGTTTATTCAATTTTTCGAATTTCCTTCATTTCTCTAGTTTCAAACCGACTCAATTGACATGACATAAAATTGAAAGATTGGATCAACACACCACATGAAATACAATTCTTCAATTTTATTCTTGTATTGATCGAACAATTTCTTTTTTGATTGGTCCCAATATAGTAGAGTCGTATTATGAATAGGTAACTCTCCATTTTACTTAGACAACAAATAGCACTTGGCGCAAAAATAAATATTATGAATTGAATATGATATAGCTAATGGTTTTCACTAAAGTTGGCTAAGGTTGGTCATCTCAAATTAGCGACTAATGTTAGAATTTTTCAAGACACTAACACATTAGCTATCAAGAATACAGAATATGTTTTCTGTTAAATTACAACTGTGCCCTTTAATATGAAACCCACGCAATCCAGAGTGGCCCCACATTGTTTTTCCAATTTAGTTTTTTTAAATGGAATAATGATATGACAAAATCTGAATTCATTTCGAATTAATTATTCGTATAAATTCTGGTATTTTCATATATTGCAATAAATTCAAATAAGTTGACATATAATTTCTCTAATATTTTTTTTTTTCATCATGGACAGAGTCAGAAATTTTTGTTTGGAGAGGGGTGAGATTAAATATTTATAAACTATCAAAGATATTTATAAAATTAGGGGGGAGGGGTGAAATTTTAAATTTTAAAAATGGAGCCCCTCCACTGGTTTAGTATCTGTTTTTTCATATTTGGTGATCAATTATTTAGCACCACTTTATAACAAAAATAAATAAATAAATATCAACAAAATTGAGAAGAATTTTACCATTTTTAGTGGTGATGGTGATAAGTCTTTGGATTCCAGTTCCACTAAGAAGTTAGTATGGACCACGTTAGATAATTTACCATAATAGGAGCCGAATAATGATTGTGGGTACTACACCTCTCCTCTTTTTTCCTGTGCAAGCCAAGGGGCAAAATCTGCCGTATATGTATGTATATATATATGTATGTATGTCTCCATGACAAGAAATCAAAATGCCATGTCAATTGTCAGGGAACTTGATATATTGGTAAATAATTAAGTGAACATAAAGGATGTCATTATTGGAGACATGGACAGAATATAGAAAAGAAAGAGAAAGACATACAAGAATAAAGTTAAAGTTTCCACCAAATAAATAAATAAAGAATAAACTTAAAGTTGATTACTACTTTTTTTCCCCTTTTTTTTTTTCCGAATACAATAAGCGAAGTTTGGAGTTGAGGGAACTTATATTTAGATCCAAAACTTCTTGTAAAATAAAGGAGACGTAATGTTATTTTCACCAAATAATGTCGGCACGTAAATTTGAGATAGTGCAAGTGATAACGAGGATACTTTATTCAAAGCTAGTGATGATTATACAATTAGAAAGTACGCGTGCACCTCCTCACTTGAAAATAATCTCTCATATATATATATATATATATATATATATATATATATAATTGAATTTGAGTAACTATATTAATTATCTTTTAGTGCATTGTCTGTTTGTTTTTCAACGTATTTTTAAAGTTTTTTTAATTTAATTATTTATATTATCGATAGTTTGTATTAAGTGCATCTCTAACCTCGTTACTGTCTAAAGACAGAACTTGTGACTCGAGAAGTGTGCTGGGATGAAGAGGGTTGTTTGTTATTAAATCTTTAATTAGAGTTCAAATTCGAGAACTCCATAAAACCCGCATATTTTTGGCAATGATATGACAAACTCAACTTTTGGATAAGAGTAGGAATTCAAGATGAAGACAGACTTGGAATGATGATTTATTATATTTGAATATGAACTACTTTAAGTAAATAAAATCTGGATATGGCGGTGCTAAGAAAACTATTTTGCCATGATTAAAATAGTATATGTATTTATGTTACGTGACAAAATTGGATGAAGATATTGTATGCGCCAACCAATGCCGCAATGCTATGAATCTATATCTATATCTATATCTATATAATTATATATTTGAATGAAGTGTTCGATTCAAAAAAATATTAATTTTGATTAAATTCTAATTTTTTAGGATTTTGAATTTTTAAATTAAAATAAATAATTCTCATTGATTATTTTATGACTCTCTTGATTTTCTAAAAAAATCAAAATTTGAATGTCACTAGGTTTTTCGAATTTTGATTTTTTAATTAAAATAAAAAATTCTCATTAGTTATTTTATGACTATCTTGGTTTCTTAAAATATTCAAAATTTGAATCTTACTAAGCCTCTTAATATGGATTACTTCTTCATTTATCTATAACCCCTCTCCAAAAAAAAAAAGTCTTTTCTTCTTCTATATTGACTCTCTCTCCCTCAAACAATCCTAATAAAACTTCTTTACTAGTTCCTTAGCCCAAAGCAAGAACCCCTCGCTAATTTCCATTTATTCTTTTTTCTTCTCCTTTGTTTTATAGGTATGTAATTTTATTTTTCATTGATCTTAAATTGTCATTTTTCTTTCATTGTGTATTGTTTTACTCAGACATTTCTAATTTGTTGTTTCTTTCTTATTTATATAATTATTGACTTATATTGTTTTATTCTTCTATTACAATTTGTTTCTCATTATTATGCAGCTTTATTGAATTATTGATTTAATTATTCAGTTTTTCTTTTTTTCTTTTTCCTTTTCGTGTGAGTAAGCTTTAGTTTTATCTTTTTGTCTTTTTCCCCAATGAATATAAATTTGATCGTGTTCAGTTGCTAGGCCTTTTTCAATTACCTTGATTTGATTTGTATTTTCTTTCTTTATTTTTTTACTGATTTTTCTATTGATTGGTGATGTTCGGATATAAGTATTTGATTCTTAGAAATCTTGGCAAGTGATTTTTAAGAATAAATAATTAAAAACATTATTTTTGTGTAGATATGATATTTGGAGTTAAAATATTGTAATCAACGGTGACTTACATTTTATATTTGGTTTCTATCATAAAAATGGTTTTGTATCAAATTATTGGGAGTGTTTATTGAGAAAAAAGAAAAAATGCTTAAGACTCGTCGCCTTTGTGGAGCATTAGTCATTTTTGGGCCCTTTTATCTTCACATAGTGGAATTCTTTATATGGAAATTTGGACATCATTTTGTAATGACAGACTTGTATTTGTAATTTTCATTTAATATGTTTTTGTTGATTAGCCTTTTTTTTTTTTTACACTTTATGATTCCACTTTGAGGTTTATTGTATTTGTATTTCTACCTTTTAAAAATTTATATGAGTCTGTTGGTTTATTTATTTTATACATCTTTTTTTATATATAATATATTATATAAAAGACAATTTGGTAAAAGTTGATACATCTTATATTTTTAACTATTTTTGCTTTTGATATTACTACTGTCGTTATTCCATACATTGTAGAATATATGTATAAAAGACAATGTGGTTTTTTTTTTCATTTAATATTTTGTTTGATTAATTTTTTTATTGTTATTTATCAATTATTCTTTCCTTGATTTATTTTTAGTTATCTTCATCTTAATTGTCACACCTTTTTCATCAAAATTTCTCTTTATTTTTATTCTTCTTTTTTTGTCCCAAAATATTTGGAAATTGCCCAATTTTTCTAAAAGATTGCGCGAGTAGCATATGATATGAATATATTTTATAATATTTGAAAGTTATCTAATACCAAATTTGATCATTAAAATTAACAAATAAAAAGGATCAATACTATCAAAATTGTATATTTTTATATCATTTGAAAAATATATTTTTATCTATTCATTTTATAATTATATTTTTTTTAATTTTTATAAATTTAAACACATACTTTTTATCAATTATAATTTTATATGAATTTTCCGAGCATTAACACGGGATTTACTTACACGAGTATATTTATATATTAGGTTTGTGTAGCTATAGAAGCGCTACTACACCTTCAAATTTTCAAAAGTTTATGATAAGTATATATTTTTCGTAATTATACAAACATCGAAAAAAATTTTATAGTCATGCAAATTTTGAAAAATATAGAGTAATCATTTCTGATTTCTACCAAAATTAACGAATCCCACTTGTTAACAAAAGGGCGCGCGCGCACACACAAAGAAAAAAGAAAGCAATTATTTATGGGTGAGATTTCTAGTGACGCTTCTGGTGGATGAGTGAGACAAATGGAATCAGGCGAAACTTTCAATGCATCAGACTCAACAAATGAATTGACCGAGATTGAAGATATCGTAGTTTTACTGGATGAAAATGACTCTTACAGTCGATTCAGGAAATGCCAGTCAAATTGGACTCGACTTCACAATGTGACCCTCTCCCCGGCTTTTGATGCTTTTTGACTTTGGTGCCCTTCTCGTTAATCCCAACCAGGAAAAAATAAATAAATAAAACAAAACAAAAGAGATAATATCGAGAAAAAAAAATAGAAAGAAATAAAAAAGAAAGTCGGTGCTATATGCCTCGTAGTTCGGATGTTTTATTATATAATGATGCTATATTTTTATTTATTTATTGTTATATATTAATAAATAAAAAAAAAAGATGTAGTAGATTCGAGCTGAACAGATGGTGCTACCCTCGCAGGAAAGGAAAACCATCAACAGGGTAAGTGTCCCAATAGAATCGCAACACGTGTCTCCCCGGGGCTCCTTTTTATATCCGGATAACTCCACGTCGTACGGTACATTACTCAGAGAGAGAGAGAGAGAGAGAGAGAGTGAAGTGTCGTCGCTTTTGTTTTCATCGATTACAGGACTAGTTGCAGAGGGCAGCCATGGCGGGGAAGACGGTGTGTGTAACTGGTGGCTCAGGCTTCATAGCTTCATGGCTCATCAAAGACTTGCTCCGGCGCGGTTACACTGTCAAAGCTTCCGTTCGTTATCCCGGTCAGTTCTCTTCTATTTCTGATCTTGCTCTTTCTATTTTTTTGTAGTCTTTCTTGTTCATAATCTGGCTGATTTGCTTTGTTCGTCGTGATTTTCTTAATTAATTTATGTGGGAGATTATGTTTCCACTAATTTTCTGGTTAAATTTTCAGTTGGCGGATGTAATTATAGAGCTAGTCTCAGTTGTTTGGGGAGATTACCCTAATCATATGAATTTTTCAAAAGCTTTACGGTTTGATGATTGATTGATTGATTGATTGAAGGGGTGGAATAATTGGTTCTGCAGATGATCCGAAGAAGACCCACCACTTGATTTCACTTGAGGGAGCTAAGGAGAGACTTAAGCTGTTCAAAGCAGATCTACTTGAAGAAGGGTCCTTTGATTCTGCCATCGAAGGCTGTGACGGTGTTTTCCACTGCGCATCTCCCTTTTTCCTCGAAAGCTCCAACCCACAGGTAGATCCTTTACCCTCAATGTCTCGTTTTTAAAGGTTTCTTATTTAGGGTGAATATTGCCGTGTTTCTCTGCTTTTTACTCTTCTTCATGTTTGTATTGAATTTATTATTGATTTGAGCTTTTGCTTTTCACTCACAGGAAGAATTGATTGAACCTGCGGTGAAGGGGACTGTGAACGTGCTTAACACTTGTGCAAAGTTCCCATCTGTTAAGAGAGTTGTTCTCACATCTTCCGAAGCTGCTATTGCTTTCAATTACACTCCCCGAACAGCTGACACAGTCATTGATGAGTCTTGGTGGTCTGACCCTGATTACTGCAGGGAAAACCAGGTCATCTTTTGTTCTGATTCTCCAAGAAAATCCTGTGATTGTTAGTCACTGTTTTTGAAATATAATCCCATACTAAATAAATTTACACCGGTACCAGATGTGGTATGTGCTCTCCAAGAGATTGGCCGAGCAGACTGCCTGGGATATTGCAAAAGAGAAAGACATTGACCTTGTTACCATCAACCCGTGTTGCGTAATTGGTCCGATGCTTCAGCCATCGCTTAACACGAGTTGTAATCAGATTTTGCAGTTGATCAATGGTAACTTTCATCGTTTTGTTTAAGCCTTATCTGCAAAATTGTAGTATGTTCTTGTGTTTGCTGAGTGGAATATATGGCGATCTTAAAACTCTCTTGACGCAGGTGCTGAGACATACCCGAATACCTCATATGGATTTGTACATGTCAAAGATGTTGTGGATGCGCATGTTTTGGCATACGAGAAACCCGAGGCTAATGGAAGGTATTACATAGTTGAGAGGGCTGCACACCCATTGGATCTCATCAACATGCTGCGTGAAATGTACCCTCATTTCAAATACCCTACAAAGTAAGTCCTTGCTATGTCTTTTGGTTCTTAGAAATCCGACACGAACCTAGGTTAATCAGCATTGCTTGCGTTCCGGAAATAACATTGCTGATCGTGTTTTTGTCGGCATCTCTGTTGTGCAGGTGTGCTGACGGCAAGCCACCAGTGCCTAACTTCAAGGTGAACACAGAGAAAGCAAGGAAACTGGGTGTTGTGTTCACTCCTCTGAAACAAGCCCTCAAGGAAACTGTTGAAACCTTGAAGGAGAAGGGCTTTTTCAAGGAACCATGAAAAGCTATTTAAATTGAAATCAATACCCCTTTGCGATCTGGTGAAAGCCTGTTTGAATGGTTGTTGATCAGTGTTGGAAATAATCTCCGTTTTGTTTGTCGAGAATAATTATTACATGCTGTGTTTGTGTTAGCTTAAGAGATATATATATGTATAACCTCTGAGCTACATTTTGTGACATATGTATGAATGATAACTTTTGGGTATTTCCTGTGACCCGCTTCTGCTGAATTTATATGATTAGAGTTTACCTGGAAAATGTTCCTATTGAATTTGACATGTTTTGGTATTGCTTGAAAATTACTTCCAATTTTTGTGGGACAAATTTCATAATACCCTTTTTGTCATCGTGAAATAGTAAAAAAAATTTGTGGTCGAAATATAGATTAAAAATCTTCCATGTTATGAAAAATTTAGTGCATGTTCTTCTGGTCAATTTTAACTTAACGGTATTAATTTTTTTGAAATATTTGTTATGTTCTTTTTATAAATAGCCGTTAGATTTTAATTGTAGAAAAAAACCGTCGTGATTGATCATGAATTAAAAAAATATAATCAGATAAATATAAAAAAAATTAAATAAAAATTTCATCCCAATTTTTCTCTCATGTCGTCTCTCTCTCTCTCTCTCTCTCTCTCTCTCTCTCAAACACACACACACACACACACACACACACACACATGCACGCGCACGCCGTCTTCTTCCCCCATCCTCTCTCTTTCACCCCTCCACCACCTCCCTCCCTCCCCCCACCCCCTGCTACTCTATGTCACACATGCACAACGGATTTGAAGATCTGAAAAGGTTTTGGGGATGTGGCCATGGACGGAAGGTTTTGGGATGATGGCAATGAAGAAGAGATTTGAAGAGGGTGCAACGGGTAGAAGATTTGAAAAGGGTTGGTGGTGGTAGCCAAAGAATGCGGCGGTGGCGAGCAACATTGTGGGTGAGCTAGGGTTGATGCTAATGGGTGGATGGGTAAGTGGGGGAAAAGGAGGTGTGGTGAAGAAGAAGGGTAATGGAAGAAAGAGGGGGGGGGGGGGGGGGGGAATAATTCTTTCTTTATTTTTTTTATTATAAAATAGGTAAACAAAAATTTGATTATTTCTGAAAATTTATGTTTGGTTAATGTTTCAACAAAAAAATAAATTTAAATTAAAAAGACGTGGGTATATTTTTATTTTATAATGAACCTTAATTAGTTTAATTATTTGTATGTGGTTTCTTTCAAATTAAACTATTTATCTGTAATTATTTTATTTAATGTCTTAATATTTATTTGAGACTTTTGAATTTAGATGGTTTTGTTCTCAATTTTTTCAAAATAAAATTAGATTTTTTTTTTAGCATTTGCTTGTCATAATAAATAATATATTTTTTGACAAATAACTAACAGTACAAATATTTTTAATCTATTAATGAAGTTTAATTAATTAATACAATAAACATAAAATACGTTTTACTAATTTCAATATTTTAATAAATAAATATATTTATTTTTAGTATTTTAATATTTATCTCATAATTTAATTCTAGTTATTTTTGTGCTCAATTTATTTTAGTGCCCAAAAACATTGCTCATATATCAAAAGTGAAAACACAAGGATGTCAATTTCAAACTCAAATTTATTACCCTAGTGTAATTTTCTTTATCCTACTTTTGTTTTTTTTTTTTTAATTTTTCTATCTCATGATGTAATTGATACATGCTTCTTTGGAGTTAGTTTTGGTGTTTAGAATTAAATAGTGTAAAAAGGAAAAAGAATTAAAGCACACACCATTTAGCGTTGCATGAGTGAGATATCAATGTGTAACCAACAAATGATCGAATAGCAACTCAAATATATGAAAAACAATTTAAAATACCCTCTTTTGGACCCTATATTTTCAAAATACCCTAGTTTGAAATTTTTTTTTGAAAATATCCTAAAACGGAGTTCCCGATCTCGGCCAAACTGTTCATGTCAGATCTCGATCCGCGCATCCCCATTATTTTATACATTGTATATATATTATATATATTTTTTTATTCTTGACCGGGATTGGCGATCCCGGCCAACATTTTCCTTTTTTTTTTAAATTAAATTAAAGGTTGGCCGGGGTCGCCAAACCCGGCCAACCTGTTCGAAATTTTTTTTTTATATAAATTTAAGGTTGGCCGGGTTTGGCGACCCCGGCCAACTTGTTTTTTAATTTTTTTTTAATTTATTTAAATGGTTGGCCGGGATTGGCGACCCCGGCCAACCGAAAAAATTAAACTCTCACACCCACACACATACACCAACACTCTCACACACACACACGCACACCAACAGTCTCATGCACACACGCACACCAACACTCTCACACACACACATAAGTTCTCATACACACCCACACACACCAATACTTGTAAATATCATAAGTTCTCACTTCTCACACACACACACACGCACACCAACACTATTAACAATATAAATATAATTAGCATTGAAATTTATTTTTTTCTAACTAACAATAATTATCAAGTTTAATTATCCAACAAATAATTACAAATGAACTATAATAATGAAAATTATCACTATTTGTCTATAAATGATAAATAGTCAAAGTTACAGTTGCATACCTCTAAATAACCAATAAGATTGAACACAATGTAATAATCACACTTACATAAATTAAGAATGAAAATAATTACAAAATAATAATAAAGAGAATCATTCACTACATATATATATATATATATTATTAATTCAAAAAAACTTACACACTTATACAAACTTGCTTCACGATTTATCAACTGCAAAATCAAAAAATATAAAAAAAATTAGAACACTTCACTATTAAAATTGAGCAAATCAAACACAGCATTTTAAACAAGAAAAATGATTTTCTTTATTATTATTTTGTAATTATTTTCATTCTTAATTTATGTAGGTGTGATTATTGCATTGTGTTCAATCTTATTGGTTATTTAGAGGTGTGTAACTGTAACTTTGATTATTTATCATTTATAGACAAATAGTGATAATTTTCATTATTATAGTTCATTTGTAATTATTTATTGGATAATTAAACTTGATAATTATTGTTAGTTAGAAAAAAAATAAATTTGAATGCTAATTATATTTATATTGTTAAGAGTGTTGGTGCGCTCACTTCTGATATTTACAAGTATTGGTGTGTGTGGGTGTGTATGAGAACTTATGCGTGTGTGTGTGAGAGTGTTGGTGTGCGTGTGTGCATGAGAGTGCGTGCATGTGTGTGAGAGTGTTGGTGTATGTGTGTGGTTGTGAGAGTTTAATTTTTTCGGTTGGCCGAGGTCGCCAATCCCGGCCAACCATTTAAATAAATAAATAAAAATTAAAAAACAAGTTGGCCGGGGTCGCCAAACCCGACAACCTTAAATTTATATAAAAAAAAAATTTCAAACAGGTTGGCCGGGTTTGGCGACCCCGGCCAACCTTTAATTTAATTAAAAAAAAAAAAGGAAAATGTTGATCGGGATCGCCAATCCCGGTCAAGAATAAAAAAATATATATAATATATATACAATATATAAAATAATGGGGATGCGCGGACCGAGATCTGACATGAAAAATTTGGCCGAGATCGGGAACTCCGTTTTAGGGTATTTTCAAAAAAAAATTTCAAATTAGGGTATTTTGAGAATATAGGGTCCAAATGAGGGTATTTTAAAAAATTTTTCCAAATATATATTTGGCTACTTTCAAATCCAACCAAAGTAAAGTGTCTTGAACCCCCGACCACATAAAGGGAAAGATGTATTGATGTATTTATTTGATTTGTTGGGAATAGTGGGCTCGAACCCATAGTTTCCGTCTTGACAAAACGATGCTCTCACCAATTGAGCTACAATCCTAGTGAAATAGCTTCAAATAGAAATTTCAAAAAAAAACCTCTTTTCTTTATCTTTGTATGTGGATACTTTTGTGGGATATATTTTGTGCACATTTGAGTTAATTTACAATGCAAACAAAATGTCAAAGTACAATTTTTTTTTAAAAAAAAAATATCTATGTTTTGCATGGGAGAAAAAATATAGAGATTTAACTTTCACCAAAAATTTTCTCTCTGGAAATATAAGTCCAAGTTCTAATTTCTTAATAAATAAATATAATAGAAAATTAAATGAAATAAATATATATATTTGAACAAATATTTCATTCTCGCTTTGCTTCAGAATCAAGGAAAGATAGTACCGTAGTAAAAAAAAATAAAAATGAACTGATTTAAGTTAAACAAAATGAATTAGATAATTCAGTGGATTCTCGAGTGTGCAGTCGGCATCAATAATGGGATTTGAAATTATTAAAGGCACAATAAAATCAATAATAGAGTGGTACATGACTGAAGATATTTTTAATTTGTTCTATTTGATCAATCATCATCTTCCAGAGACTTCCTTAATATAATATTATATAAAAACCATGACAGCTGTCACAACACCAAATATGAAGTTCGGGGTGCAAATACATTGTGCTGTGTCCTTTGCATAAAATAATATCATTTTTTTTTTAAAAAAAATTCATACCATCTATCTTCTTAAATTATATTATAATTTTTTTAATAGCCATTATTGACAATTAATGATACACCTATAATGACAAATTGATCACAATAATAATTGTCATTAAAATTATGTGACAAGATTTTATGATCAATTTTGCACTATTTTGTTATTTTTTTTACATTATATTATCACTATTAACATTGTGCAAACTATATTTTGTGATAATATAAATTTGTTGTCACAAATATATATATAATTAGTGATAATTTTTTATTATCATTTATTATATTATCACAAATATTCATTTTCTTGTAGTGTATTGATATAATAATTGCAATAGACCATTGTGCAACTTGTTAATTGTAATAGATTTTTTTAAGAAAAACAAAGGTTATATAATTAATTTGCTTTGGCCTTTGTACATTGAAAGAGAAGATATGCATACACAAACACACACACACACACACACACACACATGTTGGTGCTGCGTATTAATAATGTTGTAATTATCCGGTCAAGCTAATGATATTTTAGGGTAAATTTCACTTTGTTTCCTCAAATTATATAGTTGGTGTCATTTGCCCCTTTCAACTCTTTAAATTTATACTTCGTCTCTTCAATCTATAAATATGAAGTTGATGTTCAATTATGCCCCTGTTGTCAATATATTTAATAAATATTAAAGTTTAATTCCAAAAGGTCTTTTTTGTTAATAATACAAAGTAATTAACGTAAATTTTTCTAGCTATAAAATGATATAGTTAAAATTTATCCTAGTTAATTTCAGATTTATTTTCTTTGAACTTCAAATTTGTAGTTGTATATGTCGTTATCTTTTGGAATTTATTTTGTGGCCAAAGAGCTTATAATAAGTATATGCTGGTCAATAGTTACATAATTAATTTAAATAAAAACTATAATTTTATTTAAGAAATTAACTAATTGAGTTTAGATATATGTTGTGTTATTTTATAGCAACAAGGTTGTAGATTTGTTACTTTGCGTGATTAAGTGTAATTAAAAGTTTAAAATGTCAATGTTTTTATCTGAGTCTTCATCTTTTCTTTCTTTTCTTTTTTGGCAAGTACTTTGGAAAGAGGAACAAATTTGAAAACAAAACTAATGTTTTCATAGGTTGAGAGAAAAGTAGTTATTCAAGGAGTTAAGGAGGAGTTTTTGGAATAAAAGAGGTATATTACAACTAATTGAATATATCAATACTGTCAAATGAAGAACGAAGAACAAACTATCATAATTTATGATCATCAATTAACAAATTACTATACAGTAGAAACAAACTAATATACAAATAGAATAATACTCGTATTCATGGGAATTCAAACCCAAACTTAAAGGTTGTGGGGTCTCCATTTTATCAGTAAGGCAATGCCTCGTCAGCAGTTAAGGAGGAGTTAAGGACGGCAAAGTAACACCGCAATATTGTTTGAGGGATAAAGTGGAATTCGTTAGTTATCTTATCTAATTGCAAGTAATGACTTAAGATTGTCAAATAATTGATGTGTAATTTAAAAGGAGTGGTTAATTATTAACAAATGCGTTAATTTGTCTACCTAGTTGAATTTTGACTAAAATTTTTCTATTTTACAATATAAAAAGTAGGCGTGCCTTCTAATTTTGATTTAAAAAAATCTAGGGTAAATTATGAAAAATCACCCAACATTTATGATCGATTGCATTTTACTCCCTATCATTTGCATTTGTGTAGAAACAACACTTAACCTTTTAAAATTGGTTCCTAACACCCCCCAAACTTTGATTATGGTGGCATCCAGGAGAATATTCTATCACATGTTAGTGTGAAATCGATCATTTATTTATAACAATTAATATCTGCATTGAAATGCAAAGTTCAGGGGTAAAATACAACAATCTACATACGCTAGGTGGTAATTTTGTGTTTTTATTTAGAGTTAATTATACTTTAAATACCATCCGAACTATGCATGTTTTTAAACTTTGCAACATGAAATTTTAAGTGTTCTGATTACCACCTAAAAATTGCATCTTTTTACCAGTTGCTACATAATTGTATTTTTCAGCCAAAAATCTGACCTAAAGTGGCAAAACGTGTTGCTGCTCCAGTTGGTATTTTTGGTTAGAGAATGCAATTAGGTGGTAATTGGTAAAAGACTGAAAACTTTAGGTAATAATCGATATTACTTAAAACTTGTGGTTGTAAAGTATAAAAGCACGCATAGTTCGGGTGAGAAAATATAATTAACTCTTTTATTTATTTTGTATGGACTAAACATTTAGTGACACTAATGGACAAACATTTCAAATTAATCATGAAAGTTCAATCAATAACCAAAATTGAACTAAAATTCATTTTACCCATGAAATGGAGAGCAAGATAACGGTTAAAAGTATAAAAAAGAACTTGCTTAAACTGACTGAATAGTTTCGTGCCCCATGTAGTGGCAATTTTGTGCATTTTTTGAGTATTATAGGGCTGCTCGAAATTTTTTTTTTCAATACTTTCGGCCATAATTTTTAATACGTTTAGATGCCATCTTGTTCTATGTTTCATGGGAAAATTGAATTTTAGTTTAATTTCGCATATTGATTGAATTTTTGTGATTAATTTGAAGTGTATGGAATTAGTGTGTGAAAATGTATATTTTGAATGAAATAAATAAAAATTTAAAATTACTCCCTAATATATGCGGATAGCTTCATTTTGCCCCCCCTTAATTTTTGCATTTTAGAGCAAATACTAATAGGCATGAATGAGCGGTTGATTTTGTCTTTACGTATAATAGAATATTATCTTAGATGCTGCTAGATTGGATTCAAGGGTGTTAGCAATTAGTTTTAAAAAGTCAAATAGTGTTCTTGCACAATCACAAATGATGGAAGGCAAAGTGCAATAAGCCTAAATATTAAGGGGGTTGTACACAATTTAACAAAATTAAAATGTGGCGAATGAGAAGGTCTCCAATTGTCATGTCAGCTCCCTAAAAAAACAAATCAGTTTGCTCGTTATAAAGGGGAACACACCAGGCATCCTCCATTGTTATTTGTTCATCACTTTCACAAATCACACAGAACACACAGCGAAAACAAGAACAAGATTGTACCTTTAGAAGCGGAATGAGTACCGTTTGTGTAACCGGAGGATCAGGCTACATTGCCTCATGGCTTGTCAAATTCTTGCTCCAGCGTGGTTACACCGTCAAAGCTTCCGTTCGTTTTCCCAGTCAGTCATTCTCCCTCCTCTCTCTGTCTCTCTAGATTCATCTCTCTGTTCTTGTGTTTTGTAGCATTTCATGATGTGGGTTTCCATAATCTGTGTATTCTGGGCTTTTTATAGCGTTTCATGATGTGGGTTGCCATAACTTTAACCTACGGAGATTCTATTTATATGTCTATGCACGTGTGTGTTTCGTGTGTGCATGATCCTCTGAGTTTTGGTGATTTTACAGAGAAATTGGCGGAAATGTGATCAAAAACTTGATGTTAAAACACTATGACTATTATTTTTACGGTGATTAGATTGTGTGGTTGTTTTCCAAACAAATTTTCATGATTGATTGAAGATGTGGAATAATTAATCTGCAGATGATCCGAAGAAGACCCAGCATTTACTTTCACTCGAGGGAGCCAAGGAGAGGCTCACCTTGTTCAAAGCAGATCTATTGGAAGAAGGGTCCTTTGATTCCATAATTGCTGGCTGCGATGGTGTTTTTCATACTGCATCTCCTTTTTTCTTTGAGACCAACGATCCACAGGTTCCTTCTGTGTCTTTTCTACATTTATTCGGGAATTCTCCTTGTTACATGTATATAATTCATTTTGTTTTCTTTATGCCATTTGGATTTTGGAGTCGATTCTTGTGCTGGTGTGATCTTTTCCTCTATTGCTTGAAAAAGAATTGAGAGGGTCACCCCATGTTGAGCCTTTGCAGTAGCCATATCCGGATTGGTTGGTTAGTGGTCAGAAACCAGGAGGTTAAAAACAAAAAAAAGAGAAAAAAAAGAATTGAGACCTTTGTGTCAAATATGAGAATGTTGTTGTCATCTTCTTAGTTCGTGTACCTTAGCAACTAGCTTCACCAATTTTTGCAAGCATTTTTACTCACCTCAGCTTTCACTTCCCGCAGAAAGATTTGATTGACCCTGCATTAAAGGGGACACTCAATGTGCTTGCATCTTGCGCAAAAGCACCTTCTGTTAAAAGAGTTGTTTTGACGTCATCCGAAGCCGCTGTTGCTTATAATGGTAGACCTCGAACACCAGATGTGGTAATTGACGAGACTTGGTGGTCTGACCCCGATTATTGCAGAAAAAATCAGGTAGTTTTCTTCTGTTTTATGGATCAGAGAGGTTGATCAAGTTGATTGGCTCCCTGTTTTAGCATTTTTGCAAATTCCAATGGCTAATATAATGTATTTCTGATCCATTACATACTTTTAGTTTGCCACTCCCACAATCGGAAAGAAGGTTTCTAAGGTTTCATATTCGTCATTAAAGTGCTTTTTATGCACTGATGATAGCTTATACTGTACCAAAAACTTCACGAGTGAATGTTGGTATTTATTGTTGCTCATTATCTTTTTCCTTTTCTTGTATTGGTAATTACCACATTAGTCTTACCTTTTCGGTGACATATTTGGTTAATGCTACTGCCAGCTATGGTATGTGCTCTCCAAGACATTGGCTGAGGATGCTGCCTGGAAGTTTGCAAAGGAGAAAGGTATTGACATGGTCACAATAAACCCGGGCTGTGTAATTGGTCCTCTGTTGCAACCAACACTCAACACAAGTTGTGCTAATATTTCGTATTTGATAAATGGTAAGTCCTATCCTCTTTAGTGCTTAGGTTTTAGTCCGTCTTATTGACAGGCGCCTTTTCGATACTACACACACTTGTGTGTATTTTTGCAAATGCGGTATATCAAGAACTTGTATGGTAGTAGATTTACCTTTCTGTTCCTGAGAATATGCAGGTGCCAAAACATTCCCAAATGCGGCCTATTCATGGACAGACGTCAAAGATGTTGTAAATGCACATATTTTGGCATTTGAGACACCATCAGCTAATGGAAGATATCTCATGGTGGAGAGGGTTGTACACTTCTCAGAGATTACACAGATGCTGCGTAAACTGTACCCCAATTTTAAACTTCCTGAAAAGTAAGTTTCTGTTACGAGTCTGGTGTCAAAAACGTGCTTTATGTGAAATAAGATTCATCCGTGTGACTATGTTCTAGGGCATCATGCCTTTGCTTGCCAAGAAAATAGCGAACACGAAATATCATCAGTCAGGCCAGCACGGTCTTGGTGTGATCTTGCCATATATGAGAGAACGATTTAGTTGTCTGTCTGCTTTTCGTAATCTGGACTGATAGGTGCTAATAATGTAACTATTCGGCGCAGGTGTGCTGATGAGAAGCCGTTCCAGTCCACATACCAGGCCTCGAAAGAACGAACACATAGCCTAGGTGTTAAGTTCACTCCGATAGAACAAAGCATCAAGGAAACTGCTGAAAGCTTGATGGAGAAAGGGTTGTTGAAACCCATACATATCAAATAAATGCCTCATTGTGTCTGTGGTGTGGTTTGTTTGCTTAGAATAGTTGTCTGTTTGCTCATTGTGTATGATTGGATGAGCACCATACCAAAGTCGTAGGTTTGCTTGTTTGGAATAAGTGAATAATCTGTCAGCTGAGCTACTCTCATTGTGTGAATAATAAATCTGTTGTTGTCGCTTTTCAGTTGCTGAGGTTGAATGAACTGCACTAGCAAATTTATAATCCTAAGCCACCTCTGTGTCGATCCCAATTCAGTATGTCGTATTTATAATCCTAAGCCACCTCTGTGTCGATCCCAATTCAGTATGTCGTATTTATAATCCTAAGCCACCTCTGTGTCGATCCCAATTCAGTATGTCTTATTTATAATCCTAAGCCACAAGGGTTTTTTGCTTTGATCAAGAAATTAATTTTTGTTGCATTTTTCCGGTGCAAATGTCACCGGAACACTTGCGCGACTGTCGTTGGAGAGGCTTCTCTGGTCAGCAAACTCTTTCTATTTCCTAAATTCCAGCTCCTCACATTTTCTCCCGGGTTTTTCTTTCATGAATTGGGTGTTTACACTTTTTGATCTAAATTCAATCACGCGTTATGTATTAAATTTTTTATAAAATATATATAATACGTGATTGAATTTAAATTAGAAGGTGCATAAATAGGACCATATATCCTGTTCAGAATTTTCCTTCAATATGAGTGATTGCCACATCGCAAAGCGTCGCGTCATCATATTTTCAAGAAAAGCAACAAAAACATTTTTTTTATATGATGGACCTACCAATAATAATATGACTTAAATAACACCCTTTCCCGCACTAATAATTAATTGGTCAATCATGCCCACTTGCAAATTGCAATATATCAGTTAAATTATTATTATGGCTAAAATGGAATCTGCTGAATTTAATAGTTACAAACATATAATTTTTTACCTCTACTTTTTCTGAATTTGTATGCAAGTAGACGTGGTGTAGTATATGCTGATGCTTGTGGAGAAGTTTCTTTAATTTAGGACAAGTGCCATGTTTAATTTTTTTTTCTTTCTCTTTTATTATATATTTTTTACTTTTTTTTTTCTCTTTCATCCCCCACTTTTTAATATTTCTTTTTATTTTCTTTATGTTTATTTTTAATTTTTAATCTTTTATATATCATTAATTTAATAAATATATTAAAAGTTGTATTGTTATAAAAATGAACAAATATCTATAAAATAACTATATTTTATAATTATTGTTTGCGTTATAAATATATTTATATTTTTCCTTTTTTAATTTTAACTTCAACAACGACACTTGTGCACTTCTTTTTGTTTTCTTTTTTCTTTTGGTTTTCGGTTTAGATATTTTATAGATATTTATTCATTTATGTATAAATATAATTTTTAACTATTTCTAATATATTTATTGAATTGATGATAAGTCAAAAGTCAAAAAATTTAAAATAAAATAAATTAAAAAAAAATATATAAAGAAAATTTGAAAAATATTGAAAAGTGAGAAATGGGATAAGAAAGAATAAAAGAAAGTAAGTAAAAATAAACATGTAATAAGAGAGAGAGAGAGAGAGAGAGAGAGAGAGAGAGAGAGAGAGAGAGAGAAATCAAACCTCATAATTGTCATAAATTGTGATGCTTCCTAATGGAGAAACACCTGGGATATATTCTAAACCAGCAGCCGCAGCAGATTGGTAGTTGAGCATATGACACATATTTCTCTAAGAATCACATCATACAAGGCTTACACCTACCACTACCACTACCACACACACACACACACTAAAATCACAGAGTCCCTCTTGAGAAGCTGAAACAACTAGCGCGCCAATGAAGACGGTGTGCGTAACCGGAGCATCAGGCTACATTGCTTCATGGCTCGTCAAGTTGCTGCTCCGGCGTGGTTACACTGTCAAAGCCTCTGTTCGTGATACCAGTTCAGTAACTCTCTACTCCCCCACCCCGGTATATAATTGATTTTTGTATCATTCGGCGATCTGGGATGTCATCATATATCTTGAAAACGATGGCTTTTGATGCAAAAAGATGCAAATTTGAAGATTTAATTTGTGTCTTGATTTATTTGTTTATTTTTGTATTATATTGGGAACCAGTTAATTGTTAAATCAACCACTTGAGCGTTAGTTGGTAATGCTGATTGTTTCCTCATCATTCAATTAGGGAACACTCACCATATTCACCTCTTACCCACTTCATAACAAGCTATAAGAGTGAAGATTGGGCATTTGAACCTTTGCTCTGTTATTTCATGAGAATCATTTATGACTGAGAATAATCTGCAGATGATCCAAAGAAGACAGAGCATTTACTCGCACTCGAAGGAGCGAAAGAGAGACTTCATTTGATCAAAGCAAATCTACTGGAAGAAGGATCCTTTGATGCTGTGGTTGATGGATGCGATGCTGTTTTTCACACTGCTTCTCCTTTTTTCATGTCAACCACAGAACCACAGGTTCCACCCCCTTTCTTCTCTTTGCATTTATCTGGGTTTCTCCTTATGACAGACCATGTAAAGAGAGACGAGCGACTGTGGTTTTCGGGATACTGCAGATAGACAAAAATGGATATTCCAATAGTGAAAAGCTGAAAATGATCTGCTGCTGGTGTATATTGAGCATTAGATATATATTTGAGTGATGCAACTCCTAAATTTTATTACGAATCACTGTTTTGACTCCAAACAAAATTGGTTCGAGAGGGAAATTGCAAAATAGGAAATAAATTTGAAGTTCATGAAAAGGCAAAAGCTTGTTGGTTATTCACTTGGTAGCCTGCGTAATAGATATACTATGTTAGTTAAAATTAATGCACAGAGAACAACTTTAACCCCTTTTGATAGAAGAATCTAAAAACAAAATCATGAGCCTGATTCTAGTAGGCTGATGAAGAATCAATGCCATTTTCACGGTTGAAGGTATTTTTTGCTTGCTGTTTAGATTTGGGGCTCATTTGGTGTGGTGGGACTGTGTTTTTTTCCCTCAAATTCATTGAAAGCGTATTAAAATGTGGCGCCCATGAAGACGTTATGCACATATGTTTTAGAATGAGACCTTCCACTGTCAATTTAATTGACTATTTATACACCTTATTAAATAACTTCACCACGGTTTTCAAGCATTTTTCACTCAATTCAGCTTTTGCTTCCTGCAGGCAGAATTGATTGATCCTGCGTTAAAGGGGACGCTGAATGTGCTTGGCTCATGTGCAAAAACGCCATCTGTCAGAAGGGTTGTTTTGACGTCTTCCATTGTTGCAGTTTTTGGCAATGGTAAACCTCGCACACCGGACGTGACAGTTGATGAGACTTGGTGGTCCGATCCTGAGTTCTGCAAACAAACACAGGTGAGTTTCACATTTCTCGTATTCTATTATGACAGATGTTGACGATGTTAATGGTGCAGAGTCTCTAGCATGTTATTTCTTGGTTGGTATTGTGATCTACAAGTGGTTTTTATAATACTTTACCTGTATGTTCATTTTGGCAATCCACCTGAATACAAAGGATAAGAATGTTCTCTCCACAAGTACATGCTTGAAAAATATACATGCTCTCTCTCTCTCTCTCTCAACCAATGTGGCGAAACATTTCATTTAAGGCAGAACATAATAGAAACAGTGATAATTTATGGTGCCAAAGATAGTGATCACTACATTGGTCAGTAAATCAGTTGATTGACTGCTCATGCCATGATTCTTGACAATTGTTCCTTTTACTTTATTCTTGTCACATTCTTACAAATTGTAATATTACTTCCACCAGCAATGGTATATGCTTTCAAAGACATTGGCGGAGGATGCTGCGTGGAAGTTTGTGAAAGAAAAAGGTATTGACATGGTTGCTATAAACCCAAGTATGGTAATTGGTCCACTGCTGCAGCCAACTCTGAACACAAGCTCTGCTGCAATTTTGAAGCTGATAAACGGTGAGTTCCACAGAGTTATGCTTAGATTTTAGTTCCTGTCTTCTGTGTGATTCACTTGCTAATGTTGTTTCAAGTCCATCTTTCTTTTGATGAATTGTTAAAAAACATTCTTTTCCTCTTTTGTTTTCCATAATTGCTGAGTTAACAGCAGACAAAAAAATTTATTGGTCATTTTACTAATTATATGGATGTAAAACTTGAGTAGTTTGCTTTTGCCTGCCAGATGAACATGTATGCTAAAAACTTGGTAATCTGGTCCTCTGTTCTAATATGCAGGTGCAGAATCATACGGAAATGTTACAATGGGATGGGTAAATGTAAAAGATGTTGCAAATGCACATATTCTTGCATTTGAGAACCCATCAGCTAACGGAAGATATTGTATGGTGGGGAGTGTTGCCCACCTTTCACAAGTTGTGAAGATATTACACGAACTGTATCCTACTCTTCAACTTCCTGAAAAGTAAGTCCATTACGAATCAAACTTAAAAGTAAGTATTTGATATGAACTATGATTGATCTCTGCTTGATGCTGCTATATGGGTGCTAGCTTCACCAAAATGGTCCTTCTAAACACATGCCTGCACCCCGGAGTTGGTCGCTATTTGAAATCCTTTTCGATTGAACCAAACAGATGATCTATAAATTAGTAACTAGTGGGAAGCTTTATTTTAATTTCAAGCTCATTCTAAAAGTGTAGAGAAAGATTGGCTGCCCCTTCTCTCATTAGGTTATTTTGCAGAGCTAAAATTTATGGATCCCATCAGAATGATGAGGAGCCAAACGTTTTGTTTGTCTGATTCTTGAGTAACCTGTTTCTTTTTGGCTGCTATTGTTTAGTTGAGAAAGGATATTCACCAACTCCTATAATTAGTGATATTTGACAAGTATGGTCTTTTGTTAAATGAATTTACCACTGCTTT
The DNA here is from genome assembly GCA_026212405.1 of Petrea volubilis. Lineage (NCBI taxonomy): Eukaryota > Viridiplantae > Streptophyta > Magnoliopsida > Lamiales > Verbenaceae > Petrea > Petrea volubilis. Next base: position 16,200,778 of record CM047886.1, read on the forward strand.
TGTGATGAATCTCACTTGTTATTCTTGATTTATTTACTTTCTTGGAAATTTCTGTACAGGTGTGCGGACGACAAACCATTGGTCCCCACGTACCAGGTCTCGAAAGAAAGAGCGAAAAGCCTAGGTGTTGTATTCACTCCTCTTGAACAAAGCATTAAGGAAACTGTTGAAAGCTTGAAGGAGAAAGGCTTTTTTAAAGGCGATATTTAACTGTCCCACTGCCGCTGCTCTTTCGGGGCTGATGTATGCTTGTTGTATACACTATTCCATTGTCATGAGAACTGTTGTATTTTTGTATCAGCACCATCTCTATATCCCTTGTTTCCTCCTTGAGAATTATATATGATCTCTTTGCAACCATTTGTACAATACATACACAGTTAAATTCTGTATTCCCTTTCAATGGCTTTCGAATTTGCAGTTCTGTATTACGACTGATTTCGATTCATTGTAATCCTCCCGTCATAATATTCCGCCGCACCCGCCAAAACCCGAACCGCGTCCCCCTCCATTTTAATCAATAGTCATCTTCACTCTAATAATTAAGGTAAAGTATTTTAGGTTCCAAATTGATAACAGTCCCACACCACCAGACCAACCACTTCCGACTTATCAATTAAAATGGAATCTTTTGCAATAATGTTGAATTCTAAAAGCACAAGCATTGTCCTTTTCTTTTTATGCGAATTTGTTTAAAAGCACATTCAAAAACTGGTTGGTGAGCAGTCTAATCCATTAGCGTGTATAATATCTTCTCAAGCATCATTGAAGACTAACACAGTAACGCTAACAGCAATCCCTCTCTGTTCTTCAAACACTACACACTCAAACACACACTAAAAATACAGAGATCAACAAGAGTCCATTGAGAAGCCGAGCCGAAGAAGCATAGTGATGAAGACAGTGTGTGTAACTGGAGCATCAGGTTACATTGCTTCATGGCTCGTCAAGTTGTTGCTCCAACGCGGCTATACCGTCAAAGCTTCTGTTCGTGATACCAGTTCAGTAACTCTCTTCCCCATCCCTCATCTCTTATACATTTGGATTTCCGTATCATTTGGTGGCCAGAGATGCCATCATTGATCAATCATAAAAGTGATGGTTTTGAGCAGATAAGAATAGAGGCCCAACTTGAAGATTCAATTTTAAATATCTTTGTTCTTTCAACCCTTGCTTAAAACGATAATAGTCTTCCATAGTTTTGCCTTGGCATTTAGAATTTATAGGAAGTGCAAATTGCAACTGACATATTGGAGCTCGAGTTTGACGAGTCTAAAAATTTAAATAGCACAGGTTAAAAATATCAAGATCAGGAATTTCAACCTTTACCCTATTATTTCTTGAGAATCATTATACGATTTATTTGGATATCTGAGATAATCTGCAGATGATCCAAGGAAGACAGAGCACTTACTCGCACTCGAAGGAGCGAAAGAGAGGCTTCACTTGATAAAAGCAAATCTAGTTGAACAAGGGTCCTTTGATGCTGTAGTTGATGGATGTGATGGTGTTTTTCACACTGCTTCTCCTTTTTTCTTTTCAAGTACTAACCCAGAGGTGCACACCTATTTATTATATTTATGCAATCTAATTGAATATCAGACATGTTTTGGTTTATAGGCCTTACTAAAAACTTTCACCATAACTCTCAATCATTTAAGTGTTCACTTCCCATAGGCAGATTTGATTGAACCTGCATTAAAGGGGACACTGAATGTTCTCGGCTCATGTGCGAAAACACCATCTGTGAAAAGGGTTGTTTTGACATCATCCATCGCTGCAGTTACGGTCAATGGAAAGCCTAAAACACCTGAGGTGGTGGTTGACGAGACGTCGTGGTCAGATCCTGAGTTCTGCAAACAAATACAGGTCAATCAGACAAACTTTTCCAGAGAAGATGTTATCTCTATCGAATTTGTTTTATTTATTTATTTTTTTTCTGTGACTGACCGAATGAAATGTGACCTACAAGTTTTGTCATCAGCAATGGTACTTTCTTGCAAAGACACTGGCAGAGGATGGCGCGTGGAAGTTTGCAAAAGAGAAAGGTATCGACATGGTTGTTATAAATCCGAGTATGGTAATTGGTCCACTGTTGCAGCCAACTCTTAACACAAGTTCTGAAGCTATTTTGAAATTGATAAATGGTAAGTTCTATCCAGTTTTCCTTACATTTTAGTCCTATCTTTGATTAACTGTCACATCATATTTTTGTTTTTAAATTATGACACAAGAACTATTGCATTGGTAATCTCCACCTCTCTGTTGTTGGAATATGCAGGTGCAGAAACATATCTAAATGCTGCAACTGGATGGGTAAACGTAAAAGATGTTGCAACTGCACATATTCTTGCATTTGAGAACCCTTCGGCTAATGGAAGATATTGTGTGGTGGAAAGCGTTGTACACACTTCACAAATTCTGAAGATAGTACGCCAACTCTACCCTACTCTTCGACTTCCTGAAAAGTAAGTCATTACTATGATCGAATTTGAAGATGTATTTTATCCTTATTAAATCTATATATACCTTATACAGGTGCGCCGATGACAAGCCATTTATGCCTACGTACCAGGTCTCGAAAGACAGAGCGAAAAGCCTAGGTGTTGAATTCACTCCTCTTGAACAAAGCATTAAGGAAACTGTTGAAAGCTTGAAGGAGAAAGGCTATTTTAAAGCTACACCCGACACTTAAATACTCCCTTGCTCTTGTAGGGTGTCATTGTATGTTCGTTAATCATCAGCACCATCTCAATATCCTATGTTTCTGGAAGAAGAATAAAAACTCTGTGCAACCATTTGCACAATATATAAACAGTTGATTCTGTATGGCCTTTCAATGGAATCGCAAATTTGCACTTCTATTTTATAACTCATTGTAAAAATCATTTAAACCAACTGGAACCTCTCTGAAATGCTTACATAGCAAAGTACTATGAGATTAACCTTTGTAGCTAGTTACTCTGTAAAAATAAGATATTTTACACAGGATCCCCCACTACATTCTATTGCTTTCCACTCCTCTTCATCTAGAATATGATCAGGTACCCTGTGACTTTCCAAACAAGAATGATTTTGATTCAGAGACACTTAAATCCCTAGACACAGCACCCGAAGAAGAAGCAAAGGTGACTCTTGAATTCACAGAGAAATCGCCCCACGAAGACTCATAACCACAACATCTGCGTAGCTCACCGTGATCACCATCTGACAGGGACATGAAATTGTACAATGCAGATAGCCCCGAAAGAACATGTTCATGCATGTCCATTGAACGACCTCCTAAAGCCACTTCTAAACTCGAGCAGGAACCAGCTCGTGATTCATCCATATCCGCAACTGTCAGGCAAGAATCCGTGCTATTACCCTCATCTATCTCCCCTGAAACTTCAGAGGATGAGAAGAACCGGTCCTTGAGAAGCTCTGTAGCAGACGGCCTCGAGGGAGAGGGCAACAAGCATTTTTCGATAATCTCCTTCACCTCAGGATCCTTCACCTTCCCCAGGGCAGCAGGCTTAATCCCAGATGACACTTTCTTGAAAATCTGCGCCGGATTCGTGCACTCAGAATAGGGATAATCACAAGTAGCCAACTCCATCAAACACAACCCGAAAGCGTATACGTCCACCAATTCATCGTACTCCTCATCGTAATACTCGGGCGCCATGAACTCCGGTGTGCCAACCAGAACCCGAAGCGGGCCCTGCTCTATGGGAATCGCCAGTCCGAAATCTCCGATCTTCATCTCATGGCCATTGTTGGCATCAACAAATATGTTGTCACACTTCAAATCACGGTGAATAATGCGCGGGTTTAATGTTTGGAGATATTGCAGGCCCTGTAAAATCTGTCGGCCCCAATTCTTGATCGTCGGCACGTCGACGGCGCCGAGTTTCTTTATGTATTGCCTCAGGCTGCCGGAGGCGAACAACTCGGAGATCATATTCACAGTTTTCTTTTCGTAATCCAGCCAGAAACTGTAGCACTTCATGATGTTCTTGTGGCTCAGGGATTTCAACAGGACAGCCTCGGAGAACAACTTTTCTTGATTATCCGGGGAGTTTAAGGTGGTTTCATCGTCGATGCAGATCTGATTCCACGCAATCTCCGTATTGCGAACCAAATCGAAACCCTTGTACACATCCTTGAACGCCCCTCTCCCGATGATTTTCTTGTATCGAACATATTGCCCACACGGCGATTTCTCTGCAACATCGTTTTTGTTAAAACTACCAGGTTTTGATTCGTCCACAAGAACCCCTTCTTCGGAATCCATGGCGAAGATGATTAATGCCCCGAATCAATGCTCCAAAAAAAGAAAGATCAGAATAGGTTAAAGAACAAGATGTTCAGAAAACGCTTCGAGGGCAACGGAGAACGAATCGTGAGACGAACAACAGAATCGCGAACACCACGAATCCATCTTCAACAACGACGCATTCAAACCAGATTTTTTCCAGGCCTGATTGTCTCCGATCAACTCCATCAGTCCTTTTTCATCAAGATTGTGTTTATCGTCCTTTTTGCACTATGATTTCTCGACGCTCGGAGAATGGATAGGAATTAGAGAAAGTAAAGAACACGAAGAGTCAGTACCAAAAAAAAAAAAAGAACACGAAGAGTCAGTACCAAAAAAAAAAAAGAACACGAAGAGAAACAGATGAGAGAGAGAGAGAGAGAGAGAGAATTGATTATCAAAGAGACCCCATAATGATGCGTAACTTGAGAAAAAGAATATTGAGATGGGATTCGATTCGATATATATCGATCACAAGTAGCAAGTTTGCAACCGCATAGGAGTTTGGATTAATTCTGTTGCGTCCTATTATTCTAATGTTTATCAATTTATAATACGAGTTTCTTTCAAAAATGTAAATATCCTTCTTAGAGAAAATTTTATTTTTCGTCTCTTATGTATACATTTATTTCGATTTTATTCCTTTATATTCTCATATTATCATATTTGATCCCTCACGTTATATTTTATTATTTAATATCATCATCCCATTAAAAATTTTCATTAAAAAACAATGTCGCCGGCGTACACTGCAATATTGCTATGCGCGCTTGCAAATTTCAATCACTTACGTTAGCTCCAACAACATCCTCATTTTCGAAATTAAAAAAAAATTCAAAGTTCTTGCAAAGTTACCCTCAACAATCACGGTTTAGGATAAAATCATAATCCCTTTTTAAAATAGGGTATTTTAAAATACCAACTCCAAACTAGGGCAAACAAAAAGCTTCTTTAGTTATCGTCATTAAGTAAAGTTTTTCAAAACTGCCAATTATATTTCAAGTGTTGTGTGTAGATTTATTCTAGTATTCTCTCCCATTATCTAGAAACTACTTTGATTTATTTATTTATGGTATTTGGCAAATATGAAGTATTTATTTTGTATATTTACGTTAAATATATATTTCATTTATTTATTTATTTTATTTCCACTGATTTCTTTATAACATAATTATATTTATAATTATATAAGCACATAGCTATCATTTGACACAATGCAAATATATATTTCATTATATTTATTGATTTAATTTTCATTATATTATTTCAATAAATGAATTCATGACAAAATTGTATTTATAATGATATATGAGTATAATTATATTTTTGCACAAAAATTATTTTCTTTCCTTCCGTTTTTCCATCCAAACAAATAGGAGAAAATAGTTATCTTACCATTTTCCTTCCATCTAATTTCATTTCATCCAAATATACATGTGAAAAATTAAAATCCACACATTTTCTTTTTTTTAACTTTTTTTACCTCTCTTATTTTTTTTCGTCCCTATTTTCTTTCATTTGTCAAACATAGTTTTAGGGCTCTAAAAGGGTGGATTTATTTTGCTTGAATAACTCATACGTTCCCTTAAGTCATTATGAGCCCACATGAGTGAGTAGACTTGCTTAGTCATCCAACAAAAAAGCTACGATGATTGCGTTAAATGAGATAGCTGCCAAGATGACTGGTGAGAAATCAACCTAGCAGAGCATTTAATGGGCACATTGACTAAGGTAATTTGTATTTAATGCCTAACTGCCTAAGTCATTTGAGAGATTGTATGTCCCATTAACGAAATGTCCAATTATAAGCTCAGGCGCACCACTTGATTTGGAGATCAAGGGTGGCCCCTATTTCCAATAGCTCGGGAGTGGAGATGAGTGAATCTCCTCGAACGATATCTCAATATCGGGTCATGGGGTGATGAGAACAAGTGACCCCATGGGGCGTTGCAATATAAAAGTATTAGAGCACACTTCCCACCCCTTACTTGTGGGTTTGGGGAGGTATATGTGTGTTTGTCTTGTTAAGATCGTGTCACGTGATAAGCTTAAATTATATCACGTCAAATATATTATGTTAAATTGAACTAGTCCTTTGAAATTTGAAAATTGAAAATATTAATATAAGAAAAATTAGTTTTAGATTTTTCAAAAAGAATATCAAAAATAAATTAATTACAACGTATAAATATAAATGAAATATAAAAGTTGTTAGACAAGAAAAAAATAATTTGACTTAGAAATTTATTTTATAGAATTAAAGACACAGAAATTAATAGGCATCCGTATGTGTAAAAGGGATATTAGAGAAAAGTGTCATAAGAAGTTAAACTTTGATTAATTAACTAGCAACTAGTGGATGGAAGGGGTAAAATGCCTTTATTTTGAGATATGAGGGGTGTAAAGTGACACAATAACATAGTTTGAGGGGACAAAGTGATATTAAACCTAATTACAATTTAGATCGACAATTATTTAAACTCTGTTTACAAATATATTTGACATATTTATATCTCTTCTCTTGTTCATATGATATTTATTTCACCAATAAATGTATTTCTTTCTATTAGCATTTCACTCTAATGTACGCATTTATTTTTCATAACTATCACCAATAAATGTATTTCTTTCTATTAGCATTTCACTTCGGGTCTCCTATCACATAGCTGTACTATATCTTCTCTACTCATTAATACATGTCACATGTGTTAGTAAGCGATTTAGACTATAGATCATTGGACAATTTGGACATGTTCACTTTGTATTCCGCAAGAAAAGATTTGATTCAATGAAAAACATTGCTACTCTTGCAGAATGATGTATTAGTAATTCCAAAAGGACTCATGTTTCACCATTCCACGAAAATCTGTTTAATCTCAGCTGACAAAGGGGCAAAACTTTGGCTACTTCTCCATCAATAAACAAGAAATAAGCAAAAGAATAAAGAAAAAAGTTAGGAAAAGCATATGCCTTTGGCTCACTTTCCTAATGCCAAAGAATCACTCACTTTCTGAAGCTATCTCTGATTCTTGAACTCTCAGGACTGAGAAGACGGAAAGCTAGTCTCCTACTGTTTTGTGTAGCCAATGGTGACGAATTTCCAATATCCCTCAATGGTGAACGCTTCTCGACGCTGTTTGAGTACGCTCTTTGTCTTCCTCCATCAACTGATGCCACTTCTCTGCTGCATTTCTCGTTATCACGGCGATTTTCCTTCAAACGACAACGAAACATTCTCTTCTCCTTCGCAAGTTGCTTACCCAAAGAAAGAGGTGGCAAATCCTTGTTTGGTGTTCTTTCCTTGCCTTCTTCAAATCTACTACTCAATCCAAGCTTTTCCTTCTCGCGCTGTCTCCCAAGAGCTAAATCTGCTTTTGAGTTTTCAATATCCTGTTTAAGTTGTGATAGTTGCAGCTGCAGTTCAATGGCCTTGTTTTCGTAACTAAGAGCTTTGGCTTTCCATTCTTCCAACTGAAAGAATCATAAGTGTTCATCAAGATGATGTTGTTTTGGACAAGAACTATAATTCATGTGATGTGAAAACAGAAAACTTACAGCTTGCCTAAGGGATTGAATTTCGCAATCCGACTTGTGGGCTTGATTTTCCCAGTAATCGCGCGATGCCTGCAGTTGTTCCATTTCTCCCCGCACATGCCCCAGCATTTCTTGCATTTGAGACCATTGCTCTGTCTCCGCTCGAACCTGCTCCACTATCCTCCGAATGATAGCCTTGCAACGTCCGGAGCACTTGCTGTCATTAATCAGCGCTGCTTCCTGTCAAAAGAAATGAAAAAAAAAAAGGAAAGAAAGTCTTCAACACAAGAATGAACATATAAGCTATCAAAAAGAAGACAACACTCGTGATGACGTGAAATTCTATTATGAATCTGTTCTTGGATCACACGCATGCACTGAAGGGTCTAAATTGCGCCGTATTGTTGATTCATTTGAGAAAATGATTATTATATAAATGTAGCACTATTTGAACCGTTTATTGCATATTTATAGACCAAGGTGAGGCTCATATAAGAATTTTCTTATTAAAGATGTGCAGGAAGGGACAAAATGCAAGACCACAAATGAATAATTTTCCATGTAAAAACAAGTGCCTTGATTGTGTTTTTCAAATCTAAAAAATTTATCTGCTTCAAGTATTTTGATTTCTTGACCAAACATGTTTGAATGTCAGGCAGAGCAGCTATGCTCAGATTCACATTCTAGAGGTCTTCTCAGTTGATGTCAAATAACAGAAAAAGAGGCAAAAACTGAAACAAACTCTGATACTATAACTGTGAACTGTGAAGCAACCAAACCAACCGTACATAAAACTTTATTACATTTGAAATACTATATTAAAACCCAAACCACATTCAAAATTATTCCGAGTAGCCCATTTTGTAAATGTACTAAAAAAAGCAAAATATCAAAGAAACAATACACTCGATTGCATAATACTCGTTTTGAAATACCTGATACGCTTGTCTGTTGTAACAACTAGATAGCTCAGGACACTGGATTCTCTTGGAAGTAGATGCGGAGCTGGCTACGGAACTGTTGGCCGTACTACAAACTATTGAATTATATTCGTCCTCGACTCTATCCATCACGCCCTTTGACAATCCCTCCATTTTTGTCCTCAACATATCCACCTGCACATTGTGTTTTGTTCAAATCAAGAATGTATCAGCAGCCCACAAGAATTCTTACAACAAATTCTTCGTGCAGGATGAAATGACAAATTTATCTTCTTACATCAGTTGGTTTATGCTTGGTTTTGTTGCTTGCTTTGTCGATGTCCCGGCTTGTGTTGATCGACAAGCTCGGCTCAACAAGCTCCGGCAACACGTTCGCGCAACTTTCATCCGATATTCCTCCGAGCTTTTCCAGTCTGCGCTGCAAAATGCCAGCTTTCTTGTCGAAATTACTGCATTTTCGAGCTTCGGTTTCTTTGATTCTTGAGCTTTTCTGCAGCTCCTCTAACTTCTCAGCTAAATCTTCAATCTCTTCCTCCAAAACTGCATTTACATTCTTCCCTGGAAAAATCTTGTTTCTCCCCTGAAAATCAAGAACTACTTTTTAAGGAATAAGATTCAAACAGTACAAAAAAATAAACAAGGAAACCAAGAAAACAGAACTAACAGAGACAAGTGTTTGAACAGCTGATCTCAAAGTCCTCTCCATTTTAACTCTATTTTTCTCCAATTTCTTCAGAGCAAACTCTCTTTCCATTCTCAAGAAATTACACTCAGCCCTCAGTATCTCCGCCTGAAACCTCCACTTCTCCTCCTCCTCGAATCCACCACCGCCGTTAATACACTCATCTCGGCAATATTCTTCCTCTTCCTCATCTTCTCTCTCTTCTACTCTCTCTCTCCTCTGGACGTTTGATGTTTTCAAGTTTGCGTTGGTGGGAGACTCGTGGTTTTCTTGATCAAAGAGGTTTTCGAGCTTTCCTTTGTAAGATAGATACTTTTGGTGCATGAGTAGTAATGGGTTATTGTGGTGGCGGTTTTGGGTGGTAGTGGGCTTGGGTGGCTTGCGGCGGGTCCTGCGGCTGAGGGGGAAGTGGAGAATCTTGGGGCTCGGGGGCGGCGGCGGCGCTGGGTACCATTTTGTTCTTCTTGATGAAGTTGACATGCTACGGCTCTGTTTTTGTGTTGGTTTTTTTTTTAATGGTCTATCCAACTCTAAGGAGGAATTTGAATTCGACGGTAGAGATATATATAGAGAGAGGGTATGTTTGTGAAATGACCAAATGGCCCATAATTTTATCTTGATCTGTATTCTGTTCGGGTTGTCGTAAATTTAACTTTTTGGAGAAATACAAAGAGTTAACCATAGGTTTTCAAGAAAAGAACAGTAGACCACCACTCAAAACTTCAGCTTTATATGGTGGGTTAAATTGGTAATTCACTAGAAAAAATTAAATTTGCTCTTTTATTGAATGTAATTATTAATATGAGTATGTGGCATGGAATGAGAGGTGGAGAGACGAGGCGTGCGACCTCGTAACGTGAAAAGATAGCACTTAGCACTGAGCAGGGATTTTGAAATGCCAATCTCACTTATACTGTTTTTCATAATTAAATTGCATGATCAAGGACCGCCTATTTTCATCATTGGGTTTAGCGGTGAATGGTAGGAGTCCAAAAATAATTTTAAAAAGGTCCTAAGTTCGAATTTTTTTATTTTTTATTTTTTATTTTTTGGATGAGTGTGTACGTGTGTATAAGAATATTTTTCGATTGACCTCTATAGAGTGCCTAAAATGATTGTATTAAAAAAAAATGACCTATTTTCATTTTTATATTTATATTTGAGAATTTGATGCTTGAAAAGGACAAAATTTAATTGAAAAATGAAAAAAGAAAGCAACATGAAGGCGAGGATCGGGTGGATTAGGTGAGTTTTAATGCAGTTTTGTACTTGTGTTTGTTCCTTTGTTTTCACGAACCTCCCCATAAATTATTCACCTCTTTCGACAATTTGATCACGTGGATTATTGATTAATCAACTTTTAACTTCAAACCCTCTCAACTTTTAATCAAAATTTAAATGACAAAGTTGGTACTTTTAGTAAAGTGTAAACCAATATAATAACGTTAAATTGCAAGTATATATCATTAGGGAAAATTTTAGCATCAATAATCAGATATTGACTGCATTTTACGTAATGATTGAATTATGCTTGTCATATTATTAATTTATATATAAAAAAAAGTGATTAATTCCATAACAAGTATATTAAAATTGACGATATGATTAATTACATGTAGCTGAATCGAATTCAAATAAAATTTTTTGTTAGTGGTAATTTGATGATACACCATACCATACATTAATAAAGGGTACTATTAAAGTTTTGAGTTTGAACCTATTTATCGTCTGTTATTTCTCTTTGAATGAGAATGTGTATGTGTATGTAATATTTTCGTTAATATTTATATAGTATTTTGAATAGATTGTATAAATATATAGACGTAACATAATATGTTTCCCCTCGAGAACAAAAAAACAGATACTTATGTAGATGAGTCATTGATAATAAATAAATAACATGGCAGGGGTGTTTGCATGGAGTTGACATGGCAAAAGTAAAGGAGCCATTAATGCTTAATTAATTAATTTAGAACACGAAACTCCCAAGAAAAGGCAGAGTGCCATGTATGTATATATATATATATATAATTAAAAAAATGAAAAAAAGACATGTATTTATATATATACATTATATAGTCACAGGAAAGGAGGTGATGTCTCATTTACTGCTACGCTTCGCTTTTCATGACTAGTATTTTTTTATTTATTTATTAATGGTCCGTGCCGTTCAAGCTGTGTCATATGTTGGCAATTTGGCATCTTTACTGTTTCAATATTCTTTCTCACTTGTCTACTTACCAAAAATTATTCTTTCTTATTTCGGTGTGAGCTGATTGCGCCCCCTCAGCGTTATGAGCGGACGAGAGTCGTCAATGAGTTAAGTTCTTTCGAATCAAAGAAATCAATTGTAGATATTCGAACTCATAACCTCGCTTTAGCACCAATTGTGAAGACCAAAAACGCATTACTAAAACAAAAGCTATAGTTAATAGCAAAAACACAATTTTTATTTTTTATATATTTGACAGTATAAAACACGGTATAAGACAACAGTCAACATGAATTGGTTACGCCTCCATAAGCGTCATGGAGTGGAACGGTCAGTGTCCGGTCAGTTATGTTCTCCCAAATCAAAAGATGGTGCTTATATAAATATCAACAAGTATATACATTTTTAGTACCTTCAACGCAACACTTCTTTTCTTTTTCTCTCTAATGTGATTTAACTTGAAGAGTTTTTTTTTTTTTTTGGTGTTGTTTTAATTTGGAGAGTTTACTGAAAACTTAAATACCATCTTCTTACCCTTCAAGCATCCTAAAATCCGATGCCTTAAATAACTTAAGGTGGGTTTCACACATCTGTATGGCTGAGTGTGTTATTGCTATCAAAAAAAGAAACAAATGCATGTTTTGCTCTACCAAATTTATTGTTTGCCATAGAAATCACGGTCAAAGGGATACAGACTCTGCAAATGTCTATTAAAGCTTGTCACATGCTACTTATTAGGGTAATATTCAAGTGTCGTATTTATCCGTTGCATTAAGTATGATAAAGTGATAAGTTAACTTGTTAATATTTTTTGACTTTATATATTCAAATTCAATAACTAAAAAACATTTTAGGTATCCCGCCGTTGGGTAATATCTAACTGCATTACCACATAGATTTTACAACTTCATTTAAAAACTTTTTGTAGCTATAAGACTCGCAACAGTTTTGGGAGTATATAAGAAAATAATACATAATCCACTATCGTTTTTTTTTTTATATCTCAAAACACATTAATCCATTACAGAGAAAAATGTTTTTTTGTCAATCTTATTTTATTTTCTCTAAATTTTAATTGTTTCAACTAATTTGAAATACAAATTTATTTATCATGCTTTTCTTACATGCATGAAGTTTATAAAGGAAAGAGAGTATACATTTAACGTGCATATATACACATATATATATATATAATTTTAAATCCATTATAATAACTCAAAGATTAATATTGTAATTAAAATGAGTTGAAGAATTTGAAGTTCACTGTAATATAAAATTATTTAAATAAGTTCAATAAATTTATATATTATAAATTTTAAATTCTTAACTCGAAACTACCAATCCAAACACAAAAAATGCTTTCAAAATTTGGCCAGCTCTCATACGAACGTTATAAGTGCGTTTAGTTCATGTAATTACCAAAGGAAACATGACAAGAATTATGCAAGACAGTGACTTAAGTCTTAACCAATGCCCTGTCTCTTATTATTTCGAAAAAAATAATAATCTAGAATTAATTTATTGAAACTAGCTTAGTACAATAATTTTATGTTTAATTATTATTATTTTTTTTTTTGGGAATTTACAATGACCGTTGATATGAATAGGGTTCATTGTTTAATTTGTTTTCGACACACGGCACTTGAAATTCAAAATTTTGAAAGCCCCTAACGAGATTATGATTGTGTTCAATAATTAATTAGATAATAATTGAGCAAAAAGTCAATGTATTATTTTAGGATAATGATGATTAGAACAGAGTGGTTGAAAGTAAAGCACTGTGTTGTCGTATCTTATAGACCATATGGAATGTCATTTACAGTAACATGAAAATACCTAATAATACAGCCCAACCTAATCTTGGAAGCTACCATTCAAAAGATAGTAGTTTTATAATATTCTCATTTTTCTTGATTAGGCAATCTCAACTAGTAATTGTATTTCTGTGTCAAAATTTATAATCAGCTAGTTTCTCTGACAATATATATACATATATATATATATATATATATGTGTGTGTGTGTGTGTGTGTGTAATTTTGACGTATTTTCTGTCTAACCAGCATGGAGGTTGTGTGTTGTCGGATTCCAATAGCAATGAAGGTGGCGTTGATAGCCTACATATTCATTTGTGAAAATCACATTCGTTTTCCAAAACTACGTACAAATTTGTGCCCTTATTATTCCTCCTTTTATGTTCTCAAACAAACAAGAAATACAAATTTTTGAATAGTTTAATTATGCTTGGGCTTTGATGCCAAATAATACCCGTTGGAGTAAATTAGTAAAAGAAAACACCCTTGAGCTTTTTCAAATGAAGAATTCTAACTAGGGCGCAACCAAATTGAGTCAATTAGTATAGGAACAAACTGATAAGGATTATTAGGATAATTTTAATTTAAAGAAACATATTTGTATATATTAACAGGTGTTGATACTGATGAGGATCATTAAATCAATCCTAATCTAGATAGGTACATACAGATACCTGTGTATATCTGTAATTTTCCTACAAACATATGAGATATTTAAATTTTTCATATTGTGAGAAACTCATAGAAATCAATCTTTTTATGTCGACTCAAACTTTGATAAAGTTATCACACAAGTTTAAGTTCAACAAGACTAATTTTTTGAAAATTGAACTCGACTTGACAAAAACTAGAACCTAACTCAATTTGATTGGATTCGGCTCAAATTGTTAAATGATTTTAGATTTTTAAGCTTGAATTTAAATTTGAAATTTTAGATTGAATAAACAAATAAAAAACCCAACTTATTTTGCTATTGTTTCTAATTATTTTTATTTTCAATTAAAAATATCAAACAGTATAATATAATATAATAATATCGTAAAATAGTATATATAAATATATATCATTGATGTAATATATATATATATATATATATATGGACTAATAATACAGATATACTTCCTCATCAAAATAATAATAATAATAATACATATATACATATTAAAAAAATATAAAAAATAAAATAAAACTATGTTCCGATTCACGAGCCAACTTGTTTATCTCATACTTAGATACAAACAACTCGAAATAGAAACTAGATTCAAGCTTGAGCTCGAAGTACGACTCGCAAAGTTCATCAACCAACCCGACTTGCTCTGCTCCTCGCAAATTAACACCTTATCTATTTTAATGGAACTAAATCCGGGCATAGCATTGCATGTATGATGTATCTATAATATCTATATTAGGGATACAAAGGAATCGAACCGGCTCGACAAAAGTTCGAGCTCGAATTCGAATAATTCGAGCCAAGCCGAGCTCGAGCCAAGTAATTCTTATTAGTAGGCTCGCGAGCATTTTTTTAAAATTTATTTTTATTTTTATATAATTTTATATATAATTATAAATAAGGGAGAATTACATCCACCTCCCCTGAGGTTTGGCGAAATTACATTTTAACCCACAGTTTTTTGTAAATTACAAAAAACCCCCTGAGGTTTGTAATAATTACAAGTAATGGACGGAAAGTGTAAAAAGTCCGTTTTGCCCTTTATTTTTTGTTGATATTAAATAGGGCAAATTACATCTACCTCCCTTGAGGTTTGGAGAAATTACAATTTAACCCACATTTTTTTTGTGTATATTACAATAACCCCATGTGATATGTAATAATTACAAGTGATAAACGAAAAATGTATAAAACCTACTCTAGCCCAAAATTAACCTTACCAATGTATTTTCCACGTCAAAAAGTTGAAGACCCGCTCCAAGTTCATCGAAAAACTTGTCGGAAAACGGAGCAATTTTTTCAATATTATTACTTTTAGCCCCACAAAGATATAATACATAACATACAACCCCAAATATTTTATATATATGACAAAAAAACCCGTCAGAGTTACTATCGAAACTTTACGTACAAAAACTAACGGAACCCTAACGGTCATAAACGGCTGGGGTAAATTGTTAGACGGAATAAACCTCAGGGGGTTTTTTGTAATTTACAAAAAACCGTGGGTTAAAATATAATTTCGTCAAACCTCAGGGGAGGTGGATGTAATTTTCCCTTATAAATAATATATTCATTTTCGAACTCGAACTTAAGCCTGCAGCTCAAACATAATAAAATATTTGAAAATATTTAAACTCGAGCTCGAGCTCAGGCTCGAGCCTATAATTTACTCACAAATTCGAGCCAAACGACCCAAGCCGAGCTCGAACATGATTTGAGCCCGAGCTCAATTCTATTTTTTCTTGGCTCGTTGAGCTCGACCTCGAGCCTGAAAAAAAAGGCCTCGGCTTGGCTCGTTTGCATCCCTAATCTATATTATCTATATTATTATATCAAATGTAGGATGAAATACACCATTGTCTATACTATTTACAGTATCATATAAAGGGATATCATCATTTAGTAACTACTTATGGTCTGTTTTTTTTGATGTGTCAAGTTCTTTCTCTTTTTTTTTTTTTTTTACTTTCTCCCTCATTTCTCCTCGTACAATTTTTTTTCCTCTCCCTTTTTTCTCTTCCCTCTCTATCCTCTTTTATCTCTAAATATTCTTTAATATAATTTTTTTAAAATTTTTTCATAATTGTTTTCTTAGTTTTTTTATATTAAATTATTTTATTTTTACTCATTACTAATTTATAAAGCTATTAGAAATAATTACAAATGTTTTGATAATATAGATAATACCAAAAAATTTAGTATGTCATCAAATTAATTTGTTTTATCATGCACACGCATCAAATGTGCCAAAATTACTAGTTATTATATAAAAAACAACATGGTCTTTTTATCAAAATAATATATTTTATATTTTTTTTATCATTTTACCATAGAATGAAAATTTATAAGCATTTTACTATAACTCATACATATTGTGTACAAGTTACCGTTCAAAAAATATTTTTTAATATGCAAACAGTAAGTGTACGAGTTACTACTGAAGATTTTTTTTTAAAATTTTATGAAACAGTAATTCTTACACTCCATATACGAGTTATTATTCATATATTAATTTTTTTAACCCTTAAATATTATTATTATTATTAATTATATCCCACCCCCACCCCCACCCCAAAAAAAAAATCCCAAATGGTCAATATATCACTCTTTGCACATTTTTTTCCTAACAAAAACAAGGTTATTTTTAGTTTAATTAATAGTTGTTGTGTTGTTAAGTTTTCTTTTTACATTCCTTTATCAATTATTTTCTCTATCTTATTATTATTTTCCACCGTATTTTCAATTAAACATTCTCTCTCAATATAATATATATTATATAAATCCGTCTCCTTCAAAAAAAAAATATATGTTATTAAATCTATTTCAAGATTTGTTTCAAGGTAAATATCAACCTTATATGTCATTAATCAATTTATTTTTATATTATTTTTATTTTTAATTGTTTAGTTATTTTAATTATTTAGTTAGTTTAGTTGATATTTTATGTACTTAAGTTGTTTTTTAAATAGTTAATTTAATAATGCATTTATTTCTAGTGAGTTTATAGTTTGTAAACTTTTAGTTTAATTTTAATTTAGTTTAATTATTTTTTAGTTAGTTTATATACATATTATTACGTATATTTATATTTTAGTTAGTGCATATACACATGTATGCATATATATTTAGTTTGTTTGTTTGTATGCAAATGTTTATATATAATTAACACACACATTATATGTTGTCAATTTAAATGGTCTATTAATTTTGTAGCATTATTTATTTAATTATTTAAATAATTTAATTTAGACATGATATTTTTTTTTATGTATTTTGTTAGTTATGCAGGAGTTACTCTTCATGGATTAAAAAATTATATATGAATAGTAATTCATACACACCGTGTATCAATTGTTGTTCCAAAAAAATTAATATATGAACAATAACTCGTATAAAGTGTGTAAGAGTTACTGTTTATGAACTAAAAAAAAATTCTTCAACAGTAACTCGTACACACTGTTCATGAAATTAAAAAAATATATATGTTCACATATTAAAAATAGGGATGCTTATTTCTATTCTATCTTAAAATGATGGTCATTTCTTTTTGTTTTCAATTTTTATTTATTTTGTCTCTTTCATCTCTTTTCCACATTCTTTTACTGCACCCACCCCCCCACCCCCACCCCCCCGGCCCCAACACACACACACCCATTCATCCATCTATCATCTCCCACTTTTTAATATCCTTATTTTAGTTTTTCAATTTGTTTTCTTAATTTAAATTTAGTTTAAATTATTTACTTTTCACTTACAATAAATTTAATAAATATTAAAATAAATTAAAAAATATATTTTCATAGTATAAATACTACCGAATTTAAAAAATATAACTAAATTATATATATATATATATATATATTTAATTACGCACACTTATGTGCGAACACTTCTAGTTGGAATAATTATCTTGTCTCTCTAAGTCGGATCTTTGAATTGGTTCGATAGTCTGAAGTAGGGCTGGCAGGGGAGCGGATTTTAAAGATCCGAATTCAAACTTTAATAATACTTTTTATTATATTAGCAACATTATATATATTATGTTAGTGAAGAATTTTAAATAGAATGCAATATCCAAATTATTATAACTTATAATACACTTTTTATATTTTTCAAAGTAATTTTTTTCAAAAAAATAATGTATATTTTTTATACATATTATAAAATAATTTTCTACTTAAATTTTATTTTTAACATATAAATAATATTTTTATTGCTTATTTGATTTTAAAGATTCAAAATTTTTAACATATAATCGGGTCGGATTTTTCTATCGGGTTTCAATTTTTTTCTCAGATTCGAACTCGGTTGAAATAAATGTAAAGCCTATAGGATTTGGATCGAATTCGGATACTAAATAGACTTATCAAATTCGAATTTTTCCGATATGATCCAAATCCAACCTATTGACAGCCCTAGTCTGAAGTCAGAACTTGCCAACCACCTAATTTTCATTTTTCGGTCCATAATCGCATGGCAAGCCCTAAATCGAGGGTCCTAAATACTTCAAGAGGCCTCTATGAATTTGGGCCCATAAAGAAATCCTGGTATTTCTTTAATGATAAAGCCAATTTGTTTTATTAAATTTATATTTTTATTTGGATATTCTTTCAAATTGAGTTTAAAGATAAATATAATGTCTAATTGATGGGAAAATCAAATATCACCATGAGTGAAATTGAGGTGTTTAAAATTAAGGCAGTTCAAAATTTATGTTGAATATTAAGAAGACATCAACATTTTTGTAATTTAAATTACATTTACAAGTCAGTGCCAATTAAAACATTAAGTGCTGATCATATCATATTACTTCATTTAAGTATTTTTAACGAGAGCATTTCCCCTATAAATATAAAATATAAAATGGGCTGATCTGACCCTCAACAATTTATATCCAATCGTAAAAATATTAAATAAACAAAATAAAATAATTTTTTTTTAAAAAATGAACAAGAAGAAAATCTAAAACCATGTAGAAATTGAGGACACAATCTCGCTGAAAAATTAGAGGCCCACCAGAAGCCCTGAGAACCAACAATGTTGTAGTTGAGATAGAGCTCCACACCTGGCACCAAACAATTGGAACCCAATCCCTATTTTCAATTTTTCAGATAAGAAAATGGATCACATTTGTATGAATCACTATCATCCCTTTGCACACCTCACTTTTAAGTTTTAACAAACCTGCTCCATTGCACATTTGCAAAAATCACACACTTGTACAGAAATTCAGTTGCAAATGGCTTCCATGACCATGACCTCCTCATTCTTGGGTGGCTCCGCCGCAGCTGCTGCTGCCGCCACCAAGCAGCTCCCCGCCACAGCCCGCCGCGGCGTCATGGTGGTCAGGGCCTCAAGGGACTCCGACAAGATGGTGGCGAACACCAAGGAAGAGAGCAACAACACTAGGAGGGACTTGATGTTCGCGGTGGCGGCCGCGGCAGCATGCTCTGTTGCTAAAGTGGCGATGGCCGATGAGCCGAAGCGGGGTACTCCGGAGGCTAAAAAGAAGTACGCCCCTATTTGTGTCACGATGCCTACTGCTCGTATTTGTCGCAATTGAGAGTTGATTGATTGTATGTATATTGGAGATGTCCTTTTGTTCAATCAGTTGATCAGCCTTGGGGAAGTTATGTAAAACCTTATTCTTGCTGATAATTTGTCTTCTTTTTAGCACATATTACTTGATGGTGTTGCTTATGGGTTATTTTTCTTCCGTTTAAGACACAGATATACCAATTTGCCTTTTCATGCACATTTGGAAGAATAAAAGAAAGGGACTAAAGAAAATATTATCAACATTAATTCATTTTGAATTCATATGGCATATATTACATGTGTTGCTAACATCAATGACATTATAATCCGTAGGGTAAATCAACCAAATATAGTCAAAAAACTAAAAATTTTTCCCATATATTGCTAGTCTTGGGTGTGCATAATTTTATACTGAGAAAAGAACATAAATGAGAACAGAAATCATATACGATACTGAAAAGATTCTGAATATAAAATAATATGTAGACGCCTTCAATTCAAGGAAGATTTCACAAGCCAGGATGTAATGTAGACTTAATTGTAAAAAGAAGCATCTGCGAATCGCTTACATTAAAGACGCACAAACTACCTTATCCAAGCGCCACCAAGACATCGAAACGAACAATAAAACCCACTTAGGCATATCGAGTAACTGGAGCAACAAAAATTCATACGACCTAAAGAAAACTGAATACAAAACTGAGGTGTGCATACTGGCAAAACACTCACATGAAGGTAGATAGATACACAACGATCTCAAAGTTGTCTACTTGTATCAGTTGTTCCTGACCAGTTTACTTGTATCAGCTGTTACCGACTAGTAACAGCGACTCGAGAATTTAATATATCTGAGACAAGGTCAACAAGAGTAAATGGAACTTGTAGGGTTATTCATTCGATCTTCCCATTTTGATGTGAGGCAACATAATTGCGGATGATTTCCATAGCTAATTGATGAGCACTCTTATCCTGAAGTCTTGCTAGAGCATCAATGCTTTCATAGGTCTCCTTGTCAGCAAACAGTTTCAAGTTATAGCGTGATGGTGCCAATGGTATCCCTTCCCATTTATCCACCAACTCCAGGAGTTTCTCATTGCCCTGCCCAAAAACTTAAAGTTAGTTTCAGTTACATTAGCAGCAATGTGGTACTACAGGCAAAGAGACTACTCAGAAACTGGATGTACCCCCCCCCCCCCAAAACACACCACCACCAAAAAAATACAACATAAAAATAAGACTACAGTCTTATGCAAATCATGACCTACCATGCGGTTTGTGAAGTCGCCGAATGATTCTTTAGAGAGCCGCTTGCGTTTCCAGTGGTAAAACAAAGGTTCTAGGACTGTCTCAAGATCTTGAATCTTAACCTTATCCTTAAAGACTTTTGCAAGTGATGTTTGGTTGGGTGTTCCACCAAGCCAAATCTAAGACAAATAAAAAAGAACTCTGTCAAATTTGAGCTCACGGCTAATTAAGGACAGTAAAATGTTAAACCAGAAAGACAAGTACCTGATAACTATTTGGGCCAACACCAACCAGGCCGAGTTCAGCCACGTAAGGTCTTGCACATCCATTGGGACAACCAGTTACCCTTATCACCATGGATTCATTATACTTGAGTCCAACCTATAAACATAAAGAGACAAAAAGTTCACATCAACAAGCCTTAAATAATATCCTAATGGCATCAATTTTTTTCCTTTTTTTTTTGAAAAAGAAAGAGCTAGATTATACTTTCTCAAATACAGCTCGAACTCGCTTAAGGATGCCAGGAATTCCACGTTCTGCTTCTGTAATTGCCAAGGGGCAAAGTGGGAAGGCTGGGCAAGCCATTGCGGTCAGATTGAGAGGATCTACATACCTTGGTTGCTGATTAAACAAATAATGAGTTAGTTATGTGAAAATAAGCTTCCTGAAACCTAAGCAGATCAATTCAAAATGTTCCCCAACAGCATATTAGTATCAGGTAAAAATTTTCCACCGACTCAAAAGACCATTTTTAATGCTACCACATCCATCAAGACTTGCTGGCAAAGTTATTCTAAGTTTCTTAGTGTTTTTCCATACACTCAAAGTTTAATGAAAGCTTTTCATGCCTCATTCTCCATAAACAACGAAAACAATACAGCAGAAGTATTCATAATTCTCTTGCACAGACAAGTGAATGCAGTTCATAGAAGCACATGCATTATGATCAGACAGTGATATAACATTTGCTAACAAAGCCGTATGATTTTAGGTCATAACATGTTACCAGTAGACCACCCTGAGCAAGAGCTGTAGTTATGGGGCGCTTCCATGCTTGTCGGATATCACACAATATAATATTCTGGTTCGGCGTAATGCGCACATTCAAATTATATTTCTCAATTATTTCCCTCAAAGTCGTCTTCATTGTCCCCTTGATTCGGCCATTATCAACATGAAGACCACAAAACAATGCACCATCTCCCTGCCAATCAAGTATTTAAACCAATAAATACAGAGCACCAAGAATAGGCTTGGAAGAATCAAAACATCACACAAGATAACACCATAATATATAACATATAAACTCATGGACCTGCTCATGCCATCCCAGGTAGCTTTTGAATTCCCATTCAGGTAAACCATGGCAAGGTTCGAATTTCTTTCCGTAGTACTGTTCAACAACACTTCTGAACTTCTCGATTCCCCACGAGCTGAGCAAGTATTTCATTCTACTGTACTTACGATCATCTCTTCTCCCATTCTCTCTTTGCGTGACAACAATAGCCTTCACTGCATATAATATGTCCTCTTTCGGCACATAACCAGTGGTTCTGCCAGCTTAGGGAAAGTGCTCTCCAACCTATGTGTTCTTCCCATACCACCACCAACCTGCAATGGTTATTGTAATATGACTTTAAATCATTAACTCTCAAAATCAGACAAGTTGAAAATAATTTTCACCTAAGAAATACACTTACATATATGTTGAAGCCCTGTGGCTCACCATCAGCATCAGACACCACGACCACACCAATATCATTTGTGAGAATGTCCACTGAGTTGGTCTGTTGGCACCAGTAACCGCAATTTTGAACTTCCTTGGCAAGAATTGAGTTCCATAGATGGGCTCCGGTGAATCAGGGAAATTTGTGCCGTGAGAATTATCATTGCGCGCCTCCACTACTTCGGGAGGTTCTGCTGACAAAAATTTTTTCTCCATCCACCCATATATCATAGTAAAAACCTGACTGAGGAGTTAAGAGCGCAGCAATGTTCTCTGCAGTTTCTGAGCAAAAAGATAATCATTTCGATGGAATGGGGCTGCTGGAGCTAAGAACATTCGGTTTAGATCACCACATGCGCCAAGTGTAGATCCCATACTTTTAATGATAGTACTCATAACTGTCTTAAGGTCTTTCTTCACAAACACCATGGAGTTGAAATGTTTGCCTAGTTGTCAAGCGAAGGGTTCCTATCCCGAACTGATCAGCTAAATCATCCATGGTCAAATAGAGTTTGTTTGAAACCTTTCCACAAGGGTTCTTTGTACGAAGCATAAACGAGTAAGACTGATACCCCGCTCATCTCTGTTGTACTGTTGATAGCTACCATGGAACTTGATCAATTGTATAGCAGCCTCATTAAATTAGGGGCATCAGTTTAATACCTCCTCGTTGAGAGGATTATCTTATGAAGTCACTCTGCTCCTTGATGATTTCAACCTTACTGCGCTTCTGCCTCAGTTGAGGTAGCTGGCTTCACAGGCTGCCAATAAGTCATAGCAATCATCAAATAAAGTCATTGGCCGGGATAGAGCGCATCTCAAGTTGTTTTTAGACACAATCAGAGACAAGAAAGAAAACAATTAGAAAATAGCACATGCTAGGCATTATCAGTTAGATAACAAAGATGACTTTGCCATTATTGAAGGGGAAGTGCCAATAATGAGGTCCAACAATTGAAACAGAAATCCAGTTCGCAGAAAGTGAGACTGGTTAAAACCAACAAAGGTTAAAAACTGACTCGAAACTGGCTTGACGACAATCTTTCTCATGATATGCCACAATGGCGGTAAATAGTTCAGTATATGCATCAGCAGCAAGAAAGAAATACATGAAATTGTCAGCTACATCACAAAAATAATAATTCGCAACTTGCTAAGCTGCATCAACTAAACGCACTCTACAGGATAATCGTAAAGCAGCTGAACATTATCTGAAAATGCAATTAACTTGTGCCAGGACACTAATCTGCTCATTCAAAGAAAGAACTGGTGCCGAGTACACCTGCAGGCATGCGAAACTATGCAACAACTCAGGACCAACTTGGCAAAGTTTAACTTCTGAAAGAATATGAAGAATACTCGGGTCACTGGTGAAAGGGACCATACATTCAGCATGTTTGCCGCATTCACCAATGAATGAGAGGCAACGAATTGTCTACATCGCTAACTTCAGTCATTCTTCAGTGACCCTTTGCAAACAAGGGGTTAAGGTCCATACTGTTTAAGAAGGTCAGTCATGCATGGGAATCATCTTGTCCCTGTGTGACACCTCAGGACCGATTCAAAGAATGAAGACATATCCTTCAAACTATTCTTATTGTTTCTCAGAAAAAGTACTTCCAAATGGAAGACCTATAAAGGAAAAGTATTCTTCCTGCACACAAATATCAGAAATACCCAAATGCATAGAATATAGATCTCGAGTTGATGATCTTTTTAGGCAAGATCCAACTTTGTCCAGGGGAATTGATGAATCGCCGCTCCAGCTGTTAGCTGTGGTAAACACATGCAACATGCAAAATCAGGAATAATAGCTTGAGATCTGTTAAAATTCCTCATGCAATGTACCATTCAACCCATGCCAACGGATTCTCTCAAAAATCCGATGGTAACTTCGCTCCGAATTCCAACCGCACGGGCATGCAGTTTTTTAAGTATACTATTATATGAGAAACGCTCAGAATGAGAGCAATTGAGAAACGCTAATCTAACTAGCGATTGTAACGAACCACAATTACTCTTGCCTCAGTTAGTAACAATAAATAATTGTTTTCGCATGCTGACAAGCGCAGCTACCATCTCCTCCCCCAAATAGCCAGAAATACACCTTCGGCGATGATTGACATACGAAATTTTAAAACTTTTTCCACCGAAAACAACCCGGAACATTTCTAATCATAATCTAAAAAGTAGGCCTTGTTTCAGCTATGAGAAATGTCTAAACAGATTTCAATTTTTTGGATCATTTTCAAGAGGCCATACAGCGTCCACTCTCAGCTCCCAAGCACTCAAACATCGGAATTCAAAAACAGAAAGGCGGCACCGAAATGCAACTAAAACAAAGAGTACCACAAAAATCATACCGTGGAGACGGCTCTGATGAAAGAGGCGGAGCCCGAGCCCGCGGACGCGACCCGGAAAACCTGGGGGCGTTTGGCGAGCAAGAGAGAATTGGAGGCGGTCTTCAAGCCATTGAAGGTCCTGGGAATGTGGAGATTGGGGTCGGTGGCGATGGCGGCGGTTGCAGCACCGAACGACGTCGTCATGTGTCGTGGATGCTTCGGGTTCCTCGGTAAACAACGCAAAGAAACCCTAGCTGAAGAGGGAGATTAGGGATTTTGTTGAGATTTGTTGGTTTCTGGGGGCTGACTGATAAAAGATTTGATTTGGGTGGAGAATTTTTTTTGGGGGGGGTAGATGAAGAAGGAGGGGGTGAGTGCGGCGTCACGTGCCTGGCACGAGACCCTTTACATTTCTTTTTCCTTTTCGAAATCCGCCCTCATCCACGCGCGCCTCCCACGAGTTGATTACAACATCACAAATATTGCCCTTTTTTTTTGTATAGAAATTGTTATATTTTATTTGAAAATTTCTTGGTGAAAATTTGGAAACGCCACTTGGGATTTGATGTTGTAAAAAAAAAAATTAAAACATCGACAAAAATGATTAAAAGATAATAATGATTCATTATAAATATTTTTTAATAGTCAACAAACAAAAACAACTTTGATCATTTTATTTAAGGGCAAATTCCACTTCCCCTTGTACTCTAACTCAATCTCACTTTACTCCTTAGATTTTAATTGCATTACTTTGCCCCCTTATATTGTTATTTTTGCTTCAATTGTTATATTTCATTAAATATCTATTTATATATTTGTGAAAATTGTGTTAGCCTCCCATAAACTTCTTTCTATAAGCAAGTATCCCCAAAATATTTAAAAATTGACATGAAGCCCCATCCCCATTAGTATTTTTTTTTTTCCAAGAAAAGTAAATTGCTTGTGACCAATATTTTGTATTATAAAAAGATAAATTCTTTTGATTGGCCTA
The DNA here is from genome assembly GCA_026212405.1 of Petrea volubilis. Lineage (NCBI taxonomy): Eukaryota > Viridiplantae > Streptophyta > Magnoliopsida > Lamiales > Verbenaceae > Petrea > Petrea volubilis. The sequence goes on from CM047886.1 coordinate 16,226,775, forward strand.
TCATTTTTGTATATTTAATAATTTACATTTCAAAATTTGTGATTAACTTGATTAACGAGAATATTAGACTAAATGCTTATTTATATGCAAAATATGTAATTTATTTCATGAATATCTACCATTAATGCATTTTGAGTTCAAATAAGTTTTAGTCAATAATCTTTTATTGATATTGTCTATTTCTTGTGTCTTTCTTTTCTTTTATTTTTTTTCTTCATAATCATTTGTTTTCAACACCATTTGTTAATTGTTGTTCTTGTCTTTTAGTGCATTGGGAAATAATTCTCGTCCGTTTTTTTTTTTTATTTCTTTTTTTTTTTTTTTTGTTAAAATACATTTCTTAAAGTAATAAAAATTATTTGGCCTCAAAAATTGATAAATTAGCCATAGCATTTTGAAATAAAATTTTCAATGATGATTTTTATAAATGGATAATTAAAGCCTCAAAATAATAAATGAATTTTAAAGATTTTGTTACTTTATGATATT